>CM050174.1:72997156-73597156 GCA_027410445.1 Discoglossus pictus
GAGAAAGATGGAAGGAGAAGAGAGAGAGTTCTGAGAGGGGGAGATTGATAGATAGGAGAGAGGGGAGGAAGATAGGGTAGTTACATAGAGTTTAGAGAGAATGGGAGAGGGGGGAAGGAGAGAGCGAGAGAAATTGAGAGGAAATAGAGAGCGGGGAGAGAGAGAAAGAGAGGGGGAAGGGAGAGAGATAGAGAGGAGGAACAGAGGGAGGTTTGATAGAAGGGGAGAGGGAGATGGAAGTGAGGGGGGAGAGATGGAGGGGAGAGAGGTAGATAGATATGAGAGAGATCCAGTGGAGAGAGAAGGAGAAATAGATAGTTAGGGGGAGAGATAGAGAGGGGGAGAATAGGAATTGGAAGAGAGAGGGATAGATAGAGAGGGGATAGAGATAGAATGTTAGATAGGAAAGCGATAGAGAGAGGTGGGTATAGGTGGAGAGGGAGAGAGAGAAGGAGAGATAGATAAAGAGGGAGGAGAGAGAGAAGGAGATATATAGAGAGAAGGAGAGATAGAGAGGAGAGACATAGAGAAGGGGAGAGAGGGAAGGAAAGAGAGAGGGGAGAGAGAGGGGAGAGAGAGAGGGGAGAGAGAAGGAAGGAGAGAGAGAGAGGGGAGAGAGAAGGAGAGATAGAGAGGGGAGAGGAGAGATATAGAGAGGGGAGAGTAGGAGAGCTGGGAGAGGGAGATAGAGAGCTGGGAGTAGGGGAAGGGAGAGGAGGGGGAAACAGATGGGGGGAGAGAGAGATAGAGGGGCTATGGGGAGTGGAAAGAAAGGAGACAGAGGGGAGGAGAGGGTGAAAGAGGAGGGAGATTGATATCTAGGCGGTAGAGTGGGAGAGAGAGAAATAGATTGGAGAGGGGGAAGAGATAGAGAGGGGCGATACATAGAGATTAGAGAGAATAGGAGAGGAAGAGAGATAGAGAGGAGGGGATGGGAGCGAAGGGGAAATGGAAAGAGATAGAGGGGCGATGGGGAGGGGAAAGAAAGGAGAGAGAGAAAGGGGGAGGGGAGAGAGAGAAAGAGAGTGCAGAGATAGATAAATAGAGAGGGGGAGAGGGGAAGGAGAGATAGGGATGGGGAGAGATAGAGAGGGGGAGGAGAGAGATGGAGATGGGGAGGTGAGAGAGATTGATATGTAGGTAAAGAGAGAGGAGAGATATATAGATATAGAGAGATGGGGAGAGAGAGATCGAGAGAGAGGGGGAGAGATAAGATAGAGAGGTAATATACATTACTGGGCAGCATCTGTAAATGCTGTGGCCAATTAAATCATCATATTGGTAATGACACCTTTTGTTACCAGGCAGAGTGGCACATTATTAGCAGCTCAGTCCTATTGTACGAGTTGTAGAGGGTGAGACACATTTATATACATAGAGCGTCTGGAAACAGTTTATCTCCAGAGACACACACTTTACTATGTTGAATCTGGGATTTTTCTTTTGGTGCAGTCATATCCGGATCATTCATTTCCTGTTGTTGTTGGAGATTGTGGCCTAGAGCTGATCCGGGTGTGAGTCCGAGCTCTCAGCAGGTAAATAAAGTGATTAATGTTCCAATTAAGGATCTGGAGATAATTGAGGGGATTATTTTGGTCTGTGGCTTGTTATCAGGTGCGAGTGGGATAACAACAGGAACAGATACCGGAATATAATGATTGAGATATATATATATATATATATATATATATATATATATATATATATATATATATATATATATATATATATATATACACACACACACATACACAGTAAAACGTCTACACACCCCTGTTAAAATGTCAGGTTTCTGTGCTGTAAAAAAATTAGACAAAGATAAATCATTTCAGAACTTTTTCCACCTTTAATGTGACCTATAAACTGTACAACTCAATTGGAAAACAAACTGAAATCTTTTAGGTGGAGGGAATAAAAATAAAAATAATGTGGTTGCATAAGTCTGCACACCCTCTTATAACTGGGGATGTAGCTGGGTTCAGAATTAAGCAATCACATTCCAAATCATGTTAAATAGGAGTTAGCATACACCTGCCATCATTTAAAGTGCCTCTGATTAACCCCAAATAAAGTTCAGCTGCTCTAGTTGGTCATTCCTGAAATGTTCTTAGTCGCATCCCACAGCAAAACCCATGGACCACAGAGAGCTTCCAAAGCATCAGAGGGATCTCATTGTTAAAATGTATCAGTCAGGAAAAGGGTACAAAATAATTTCCATGGCATTAGATATACCATGGAGCACAGTGAAGACAGTCATCATCAAGTGGAGAAAATATGGCACAACAGTGACATTACCAAGAACTGGAGCTCCCTCCAAAATTGATGAAAAGACCAGAAGAAAACTGGTCTGGGAGGCTACCAAGAGGCCTACAGCAACATTAAAGGAGCTGCAGGAATATCTGGCAAGTACTGGCTGTGTGGTACATGTGACAACAATCTCCCGTATTCTTCATAAAAGCATGTGGGAAAAGGTGTTATGGTCTGATGAAAACAAGGTTGAACTTTTGGGCCATAATTCCAAAAGATATGTTTGGCGCAAAAACAACACTGCACATCACCAAAAGAACACCATACCCACAGTGAAGCGTGGTGGTGGCAGCATCATGCTTTGGGGCTGTTTTTGTTCAGCTGGAACTGGGGCCTTAGTTAAGATAGAGGGCGTTATGAACAGTTCCAAATACCAGTCAATATTGGCACAAAACCTTCAGGCTTCTGCTAGAAAGCTGAACATAAAGAGGGACTTCATCGTTTAGCATGACAACGACCCAAAGCATACATCCAAATCAACATAGGAATGGCTTCACCAGAAGAAGATTAAAGTTTTGGAATGGCCCAGCCAAAGCCCAGACCTGAATCTGATTGAAAATCTGTGGGGTGATCTGAAGAGGGCTGTGCACAGGAGATGCGCTCGCAATCTGACAGATTTGGAGTGTTTTTGCAAAGAAGAGTGGGCAAATCTTGCCAAGTCAAAATGTGCCATGCTGATAGACTCAAAGTATTAGTTTAAGGGTGTGTATACTTATGCAACCATATTATTTTATTTTTATATTTTTTCTTCCCTCTACCTAAAAGATTTCAGTTTGTTTTTCAATTGAGTTGTACAGTTTATAGGTCACATTAAAGGTGGAAAAAGTTCTGAAATGATCTATCTTTGTCTAATTTTTTTAGAGCACAGAAACCTGACATTTTAACAGGGGTGTGTAGACTTTTTATATCCACTGTGTATATATATATATATATATATATATATATATATAGGGAAGGAGAAAGAGAGGGCTGGAGACAGGAGGGGCGAAAGATAGGGGTAAGGAAAGGGGGGGACAGAGAGGGCTGGGGAAAGGGGGGAGAGAGAGAGGGCTGGGTACAGGGGGGGGGGGGAGAGGGCTAGGGACAGGGGGGGAGAGAGAGGGCTGGCGACGGAGAGAAAGAGCGAGGCCTGAGGACAGAGGGGATAGATAGAGGGATGGGACAGGGGGAGAGAGAGAGGGTTGGGGACAGGGGGAGAGAGATGGCTGGGGACAGGGGGAGATAGAGAGCCATTTATTATCACACTAGCGACTTACACATCAGAAATGATGGCAATAAAATTTGAAGGCTGGCAATGCTGTTTGCCACAGAATTCGAGCCTCCCCCCCCTACTTTGCAGGCCCCGCAATGTGCGGCTCATTGCAGGCCGCAGCATGCGCTGCGACTGTAACTTTGTGAGCCGTATAGCTCTTTGCCCCCTTCTCCCTCCCCTGTGTCACTCTCTCCCGTGTCCCTTTGCCCCCTTTCCCTGCCCTGTTTTTTTTTCTTCCTTATCTAGCTCCCCTGTTTCTCTGCCTCCCCATCTTTATTGAATTTACGGGTGTGAAACCATTTATCGGCTTAGGAAATGGATTAATTTCCCCGAGGCCAAAATGGTCTTCCGATTCGCACCCTTAAAAAAAAAATTACGTATTTACGGTCTCCATTTTTTTTCTTACTTAGCCCTTTTCAGACCTTTAAAAGCACCAATTGAATAGCAAATTAGCTTTCAACCTCACTTACAGGCTCCCTTCCTCTCCCACTGTCCTGTGCGTGAGGTTGTCAGTTAATTTTTTAGTCAATTGGCCTCTTTTGAGGGCCTCCAAACGGCTTTCGATTTACGGCCTTGAAAAAAATGGTAAAGCCATATTTTTTTCAAAATCTTGAGTGCTCGCGATGAGCTCAAAAGGCCTATGGCTTTTTTTGAAGTCTTGCGGGCCTGCGATGAGCTCCAAAGGCCGCATTGCGAGGCTTGCAATGATCGCCTTCCTGCGCTTATTGCAACCTCTGTCAAACCAGTAACTTTCCACCCTCGCAATGATGGCCTTCGGGGCTCATTGTGAGGGCCACATTAAGTGCCTTTAGTGCTCATTGCACATGCGCAAGCCTGGATCTTATAACATTGCATGACGACAACTCGCAGTTACCACAACTATTATATTTGATCGTTGTTTGGTTCCTTTTTAAATCAGAATAACAGAAATCACCCAAATGGCCCTGGTGAAAAGTTCACATACCCTTAGTTCTTAACACTATGTATTGCACTCTTTAGCATCAATAACAGCATGCAGTCTTTTGTAATAGTTGTCTATGAGGCCCCAAATTCCTTGTAGGTGGTATAGCTGCCCATTCGTCTTGGCAAAATGCCTCCCGGTCATGCAAAGTCTTTGGCCGTCTTGCATGAACCGCACGTTTGAGATCTCACCAGAGTGTCTCCATGATATTAAGGTCAGGAGACTGTGATGGCCCCTTCATGCTGCATTCATCTTGACATCAATTTTCACAAGATTCCCCATGCCTTTAGAGTTCACCCCCCCCCCCCAAAAGAAAACAAAAAAACAAAACAGTGAGCCACCACCATGCTTCACAGTGTGTATGGTATTCTTTTTCATTATAGGCCTTGTTGACCCCTCTCCTAACATAGCACTTATGGTTGTTAACATAAAGCTCTATTTTGGTCTTGTCACTCCAAATTACAGTGTGCCAGAAGTTGTGAGGCGTGTCAAGGTGTTGTTGGGCATATTGTAACCAGGCTTTTTTGTGGCATTGGCACAGTAAAGGCTTCTTTCTGTCGACTCGACCATGCTGATCATTTTTGTTCAAGTCTTGTGGTATTGTGCTGCTTGAAACAACCACAACATCTTTTTCCAGAGCAGCCTATATTTCTCCTGAGGTTACCTGTGGGTTTTTATTTGTATTCCGAACAATTTTTCTGGTTTTCCACTTCTTAAAAAGTGATTCAACAGTACTGACTGGCATTTTCAAGGCTTTGGATATCTTATATCCTTTTCCATCTTTATGAAGTTCCATTACCTTGTTACGCAGATCTTTTGACAGTTCTTTTCTGCTCCCCCGTGGCTCAGTATTTAGCCTGCTCAATGCATCCACGTGAGAGCTAACAAACTCATTGACTATTTATACATAAACACTAATTGCAATTTAAAAAGGTGCGGGAAATTAACCTTTTAATTGCCATTTTAACCTGTATGTGTCACCTTGTGTGTCTGTAACCAGACCAAACATTCAATGGTATGTAAACTTTTGATCAGGGCCATTTGGGTGATTTCTGTTATCATTATGATTTTAAAACGGAGCCAAACAACTATGGGATAATAAATTGCTTCATATGATCACTATCCTTTCAATAAGATTTTTTTTTTTTTGCATGATCAGTCATATTTTCAAAATAAATGCAAAAATTGCACAATTTCTGCCAGGGTATGCAAAATGTTGAGCACAACTGTGTGTGTATGTGTATGTATGTATGTATGTATATATATATATATATATATATATATACATATACATAATGTGACCTATACTAGTTTGGTATAAATGTATTTATATTTATCTGGTTATATATCAGTTTTTTTTTCCTCAGTTTTTAAGCTCCCATAATATCTGACACTTGTTCTGTACAGACCATAAAGACATGTAACAAATCCCAGCGTGTGACCGTCTCATGTGTATTTGTACTGACCATAAATACATGTAACAAATCCCAGCGTGTGACCGTCTCATGTGTATTTGTACTGACCATAAATACATGTAACAAATCCCAGCGTGTGACCGTCTCATGTGTATTTGTACTGACCATAAATACATGTAACAAATCCCAGCGTGTGACCGTCTCATGTGTATTTGTACTGACCATAAAGACATATAACAAATCCCAGTGTGTGACCGTCTCATGTTTATTTGTACAAACAGTGACAAAGTGACACCATCAGTTCTCTCTGTGTCTGACCAAGAAGAAGAGACCAATATGAGGAGTCCCCGGGAGATTAAAGAGGAGGAAATACCTGTAAATATCAGTGAAGGTGAGTGATATATTATTATATACAGAGACTGGGATACATATGTGTACCACAATTAGTGGTAGTCATAAGGGACATATACACATACAGTGCAAATTTGCTATCATCACAGACAAAGGATCAAGCGAATATCAATTACAGCCCTTACCAAACTCAAATGGGTATCAATTACAGTACTTGGCATAAGTTAACCTTTGTTTTCTTAATCAATTAACTTCTATTGAAGTATACTTTGATGCTCAATTTAACTGTGTGTTCATGTCTCAATTAACTGAGTCTATAACCCAGACACAATTTTACTGAGCCCTGCGGCAGGGATCGCTAGCTCTGTCCCATTAAATCGCGTTTGACTGATTTGTTAAGACCGGGCCATTAATGGACCTGTTGGGGCTACCTGGGGCTGGCAGAAAACCTAGCCTTAAAGATACAGACCCCTTATAATTTATTAATCCATAATATCCCAAAGGTTACAGTTATATATTTCACATACACAGTTCAACCATATAAACAATAAGAGAAGTGTTCTCCTTCCACCAACAGAGTTGTTCTTAAATATTGTAATCAATGTTTTTAGAGGATCATTAAAACTATGATAATAGCTGGTGATTACAGATTTTCTTCTTTTCCCACAGCCCAGATGGGCATCTGACGATCTTCACATAGGCCCATGTTGGCTGTATGTGCTCACTTTTTTTTACATTAATCTAGTTGAATTGTCTCATTGTCCAACTGTTAATATGTTTATATAGGTTTGCAGGCAGTATCTATGTCTACCTACATCTATAAACACTCAGCAGACTACTATGAACGGTCTTATTATTGTACATTTGGGGGTGTATTTGGAGCAAACTATTTGTCCTCTTTTCAATGCACTTGTGTGCTAATAGGTTTATCTTTGAATTCTTGTAGAAGAAAAACATTCACAAACTGACATTCTACTCCAAAACCCAGTCATTATACCAAAACAGAGAGGCCTCTGATTTACTTCACTTTATTTGGACACGTGTGGATCAGCAACAGAATAACATTCACAATGTCTGCTGCTGACAACAAATATATACAAATCATACCTTTTTATAGTAGTCCTACATACAGGAAATAAACAATATTCCATTACTACCCTGTAAAAAAAATAATACAGTCCACCCACAACCATTTCTAAGCCAATAAACGATTATTTATATTTTGCAATCCAATAAAAGATGGGACATGTAGTTAGCACGCATCAACCATGCCTGATACGTCACATTATCTGCGCACAACACCCTTAACTTGTAATCTCTATGCATAGGTCATGTTGTTGATCATCCTTGGCTTTGGCCTTGTAGACTGCTGGAGTACATTTTGTATAGACTTAAGGGTTGTTGATGGCTTCTAGTAAACTTGCTAAATCTGAGATATGCCGATTTAACGGTTTCAGAGCTAAAGTTAGCCAAATATCAAAGTGCTACAAAAGTGATGAATGAGATATATATATATATATATATATATATATATATATATATATATATATATATATATATATATATATATATATATATATAGATATTTGTTTTCACAACATTCTATTGAGTTAGTCAGTGTTTCCATTATTAAAAAAGTAGTAGACCCAGGCCTGAGAATTACATACAGGTACTCCTGACATCAACTGTGGGTAAGATAAGAGATGGTATTCAGATTCTATTCTTAATAACTAGTTATGTACTGACTACCTTGTTTTGTTGAAGGCTTGTGTAGTCCATTAAAGCTGTGATCTATACCATGTATGGTCACCCAAAACAGGCAGGAAGTTAAGACAAATCCAGGTCCACTGGAGAACGAGCTGGCAACCCACTTATGGATAAGCACAACCAGAGACATACCAATATGGCACCATAAGTTTAGCTCCTTAGGTCAGAAGGTGTCTACAACATTATTGGGGAAGAGCAGAGGCAGAGGGCAAGGACAAGTAGCACCAGATCTAATGAAGTGATTGGGTCATAGTTGAAATGTGAAATGGCACCCTACGGTCGATCTGTATGGAGGATAGAGGAAAGTCCGCTGCTGCAAAGAACAATCAAACACTGGAACCTTGAATGTTAGATAGAACTGTGAACCAAGGCAAACTGGATGTGGTCAAACATGAGATGAGAAGATTAAACATTAATATCCTAGGAATTAGCAAACGTACCTAGACTGGAATAGGACATTTCATATAAGATAACCACCAGATCCTCTACTGTGGTCAAGAATCCCACAGAAGAAATGGAGTAGGTTTCATAGTCAATCCAAGAGTGGCCAAAGCATAGCTCTGTTACAACCCAATAAATGACAGAATGGTTTCAAGTTGAATTCAAGGCAGGCCATTTAACATGAAAGTGACCCAAGTCTATGTTCCAACCATGGATGCTGAAGAGGCTGAAGTTGTCCAATTCTATGAGGATGTTAAACATATCATAGATATAACAACAGGCAAATACGTTACTTTCATCATAGGATATTGAAATTCTAAAGTATGAAACCAAAAGACAACTGGAATAACTGGCATGTTTGGTCTTGGAGTACAAAATGAAGCAGGTTAGAGATTAGTAGAATTCTGTAAAGTTAATTCTCTCTTCCAACAGCCTTTAAAGATAGCTCTACACATGAACATTAGTAGATGGACAATATAGAAATCATATTGACTATATACATTGCAGCCAAAGAGGGAGGTGCTATATACAGTCAGCAAAAAAGCCACTTACTGTGGCTTAGGCCATGAGCGTCTTATTGCAAAATTCAGAATTAAACAGAAGAAAAGAGAGAAAATCATCAGCCCAAACAGATATAAAATAACCAATATTCCCTGTGAATATGCAGTGGAGCTAAATATGAGACTTAAGAGACTAGATAGAATGCCTGAATAGCTTTGGAGAGAAGCTTGTGACATTATCCAGAAAACAGCAAGAAAGACTATCCCCAAAACAAAGAAAAGTAAGAAGACAAACTGTCTGTCGAGGCTGTGGAAGTAGCACATGAAAGAAGAAAAGAGAAAGGTAGTGGAGATAGGAAAAGATTTGACCAACTGAACGCAGAAGTCCAGATAGTAGCAAGAAGGGACAAGGAAACATTATATAATGAGTGATGTAAGAAGAATTAGGTAAGTCAAGACATGATAAGACATAAATGGTAGGGATTTAGCAGAAGCAGAAGAGTTGGCAAGAATACACAGAAGATCTATAGAGGAAGGATCTTAGCAGCATTGATAACCTCAATAGTCTGTCCACTGAGCTAGAGCCAATTAGCTTGGCGAGTGAAGTAAAATGGGTCCTATGATGTCTTGATGATAATAAGACTGCTGGAGTTGATGGAATCCCAGTAGAACTATTCAAAATTCTACACGGTGATTCTGTGAAAGTGTTGCTTGCTTGCATTATGCACACAATTTTAGAAAACTCAACAAAAGGTCAGCCTACATCCCAATCCCCCCCCCCCCCCAAAAAAAAGCAACGCCAAATCGTGCTCCAATTAGCGAACAGTGGTACTAATTTCACATGCCAGCATGGTAATTTTGAAGATCATGCAAGCTCTGCTTCAACAATTTATGGAGCAGAAACTACCAGATTTACAGAGGAATAGGTACAAGAGATGAAATTGTGCTTCATAGACAATTATTCTGCACTATAAAAGTGTGACAAGGTTGTATATTGTCATCTTATTTATTCAACTTCTACGCAGAGTACATTTCTTTATCTGTCTTTCCAAAAGACATTTATGCCTGCATCACAGCCTAATTGTGTCCATCCCCTTAATGACCTTAGGAGACAAATAACTTGGAAAGAGGAACATAAGCTAATATATTTAGGGTTGTTTATTCCTTTTTTATACATCTTGCGTAAGGCCGAGCTGGATGGATCCAAAGCATGAAATAATATTGCTGGAAGAAATATCAACAACCTCAGATACAGATGATACTACTCTGACGACTATAAGTGAGGAGGAACTAAAGGGCTTATTGATGAGAGTGAAAGAAGATATGGAGGTGAGACCTAGACCATGAAGAAGACTGAGCACCGTAGAATTAATGCCTCTGAATTGGGGTGTTGGCAAAAACTACTTAAAGTCCCTTTGATTGCAAGAAGATCATATAAGTCAGTACTACAAGAAATTAAGCCAAACATTTCACTGGAAGGTTTGATCATGAGGTTTAAGCTCAAATATTTGGCCATATCATGAGAAGTCAGGATTCGCTAGAAAAGACCCTGGTACTGGGATAGATTGAAGGTACAAGAAGAAGGGGACAGCAGAGGCGGATATGTATATATCAGGTCATTGAAGCAATGGGCATGAGCTTGATGGTTCTCAGAGGGACAGTGGCTGACATGTGCCTGACGTGCTGCAGTCCATAGGGTCATGGAGAGTTGGACACAACAGAACGACTAAACAACAAATAATTATCTATATTATTAAATTCACATGAACATTTAATTTTCTATTGGAATTAACAGGTCTCCAAAGTGATAATGTAGACCCTGTTAGTGAGGAAGGAGCGGATGAGATGGATACGAAGGATGTTATGCCGGTGACCATCCAATCAGAGCTCTCTAGAAGTCACTGATTCACATAATTAACTTATTTTATGTTTGAATAGATTTGTAAATATTTTCCTCAATTCTGAATAATAAAGTATTATATCTTAGTCATCACTAATAATGACACCATCACATTAATTAAACGTCTTTATATTATATTTGTATTAAAAGTATGTATGTCCATAATGTATGAAGATATAATGTGTAATTAGTTTGTGTGTATTTATACAGGACATGTGAGGTCCTCGGTTGTCTCAACATTTGATCCAGAAGCAGAACCAGATATGAGGAGTCACCAACAGGTTAAGGAAGAGGAGATTCCTGTGAATATCAGTGAAGGTGAAAAATAAAACTAATTACTAATTAAAGACATTTGAGATGTGTTCGAGATGATATAATTTACAATAATATAACAGTATTTTAACAATTCAATGGTATTTAAATTAATGTTTTTATTTACAAATTGTGAACTTCATATTTACCTTTGTGACGCACTTGCAGCATAGTCTGTTATCTCATTCAAATGGGTGACTATTAACAATAATTGTAAGTTAACCCTTGGGATCTGGGTGAATTGTTTTCAGTATGACCATATGTGAGAGACAATTAATCATGAGAGTATGACGTGTTGTCCATGTAATATCTGCTTAAATTGCACAACTTTCAAGCTCCGTTATCTACCATTCAAATGTATGTATATATGTGTACTCTTAATTTCTGGGATTTTTGCTATTTTACTTTAAAGTAACCGGAATCATATTTTATGCAGTTCATGTGATCATTAGATAGACCAAACTTTTATGTTGATAAATATAAAGCCATTTAATATTCTTCTGCCCACATTAGGTCTTCATAGTGGAAACATGGACATATCAGTTAAGGAAGAGGAGGATGAGAGAGATGATCAGGACATTCACCAGGTGGAAATCTGTTCAGAGCACTGTGCAGGTGAGTGACAGGTGTATGAGTCACAAGGGGCGGAGCCTCAACTGTGCATGTGAGCGACAGGTGTATGAGTCACAAGGGACGGAGCCTCAACTGTGCATGTGAGCGACAGGTGCATGAGCAACATGGAGATGGAAACTCAAAGCTATACAGGTGGGTGACAGGTGTATGAATACCAAAAGGCAGAGACTCCGAGCTGTGTAGGTGAGTGACAGGTGTATGAGTCACAAGGGGGCGGAGACTCCGAGCTGTCCAGGTGAGTGACAGGTGTATGAGTCACAAGGGGGCGGAGACTCTGAGCTGTCCAGGTGAGTGACAGGTGTATGAGTCACAAGGGGGCGGAGACTCAGAGCGAATGGACAAACTGTCATCCCATCAGTAACCTATAGAAATAATACTGTAACAAATTACAGTTCTGAGGGTGAAAATAAGATTCCTACCGGAAAAACACATTTGTTCCATGAGTTATCACCTATACAGTTGTCGTACTGCAAATTGTCGTTGTGCTTTGCAAGGCGAGCCGTCGACCGCGAGCCTTGCGAAGGGAGCCGAGCAGTTGAAGCACTCAAGATTTAGGCTGCAAAGAGCGCCAAAGACGCTCATTGCAGGGGTGGACACGTGGGACTTAGCTGGCGCTCATCCCTTAGCTGCAATGAGGCCTCATTGCGAGGCCCATGGACTGAGCGACGGACGCAATATTACGGCCTATATGATGGACTGCGGGGCTCGTAAAAATACTTTAACGGCTGAACCACCAAACTGGAAGAGACAGCAAAAACACACTAATATGCCTCAAATAAATGTACACACTCACACACAGCACAGGGGGAGAGCCAGGGATCCTGTGAGTGAGATTGCAAGTTAATTTGAGGCATATTTTGACTTTTTTAACAATCGAAAATCTTTGAAGCGGCCGACAAAATGTAAAAAGTCTGAAACAGGATGAAAACGAGGCTGCGTAAAGCCAGGCACGTGGGACTTAGAGAATACACGACGGCAAAGACCGTAACACACGAACAACTCCAGGCACGCAGGACTTTGAAAATAAAACAAACAGCATTCCGTGCGTAACACGCAAGCATTCAGCAGACACAGAGGACAAACACACAGGGAAGAGATAGGGGGGAGATGGTGGAAAGAGACACATGGCATCCCAAGCACAAAACTTGCAGGTTAACAAACCCTGCGATGAGCGGCCCATATAGTAGGTGGAAGGAGAGGCTTGCAATAAGTGCCAAAGATGCAAAAGACTCACATTGTGTGGGAAACAGCATTGCCAGCCTTACAATTTGATTCCTGTCATTTTTGGCAGGCAATTTCCTAGTATGATTATGAAGATGGTTCTATCTCTTCTTCTCAAGCACCACAAGCAGTTGTGATTAGTAATATACAGTATCTCACAAAAATTAGTACTCCCCTCACATTTTTGTAAATATTTTATTATATCTTTGCATGTGACAACACTGAAGAAAACACTTTCCTACAATGTAAAGTAGTAAGTGTACAGCCTGTATAACAGTGTAAATTTGTTGTCCCCTCATAATAACTCAACACACAGCCATTAATGTCTAAACCGTTGGCAACAAAAGTGAGTACACCCCTAAGTGGACATGTCCAAATTGGGCCCAAAGTGTCAATATTTTGTGTGGCCACCATTATTTTCCAGCACTGCCTTAACCGTCATGGGCATGGAGTTCACCAGAGCTTCACAGGTTGCCACTGGAGTCCTCTTCCACTCTTCCATAATTCCATCACGGAGCTGGTGGATGTTAGAGACCTTGCACTCCCCCACCTTCTATTAGAGGATGCCCCACAGATGTTCAATAGGGTTTAGGTCTGGAGACATCTTGGCCAGTCCATCATCTTTGCCTTCAGCTTCTTTAGCAAGGCAGTGGTCGTCTTGGAGGTGTGTTTGGGGTCCTTATCATGTTGGAATACTGCCCTGCGGCTCAGTCTTCGAAGGGAGGGGATCATGCCCTGCTTCAGTATGTCACAGTACATGTTGGCATTCATGGTTCCCTCAATGAACTGTAGCTCCCCAGTGCCGGCAGCACTTATGCAGGCCCAGGCCATGATACTCTCACCACCATGCTTGACTGTAGGCAAGACACACTTGTCTTTGTACTCCTCACCTGGTTGCCGCCACACACGCTTGACACCATCTGAACCAAATAAGTTTATATTGGTCTCATCGGACCACAGGACATGGTTCCAGTAATCCATGTCCTTAGTCTGCTTGTCTTCAGCAAACTGTTTGCAGGATTTCTTGTGTATCATGTTCAGAAGAGGCTTCCTTCTGGGATGACAGTCATGCAGACCAAATGGTATGAGCACTGACAGGCTGACCCCCCACCCCTTCAATCTCTGCAGCAATGCTGGCAGCACTCATACGTCTATTTCCCAAAGACAACCTCTGGATATGACGCTGAGCATGTGCACTCAACTGCTTTGGTCAACCATGGTGAGGCCTGTTCTGAGGGGAACCTGTCCTGTGAAACTGCTGTATGGTCTTGTCCACCATGCTGCAGCTCCACTTCAGGGTCTTGGCAATCTTCTTATAGCCTAGGCCATCTTTATGGCAACAATGCTATTTTTCAGATCCTCAGAGAGTTCTTTGCCATGAGGTGCCATGTTAAACTTCCAGTGACCAGTATGAGAGAGTGTGAGAGCGATAACACCAAATTTAACACACCTGCTCCCCATTCACACCTGAGACCATGATATCGGGGAGGGAAAATGACTGGCTAACTGGGCCCAATTGGAACATGTCCACTTAGGGGTGTACTCACTTTTGTTGCCAATGGTTTAGACATTAATGGCTGTGTGTTGAGTTACTTTGAGGGGACAGCAAATTTACCCTGTTATACAGGCTGTACACTTACTACTTCACATTGTAGCAGAGGGGCATGTCTTCAGTGTTGTCACAAGAAAATATATAATAACATATGTACACAAATGTGAGGGTTGTACGCACTTATGTGAGATACTGTAAGACTTGCCTGGTTTGGACTTCTTACACCTCAGTGTCTTCATGGATCCATAGATCATTCTGCTTGAAAGGACTTGTGTTTTGTAGAAAATGGGCAGAACCATCAAAGATCATTAAAGAAGAAGATGCAATTCCAGTCAGTCCTTGTAGTGTCACCAGAACACGCTCCTTCCATGTTATTAACAGTTGGGACTAAACCACAAATAATTATGTATGTTATTAAATTCACATGAACATTTCATTTTCTATTGGAATTAACAGGTCTCCAAAGTGATAATGTGGACCCTGTTAGTGAGGAAGAAGAGGATGAGATGGATGAGAAGGATATTCTGCCAGTGACGATCCAATCAGAGCTCTCTAGAGGTCACTGATTCACATAATTAACATAATTAACATAATTATAAATATAAGTTTGAATAGAATTTGTAAATATTTTTCTCAATTCTGAATTATATTATATATAATATTATATCTTAGTCATCACTTTAATAATGACACTGTCACATTTCTTAAACGTCTTTATATTATATTATATTAAAAGTATGTATGTCCATAATATATGAAGATATAATGTGTAATTAGTTTGTGTATATTTATACAGGACATGTGAGGTCTTCAGTTGTCTCAACGCTTGATCAAGAACCAGAACCAGATGTGAGGAGCCACCAACAGATTAAGGAAGAGGAAATTCCTGTGAATATCAGTGAAGGTGAGAAATAAAACTAATTAAATTAAAGACATTTGCGATGTGTTTGATATGATATAATTTACAATTATATGTAATAACTGTATTTTAACAATTCAATGTTATTTAAATTAATGTTTTTATTTACAAACCGTGAACTTCATATTTATCTTTTTGACGCACTTACAGCATAGCCTGTTATCTCATTCAAATGGGTGACTATTAACAATAATTGTAAGTTAACCCTTGGGATCTGGGTGTATTGTTTTCAGTATGACCATATGTGAGAGACAATTAATCATGAGAGTGTGACGTGTTGTCCATGTAATATCTGCTTAAATTGCCCAACTTTCAAGCTCCGTTATCTACCATTCAAATGTAGTTATATATACTATACGTGTACTCTTAATTTCTGGGATTTTTGCTATTTTACTTTATGTTGATAAATATAAAGCCATTTAATATTCTACTGTTCACATTAGGTCTTCATATTGGAAACCTGGACATATCAGTTATTAAGGAAGAGGAGGATGAGAGAGATGATCAGGACATTCACCAGGTGGAAATCTGTTCAGACCACTGTGCAGGTGAGTGACAGGTGTATGAGCAACATGGAGATGGAAACTCAAAGCTGTGCAGGTGGGTGACAGGTGTATGAATCCCAAAAGGCGGAGACTCCGAGCTGTGTAGGTGAGTGACAGGTATATGAGTCACAATGGGCGGAGACTCAGAGCTGTGCAGGTGAGTAACAGGTGTATGAGTCGCAAGAGGGCAGAAACTCAGAGCGAATGGACAAACTGTCATCCCATCACTAACCTATAGAAATAATACTGCAGCAAGTTACAGTTCTGAGGGTGAAAATAAGATCAGTTTTTCACTTGTATGTACCATGACATGAGGAGTCTTACCGAAAAGACACCTTTTTATATGATTATGAAGATGGTTCCACCTGTTTTTCTCAAGAACCACAATCACTTGTGATTAGTGATATAAGATTTGCCTGGTTTGGATTTCTTACACCTACCAAAAATTAAATATATAATAACATATGTACACAAATGTGAGGGGTGTACGCACTTATGTGAGATACTGTAAGACTTGCCTGGTTTGGACTTCTTACACCTCAGTGTCTTCATGGATCCATAGATCATTCTGCTTGAAAGGACTTGTGTTTTGCAGAAAATGGGCAGAACCATCAAAGAGATCAGATCATTAAAGAATCAGATGCAATTCCAGTCAGTCCTTGTAGTGTCACCAGAACACGCTCCTTCCATGTTATTAATAGTTGGGACAATTATTATCTGTGAATTTAATTGCTAAGTATTCAGTCTGGTATCACCTGCTACACACCGGCTAAAAGTATATAAAAAATAACTTTGTAATTGTGACGACCCACTGCTACAATGGGCTTGATAAGAACATAATAAAAACCTAACCAGCTGATTGTGGGGTTCTTTGGATATCCCTGTTAGCAGGAATGAACCCAGCACAGCATGCAATAGGGTAGACATTGTGTCTAGCTGGGCTAAGTTACCCCAAGTTTTTAGGGCAGAAATCAGCTTTGGATATCCGACTCTATCTTCCATAGGTGTACACTGTGAGGATGCAAAGACAGTAATGGCTTCAGAGTAGGCTCAGGGTGAGATTGTGGGGTACCTGCTTTCAGGGCTGATGAGAGCTTCCACATAAAACTTTACATTGCTTCTAGACTTCCATGGTACCATAGGGTTTAATAGAAACAACAGGACCTGACATTCAAACAATAGATCAAAGGCAAGCCGGTGGTAACCACTTGATACTAACTGACCTTTTGTTTGTTGAGGCAATTACCTCAGTCTATTTTGACAATCAAGATGCTGCATATGTCATACCAATTGTGTTGCAATTGATAAACTGTTTAAACAAATTTATTTTAAGAAGTTGAGTGGATAATAAACTCTTTTTGTGTGGGCCATAACATGACTGCTCTACAAGTTTTCTCATTTATAAATAAGAACTAAACTTTTTCATTGAGAAGCATGTTATCACTTTTTTGACATGATTGTAAAATTATTTTCTGGATGTTTTTGTTTCCAACAGATTTTTCCATGACCAGCAATATGTATGAAGACCGCCATATTTCACTTCTTTCACCAGATTGTGTAAGGGAAGATTTCAGTGTTTTACATCGTTACATGGACGCAAACCAAAGTTATGTGAAACAACAAAGAGGAGAAACATCCTTTGTACATTCTGATTGTGAGAAAGGGTTTCCCAGGAATACAAACCTTATAAGCTTTAAGGAAGTTCATACCGGTAATCCCTTTGGATGTTCAGGCTATGAGAAGTGTTTCAGTACACCCACAGACCTCAATTCTCAAGAGAGACCTCACACTGAAGAACAAATATATATATGTTCTGAATGTGGGAAATGTTTCAGTGAAGCATCAGGTGAAACTCACACAGGAGCAAGGCCGTTTGTATGTTCTGAATGTGGAAAATGTTTTAGAGACAATGCAGCTATCAGTTTCCATAAGAGAACTTACCCAGGGGAAAGACCATTTGCATGTTCTGACTGTGGGAAATGTTTTGGATCCAACAAAGACCTAAATGTTCATAAGAGAATTCACACAGGAGAAAAACCATTTTCATGTTCTGAATGTGAGAAATGTTTCAGTCAGAAATCAACTCTTAATGTTCATAAGAGAACTCACACAAGGGAAAGACCATTTTCATGTTCAGTCTGTGGCAAATGTTTTGGTTCCACATCACAGCTCAATAAACACAAGCGAACTCACACAGGAGAAAGACCATTTTCATGTTCTGAATGTGGGAAATGTTTCACTCAGAGAGCACATCTTAATAAACACAAGATAACTCACACGGGAGAAAGACCATTTGCATGTTCTGAATGTGATAAATGTTTCAGTCAGGCTACATCTCTTAGTGCTCATAAGAAAATTCACACGGGAAAAAGACCATTTTCATGTTCTGAATGTGGGAAATGTTTTAGTGAGAACAAAAACCTCAATGTTCATATGAGAATTCACACAGGAGAAAAACCATTTTCATGTTCTGAATGTGGGAAATGTTATAGAGCCAACAGAGACCTTAATGATCATAAGAGAACTCACACAGGAGAAAGACCATTTTCATGTGCTGAATGTGGGAAATGTTTCAGTCAGAAATCAACTCTCAAGCAACATAAGAGAACTCACAAAGGGAAGGATGATTTTCATGCTCAGAATGTGGCAAATGTTTTAGATCCACATCACATCTCAATGACCACATGAGAACACACATGATCTGAATGTGGGAAATGTTTCAGTCATGTCTCAACTTTAAAGGCTCATATATAAACTCATACAGGAGAAAGTCTGTTTTGTAATTTCTGACAGTGAGAAATGTTTCACACAGTTTTCAAATTTCAAGGTTGATAAGAAAATTCCCACCGGAGGAGGAGCATTTGTACAAATATAAGAAATGTCTCACTCTCAAAGCATATCCTAAAGACCATATGATGAGAATAAACATTTGGGTGTTGAAATATTTCCAACAAAACTAATGTTTTTTACAGAACATAATGGGATGCCCTTAGGATTAGGAACATTTTTATGCTTTGAATGTGGGAAATATTTTTGCAGCATCTCACATATCTTCATTTTTGATGGTTGGAAATGTTTAAAAAAAAAAGTTTATCCTGTTGTATGTTAGATACGTCTGTGTGCATGCTCTGATTGTGGGAAATGTTACAGTTGCAATAAAAGTCTAGTTACACAACAGGTAACTTACCCAGAATCATTGTTGTTTATTTCTAATTTTAATAGTTACAACACCAACTTTCTTAGATTCCATTTGGAAATCCCTGTAACCATTCTTTAAGTCCTCTCTTATTTTGAGGTTTGATTAGAAGTGAATGTGCTACTCTCTCTTTGGGAGCATGCATGTTTTTGCTTATTGATTCCCTACCAATATGTTGAAAGTTTAAGTCACTTGATTGTGATTTTTTTTTATATAACAACATTTTATTTACTCGATTTGTTTACAAAAAGGCTTTTCAATAATGGGTAATAATTACCCATTTAGAGATAGTAGTGTGCTAGTTTACCGTTCTGATAATTTACCTTTCTCTTACACTAGCATCCTTCCTTTGAGAAGTCATGTGTTATATCACATTACAGAGATTGGAGGTTACTATCCAAAGAAACTATTCTTGGATTTAAGTCTGTTGTACAGATTATTGTTAGTAGGATGTTCATCTAATATTGTTCAGTCAAATTGAAATATGAGTGATTTTGATATTTGTGGGATTACATAAAAATACATAATAAGAGCTGACATGATGTGTAGCGCACATTCTCTAATATTACTAGTGTATTACCAGTGCAACTAGATGGTGATGATTTGACCAGTGGTAAAAAAAAAAACACTGAAAACTCACAAAAAAACAATTATTATTAAAAAAAAACATTTTCATCATCATCTCATTATTCCATAGAATAATAGATAATTGCCTCTGTCCATAACCGTCCTTCCAACTGTCCCATCTTGTACCTGTAGATCTGTCCTTGTCCTACACAGTAGTAATCTCTAAGTAAGGCCTCACCATCCTTGATCTGTGACGGTTCTCAAATGGGTCAAATTACGTATTTCTGTGCAACGCAGACGATGCTTTATAAAACTATTGGTCTAGTCCTTTAACTGAGCCCCCATCTTTACACCCACTCTAATCACCCCAATACCACCATGTTCTTAATATAATCTAATTGACTAATTCACATGTAACTTACATACAGGTATAAGAAGAAAGGCCTTAGAGGGTGAGGTTATAGAATAAACTACAGTAAAGTATTTGTATTTACTGACTCACAGCATATTCTCTCTCTTCATGTTCTGCCAATTTCTGCTTCCCACACTGCACCTCTCATACAACATGCTCCAGGCTGTCTGACAATGTCCCATTGAGTCTCTGAATTATCTCCTATATATTCATACTCTGCTCCCCCAGTACAACTTGCTCCAGGCTATATATATATATATATATATATATATATATATATATATACACACACATATATATATATATATATATATATATATATATATATATATATATATATATATATATATATAATGAAGAGTGAGGTCCAGTAATCTAGATGAATAATCAGTGTAATGCAGTATATAGTGATACCTTTTTTATTGGACAAACAACATATTCATAGTTTTCATGACTAGTATTCAAGAGCATTCCTCTCTTTTTCAAGTCCGAAGCATTTCTGATATATTCCCATTGAAACACAAATAAAAACTAAAACATGCAAAACAAGTTTTAGTTTTTTTTTGTTTTTCAATGGGAATATATCAGAAATGCTTCAGATTTGAAAAAGAGAGGAATGCTCTTAAATACTAGTCATGAAAACTATGAATATGTTGTTTGTCCAATAAAAAAGGTATCACTATATACTGCATTACTCTAATTTATATATATATATATATATATATATATATATATTAGGAAATTGCCCGTCAAAAATGACGGGAATAAAATTGTAAGGCTGGCAATGCTGTTTGCTGTGTAAGGGATGCAAAAGCGTCACCAACACTGACAACTATATATATGATAGGATATATATCTATAAGTGTGTGTATATATATATATATCACATATTATAATTGTCAAACTGCGAGTTGCCGCCATGCTTGCGAGGCTCGCAAAGTGAGGCGAGCCGTTTGCCATTGAGGCATAGAAGCCTTCCGAGCTTGAAGCACTTTGCGAGGTGAGCAGTTGAGGCATTGACAAATGCAGGACTTAGCCTGCAAGCAGTTAAGAAATGCGGGGCTTACTTAGACTACAAGCAGTTGAGGAATGCAGGACTTGGAAAAAAAAAATTACTACCTCCGAATCTCGGGGGCAAAAAAAAAACGACCTTGCAAAAATACAACTTGAACAGCTGAACCGCAGAAATCAAAAAACAATAAAAATAAAAAATAAAAAAAAAAACACTCCCACACAGCACGGGGCGAACGCCAGGATTCCTGGGAGTAAGGTTGCACGCAAATTTAAGCCGAATTTGCCACATTTCGGCACTTTAAAATCGGCTAAGCAAGAAAAAAAATGACGGACGAAAAAAATGAAAACGAGGCTAAAGGAGGCCGTAGTGCGCAACTCACCGCCAGGCACATGCGAGTTAGCCAGGAACATACGAGTTTCAAAATATACCGTTAGGACAGATGGAAAATGTTCGCGAGGCAAGTAAGACATAGAAAATCGCTGCCACTTTACAACATTAACTTGCAAATAATAACATTACAAATCCGAAATGGCTGTTTTCCCATCTAAACCAACGGTTTTGGCTCGTGCACGCAGCCTATTTGGCATTTGGCACATTGCTGACACTTTCTCCTCGGGTGATGAACAGTTTGACTGGACATTTTCTGCTGTCGGAAAATCCAAAAAGATTGTTAGCTCTTCAGGATATTGATTGCTGGATATTAACTACAAATAGGTAAAGTATATTAATTTATTAATATATTAATTATTAGTAAAAAATATAAATTAATTATTAATAAAATTAATTATTATTAAAAAAAATAGCAAAATCTTTTACACTGCCCTTACTTTATGAAGTCATAAATGCTTAGCTCTTTCTAATATATTTATACATTGATTAATTATTAAAATACATGAATTTATTCATTAGTAATCATTTACAATGCAGTAAAAAAATGTATATTTTACACGGAATTATATATCTGGATTACTGCTTGTAGCGGAACCCATCACTGTTTTACCCTGTTTTATGATTATTATGGTTAAAATATGATCCTACTATATGTATGTTGGTTGATGCTCTGCAGAATATTGTCCCAGACATTTACAGCTACTTGGCATGGGAGATAATCTTGTTACAGCGACTCTGCATAAGATAAAGGAAGTCTATTGTATACAGTGTTTTCATTCTCAGATAAGAACAAAGAAGTGTAATTGAATCAATGTCTGATTGTATCAAAGTTGCCAGGGAGGTGTGACCCCCCTATTGTTCTCTTTATGTGTATTGTGTGTGGCCAAATATGGGCATGGGTATTACCTGTGGCCAAAGAGATGTATAAATATTTCTGCAATAACAAAATAAAGTCAGTATTCATTTGACTCCCAAATTGTGTGTCGTTTAATATGGGAGGTCGGGAATGGTGAGCCTGTAGTGCTTCTTGGATATTTTACCGTATACCAGCGGAGATTTTGGACTGCGTGTCTCAGCTCCGTTACATTTGGTGGCAAGTGTCGGAATTGTTCCCACGGTCAGAAGGACAGCTACAGGAGACACCATTCCGTGGAGTACAAATTGAGGGCAACGCTAGTATCCGTACAGCGCCCTTGGCTACAGCAGGATGGAACCGGCTAGTTTTCGGACAGCGTTCCATCATGAGGAGGAGGAGGCGGCCGCGGACTACAGGGATGCAGACAGAAAGGGACTCATGGTTACAGTACCTCTTATTACCCCACAGACTGAGTTTCAAAGAGAACTCCAAAGCAGACTGGCCTTTTTTCCAGGTACGCTTCCCATGAAAACCTTGGAATGGTTAATGACAGATGTCCACAAATTCATAATGGAAAAGCAGCGGGCACGGGAGCGGTCCATCTTGGGAGCTGCTAACCCACCTCCCACCATTAACCCCCCCCCCCCCCAGCACTGCGTCCGGGTGGTGGGAACTACCAAACCCCTGCAAGGTACATCAGGTGCCACACGTGTAACCAGCAGGGTCACATGCAGAGAGACTGTCCCAGAAACAGAAACCGCTCCACGTGGAATACTCCAACTAATTCCCCTCCCCAGCGACAGTGTGTACCCCAGGGAGCTGAAGGTGTCGTCCTTCCTCCCCAGCAGCAGTGTGTACCCCAGGGGGCCGAAGGTGTCGTCCTTCCCCCCCCAGCGCCAGTGTGTACCCCAGGGAGCCGAAGGTGTTGTCCTTCCTCCCCAGCGGCAGTGTGTTCCCCAGGGAGCCGAAGGTGTCGTCCTTCCTCCCCAGCGGCAGTGTGTACCCCAGGGGGCCGAAGGTGTCATCCTTCCCCCCCCAGCAGCAGTGTGTACCCCAGGGAGCTGAAGGTGTCGGCCTTCCCCCCCAGCGGCAGTGTGTACCCCAGGGAGCAGAAGGGGCCGTCCTTCCTCCCCAGCGGCAGTGTGAACCCCAGGGGGCAGAAGGTGTCGTCCTTTCCCCCCAGCGGCAGTGTGTACCCCAGGGAGCTGAAGGTGTCGTCCTTCCTCCCCAGCGGCAGTGTGTACCCCAGGGAGCTGAAGGTGTCGGCCTTCCCCCACAGCGGCAGTGTGTACCCCAGGGAGCAGAAGGGGCCGTCCTTCCTCCCCAGCAGCAGTGTGAACCCCAGGGGGCAGAAGGTGTCGTCCTTCCCCCTCAGCGGCAGTGTGAACCCCAGGGGGCAGAAGGTGTCGTCCTTCCCCCCCAGCGGCAGTGTGTACCCCAGGGAGCAGAAGGTGTCGACCTTCCTCCACAGCGGCAGTGGGTACCCCAGGGGGCCAAAGGTGTCGTCCTTCCCCCCCAGCGGCAGTGTGAAACACAGGGGGCAGAAGGTGTCGTCCTTCCCCCCCCAGCGACAGTTTACCCTAACCAGGGGAGACACCAATCTCCCAGACGGCGCAGATGGGACCGTGGTCTCTGCGCCCACAGCTTGTCCAGATCCCCAACTACCGTCACTGGGACAACCGGAGGAGGGGGTAAGTACAAATTCCCCTCCCCTGCTAACTTCTAATGTGGCCCCAGGGTTAACAGAGGAAATGTTAACCCCCACTGACCCCCACGTTTCCCTGGCTACTGAGCCGGAATATGTCCCAAGTACCCCAGCAGAAGAGCTGACAGCGGGGCAGAGTGCAGTGGGCCTCTGCCCTCCCTTTGTCCCTTGTACAGAGCAGGAGGTCCTGCAGGTTATACCAGCAGAAGAGCTGGCATCAGGGCAGAGTGCCGCTGGCCTCTGCCCCTCAAGTCCCCTCAGCGTGTTGCACCATCACCCCAGCAAAATATCCAGGTGCCTGGTTAGACTTCCCCCCAAAGGGGAGATGTGTGACGAAGGGCCCTTCGCCACTTTGGCTTGGAGAGGACTGTTTGCCAGCCTCCTGCCCTGCGACTATGGCCCTGGTACATATTGCCCTTTGGAACCAGTGTTCGGCCATACCAGAGTGTATGTCACTCATTCTGGCCCTTTACATACAGGGGGTCATTCTGTACTTGCCCTGTGGGAGCGGTGATACCCCAGATAGCTATGCCATGGAGCCCATTCATATGATGAAAGACTATGGGAAAGACTTTAGCTACTTGGCAATTGAACTGTGTGAAGAAGATCTGAGCGCTATTCGGTAGTTTTGTGCGCTCAGATCCCAGCTATCTGGGGATATGGGAAATGTGAGTAAATGTGAATTGCAGTAATGCTGTTGGGTTGTCAAACTAGAGAATTGACCAACAAATACTTTTGTCCGGACATCCCCAGGCCGATCCGTCGGGATCAGACCGTGTATGCCGGCTTATGGTCACGGGGGAGGTGTGTAGCGGAACCCATCACTGTTTTACCCTGTTTTATGATTATTATGGTTAAAATATGATCCTACTATATGTATGTTGGTTGATGCTCTGCAGAATATTGTCCCAGACATTTACAGCTACTTGGCATGGGAGATAATCTTGTTACAGCGACTCTGCATAAGATAAAGGAAGTCTATTGTATACAGTGTTTTCATTCTCAGATAAGAACAAAGAAGTGTAATTGAATCAATGTCTGATTGTATCAAAGTTGCCAGGGAGGTGTGACCCCCCTATTGTTCTCTTTATGTGTATTGTGTGTGGCCAAATATGGGCATGGGTATTACCTGTGGCCAAAGAGATGTATAAATATTTCTGCAATAACAAAATAAAGTCAGTATTCATTTGACTCCCAAATTGTGTGTCGTCCAATATGGGAGGTCGGGAATGGTGAGCCTGTAGTGCTTCTTGGATATTTTACCGTATACCAGCGGAGATTTTGGACTGCGTGTCTCAGCTCCGTTACACTGCTCATTAACATACATTAATTTATGAATGTTTCATTATTACAAAAAATATTTTTACTATTGACCTTTTCTTTGTGTATCCTTTGGATGCTTGACACCCCTTTACTTCTATCTAGAAAATAACTTTTAAAAGGACGAAACGGACCGTTGGCGTTGTCTAGGATCATAGGTATCCGAATAAAGTTATTTTCTAGATATTACAAAATATATATATATTATACACTGCACACAAAAAATATATATTTTACACTACATTTATATATATATGTATTACTGCTCATTTGCCTGACAGGGATATGACCCTCAAATCAGTTAAATATTTAAATCAGTTTCTTAGGCTCTGACACCTACTACATTGAATATTTTCTACTGCATTTGTTTAGGAATATATTTATGCTTAGGCCTTTATGTTTTGCATGTGTGCCAGTTAATCATGATAATTTAAATGATTAATTCATTAATGGAATCAAAACATTAAAAGTCCTTTTCAGGGCAATCTATAGTTTGCTCATTACTCTTTGTGTTTGGATATTAAATTTACATTTCAATGATGCCCTTCTTTATAAAAACATTAATAGCTCTTTATGTTTTGCATTCATGACAGTTATTGATTAATTAATTAATATATTAATGAATTACTAATTAATTATAAAAACTAAATTACTTATTTGACACTGACCTTATTTCTCAATATATTTATGTTTAGCTCTTTAGGTTTTCATGTATGCCAATTAAAAATAAGACATTTATTAATTTATTTCAAAATTTACAAATACATTTCAGGTACTTTTCCGGTTCATTACTGCTCTTTAGGTTTTGCATTGATGACCGTTAAAAACAATATGTACAATAAACAAACACATTATATCTTACAGATTGTAAGAAATAAAAAGCCACAACTACAAGACCATCAGAAAGTGGAAAATAACTATTTCCATTAAGACTTCAGGTAAGTAACAAAGAAATCTTACTAATGTTATGATTGCCATTGTTTCATATATAAGAAAATATTACAATTCAAACTAAAACGTCTGTATTTACAATGGCGGACAACGCAGAAGACAAGAATTAATGTAAAAGAAGAATGGCAAGGGAAGGGAAGCAAAGATGGAGAGATGCACTGTCCCCTGAGACTTCACAAAGATTAAGAGAAGAAGACTGACAGAGACTTGCCAATAAAAGAAAAATGACTCAAAAAAGGACAAACTGAGTGTGACGGACCTACAAAGAAAAGAAAAAGTAAAAAACATGTCTGTGACACATTGTCTAATGACCAAATATTGACTAATGACACCAATGTTGATATACATAGTAGTAGTGATATCTGTGTTGCGGAAGCTCAGGATAGTACCTTAATTGCAGCACTTCCAGTCATTATTGTGAATTATTCAATGTCATTTGGCAGTTTTGTGGGGCCTATCATGTTCTTAAGGAAAGACCAACTGATGAACAGTTTATTAGTTGCTGTCAGAAAGGAAAGGTAAGACTTCCACAAAGACACACATTTCCAGAAAATTTAGAAAGTATAATGAGTGATCCAACATTTCCCAATTATAGCAATTTTAAAAAACAATATCAGGTCTTATAACAGTGCAATTTCATTAGCAGAAATGGGTGCTACATTAGCAGAATTGTGCCAGGACATGGCCCGTACTGTTTTAGAGTACAAGGACAAATTTACCCCTGGACTTCACATTTACACCCACAAGCAGGAGAGCAAAGGAAATGTGCACAGTTATATGTCCTAGATACAATTGAAGCTGTTGAACAACAAATGATGCTTCCTGAAAATAAACAATGTTTACGCATAGTCTTTGAACAACTGGATACAATTATGGCCAACAACCCATATAGTTAAGCATACCAAAAATTAGCAGAGGTTGTAAAAGAACAACAGGAACATGCTGAAATACATCAATGCCAAGAGTAAATATGGTTCTGAAAAGAAATCGCAATACTGATTAAAGACGTTATAATTTACCAACAGTAAATGAGGTTGCCATGGTCTTTAAAAATGATGATGGTGAACCACCATTTCAGTTGGATATTAGAATATATCCTTACAATGAAGAGCAACCTTTTATAAACATAAATATATTAAGTTGTAATTTAGATCCAATGACATATCACATTTTCTTTCCAAATGGTGAGCCTGGATGGCAACCAAAATTACAGTTGCAAAGTTATCCCAATAGTAAAATTGGCTTGAGAGGTGGATGTTGTGCTGGCAGAACCGGAAATGAGCTAATGCGTCAGCACTTACAACGCTAGGATGGTTGATGGGCCTCAAGGATTAGAGACCTAGATCCAACATTCCCACTATATTTCCCTAAACGCTGAAAGGAGGCTCATTGGTGCACTTAACAATTGAGAGAACTTTTATTTTGGAGATTGCGTGGAGCCATAGGCTGCACGTAGCCCTCACAGAAGTGACTGAGAGCTTTATGCTGGAGGGTTGGCTTGGCGGGAAATCCCGCAAGACTACAGTGTGAGCAGCAACCGGAGTGCAAAGAGGACACTATCCTGAGAGAAACAGCGAGCACACGTAGAGCTGCATAGCAACAGCAGGAAGCAGATCCTGTGACCCTGCGATGGACCACAGTAAATCTTAGAAGCTGACCGGCTACGCCTCATACAGAATAGGCTCTGGAGTGAATCTTGGGTAGTAGGTTTCTTTTCCTCCAAAAGAACTCCATAAGAAATCTGCCTAATAACGCCAGTTACCACGTTAAAGAGCTCAGGAGGAAAACAAGAAAGCTATGAAGCATGCTGAGCTACTAATAACTACAAAGATAAGTACTGTTCTCGATATCTCTCACTATTACTTTTAAGATTCACATTACACCAACTTGCTCAAAATATATAAAAATATAAGGGAAATGGAGTGAGAGGAAGGGCTTATGCGAACTATAAACCTGCCTTTAAAGAGACCATGATCTCCATAGGCAAGTCACTCAGTGCAAATCTGATAACATTGCAAGTTCTTATAATACAGCAAGATAAGCTTTATTTTTGACTCTTAACTCCAATAGTAATATTATTTACCTGGCTGATCCCAAGGAAAGCATCTTTTTGGTTGGAATCCTTTCAATTTATAATAACTCTAGGCTTAATACGCCTGTATCCAAAAGAAACTTATTTTTTTCCCCATATATAGTGGGATAAGATGGGATAAATCCTAAGGTAAAGTATCTATTGGTCATTTTTAGTTGTCATCTTAATGATCTTGTTTTCTCTTCTTTCTTTTACAGGAAAAAGTCAATCCATCGGGAATCTCAGTAAATCCTTTTACGCTGATCTATATAAAATAGTGTCCTTCGGTCTTCAATATTTACTATGTCCAATCCAAATGATATTATGGGATTTCCTTCCGTTCCATCTTCTATAGGTCATAGCGTCCTCGCATTCTAAGGACCTCGACGTCAGCCTGAAATAGCATTGTTTCTTATATATTGTCATTAGCGTCAGATGACAGTCTTATCTTGATTTATATCTAAAAGATAAGAATGATGGATACGTCAAGGATCAAAGAATATCAGTCCTATTTGTGATGAATTTTAATATCTATTGATTAACAATATCTCTACAATACTGATTCACATGGTGGAGCGACTTTAGGGTGAGGAAGACGTGCGCACCGTCCTGTGCGTTCAAAAAATGCATGAAAAAAACGAGCACCCACACCAGCGCGCCAGTACAGTGCTGCACTCACCCTCTCCTCTAGTTTCCAGCTAGTGGGGATGTACCCCACCTCCTCGGGCAGGGCAAGGATTAGGTGGGTGAGTGTGGGTGGCTACAGAGAGGGAGAGTCTGGACTGGGGACTACTGCACATTGAGACAGGATGGATGGAGAGGGTGAGTGCAGCATTGGACAGGCGCCGAGCTGGTGTTAGTGCGCATTTGTCGGCACGCACATGACGTCGCGCACGTCGCCTGAGCTCTTATGTCGGTGTGCCGATTCATACTTATGTATAATATATTAGCGACTTATGAAATAGTCTTATCCGATATTGTGTTTAGACTCTATAAATTCCAATTACGCTTTTATAGTGTCCTACTTAAAGATTCTTGACCACACATTTAGATGGTTATTGGATATAAACCATTAAGGCATATTTCTAAATAGTTATAGTAGATATAGTAGATATATAATAGTAGATTATCAAAATACATTCTTGTTATATATACACATTCTCAATAAAATATGATAAAGTTAATCTCATTGAGTCCTTATATGTGTGAGTCATTAACTAAGGCATAACTTATCATATCCTAAAGGAATAGTTTGATCATAATGGGACCAAAAAGGTCATTTTAAATATAGATGGTATAATTGGAATATGTCGGATACTGGTATCTATATCGTAGATGATTGGATTCTGAAGAAATAACTAAAAAAACATGAAATTACAGTTCTCATTTAGGCCAAAGGGTAGGAGAGTATTCAATTGTATTATGCACTTGGTTTCTGCTCTTAAAGTTCTTTCTCCATATCACCTTTCCTTATTCCCAACTTGACTTGCTGTAGTATCCAACATTGTAATTTAGGTTTGGAGTCATGATTTTTCAAAAAATGTTTTGCTACTGTTGGACTTTCTTCTTAGGGGCATTCTTGATTTTCACAAATGTGCTTGCCAAGCCTCCCCCGTAGCTCTCTTGTGGTGATGCCTATATACAGTGCCTTGCAAAAGTATTCACCCCCCTTGATTTTATACCTATTTTGTTACATTACAGCCTTAAGTTCAATGATTTGTTAATCTGAATTTTATGTGATAGATCAGAACACAATAGTCTAAGTTGGTGAAATGAAATGAGAAAAATATATACATAAAACTATTTTGTAGAAATAGAAAACAGAAAATTGGCATGTGTGTCTGTATTCACCCCCTTTGTTATGAAGCCCATAAAAAGCTCTGGTGCAACCAATTACCTTCAGAAGTCACATCATTAGTGAAATGATGTCCACCTGTGTGCAATCTAAGTGTCACATGATCTGCCATTACATATACACACCTTTTTGAAAAGCCCCAGAGGCTGCAACAACTAAGCAAGAGGCACCACTAACCAAACACTGTCATGAAGAACAAGGAACTCTCCAAACAAGTAAGGGACAATGTTGTTGAGAAGTACAAGTCAGGGTTAGGTTATAAAAAAATATCCAAATCTTTAATGATCCCCAGAAGCATCATCAAATCTATCATAACCAAATGGAAAGAACATGGCACAACAGCAAACCTGCCAAGAGATGGCCGCCCACCAAAACTCACGACCGGGCAAGGAGGGCATTAATTAGAGAGGCAGCACAGAGACCTAAGGTAACCCTGGAGGAGCTGCAGAGTTCCACAGCAGAGACCGGAGTATCTGTACATAGGACGACAATAAACCGTACGCTCTATAGAGTTGGGCTTTATGGCAGGGTGGGCAGAAGAAAGCCATTACTTTCAGCAAAAAACAAAATGGCACATTTTGAGTTTGAGAAAAGGCATGTGGAAGACTCCCAAAATGTATGGAGGAAGGTGTTCTGGTCTGATGAGACTAAAATTTTATTTCCGGCCATCAAAGAAAACTATTTATCTGGCGCAAACCCAACACATCACATCGCACAAAGAACACCATCCACAGTGAAACATGGTGGTGGCAGCATCCTGCTGTGGGGATGTTTTTCAGCAGCCGAGACTGGAAAACTGATCAGAGTTGAGGGAAAGATGGATGCTGCTAAATACAGGGATATTCTTGAACAAAACCTGTACCACTCTGTGCGTGATTTGAGTCTAGGACAGAGGTTCACCTTCCAGCAGGACAATGACCTCAAACTCACTGCTAAAGCAACACTTGGGGGGTTTAATGGGGAAAAAATGTAAATGTGTTGGAATGGCCTAGTCAAAGCCCAGACCACAATCCAATAGAAAATATGTGGTCAGACTTAAAGATTGCTGTTCACAAGCGCAAACCATCCAACTTGAAGGAGCTGAGCAGTTTTGCAAGGAGGAATGGGCAAAAATCCCAGTGGTAAGATGTGGCAAGCTCATAGAGACTTATCCAAAGCGACTAGGAGCTGTGATTACCTCAAAAGGTGGCTCTACAAAGTATTGACTTTAGTGGGTGAATAGTTATGCACATTGACTTTTATTTTGTCCTATTTGTTGTTTGCTTCACAATAAAAAAAAAAAAAAAACATCTTCAAAGTTGTGGGCATGTTCTGTAAATTAAATGATGCAAATCCTCTAACAATCCATGTTAATTCCAGGTTGTGAGGCAACAAAACACAAAAAAATAGAAAATTATAGAAGTGGCTTTTCACCAATCTATCTTTCAGTGACTGTTTTTTCCTCCATCCTATATGGATCCGATCCAAAAATGGGTTTCAACAGCTCATCAGTTCTAAGAATATGGTCATGTTTATTGATAATGGCTGTGATGTTTTTCCATTGTTCACAGAAAGTGCCTATAAATCTTATCGGTTCTTGTTTGTTTGGCGTAATTTGTGATCTTAACAGGCCATCTCTTTGCATGTGTAAAGTTTTATGATAAACTCTTTTGAGAAGCTTTCCACTATAGCCTCTCAGTTTTAACCTTTTTATGAGTTCCTTGGCTCTCTATTTAAAGATTATATCGTCTGAACAATTTTGACAGATTCTCAAAAATTTCCCATAGGTTACGGATTTTTTTACAAAAGGTGGATGCGCACTTGTATTGTGTAATATGCTATTTGTTGTGGTTTGCTTACGAAAGATGTCTGTTGAGACTCTTCCTTCTTTGTCCTTTGTAATTGAGATGTCCAAAAATTCAATAGTATCCATTTTTATTTGATACGTCAATCTTAAATTATACTGATTACGATTTAAAATTTGGAAGAACTCCAGTAGATATCCAGTAGATATGTACCTAGGCTAATGGGATGGATAGCTGCTGACCCTCAACTACCAATAAGTCCAGGGGAGGGGCTCAATAGGCCTAAGATGATCAGTGTGTAACGGATCTCCTGGCACCCCGACCGGGTACCTCCGTTGATAGACGCGTCCTAGTTTGCGCCGAGGCCTACAAGCACCGCACCGGACACCACCACAGCCACAGACTCCACAACCGCCAAAGTTTAGCTGGAGCCGCGCCGTCTTCCTTCCACCCTGTATGAATCTCCAGCATCCAGGACCGTGTGGGGAAGACCTCTCCTCCAAGGAGGACACATCAGGAACAAGCGTTCAGTAGTTACAGCTCAAGGGAGTATGCCAAAGCATAGCAATCCCCAGTATGGTATAGCGATCCCCTCCAATAACGAGATGAGACTACGTTTTGAAGGGTCAAGTAGAACTATTCTTTAATGACAGGGGATCTCCTTTTATGCAATGGTGCCCTCTGAAGGGCTACACCCACATAATTATCAGAGCCAATTATATACATGGTTCAACCCCCACGTCTCCTCCACTCAGATAACAGGTAACACAATTAAAACAGACACAATTTTAACCACATTCTGGATGTACCCCAAAAACAGGGGGTACACCTTTAAGTCCAGCACCGTTCAATATCTCTCACCCAGGGGAACAACATATTAAAAAATGGCATGAATCAGACCAGGGGTTCAAAAGTTAGTAAAAGTATGTTTTTCACATAACACACAGACATTTCACATATCCCACACACAATACACATATAGGACAATAGGTGTGGTCACCCCTCCCTGAGGCAACTTGATATAATCAGACAATGATTAAATCAGCCTTCTTTGTTCTTATCTGAGAATGAAAACAGTTTATACAATCGACTTTTCTTATCTGTAACAGGATTATCTATTAGCCTAGTAGCTTTGATATTCTGAGCCAATATATTCTGTAGAACATAAAACAACATATCTACAGTACAGCAATGTGATCAAATTTTAACCAAGAATTAAATAATCATAAAACAGGGTAAAACAGTGATGGGTTCCGTTACAGCTGGGATCTGAGCGCACAAAACTACCGAATAGCGCTCAGATCCTCTTCACACAGTTCAATTGCCATGTAGCTAAAGTCTTTCCCATAGTCTTTCATTATATGAATGGGCTCCATGGCATAGCTATCTGTGGTATCATGGTTCACACAGGGCAAGTACCGAATGACACCCCTGTATGTAAAGGGCCAGAATGAGTGACATACACTCTGGTATGGCCGAATACTGTGTTTGAAGGGCAATATGTACCAGGGCCATAGTCGCAGGGCAGGAGGCTGGCAAACAGTCCTCTCCAAGACAAAGTGGCGAAGGACACTTCGTCACACAGGGTAAGACACGATTCCTCTGTATTAGACTGGACAGGTGCTACAAAGGTCTGCTCTTTGAGCTGGTCATCCTACTTGGAGCAACCAAACAACTGGTCCTCCATTACTGTAGGGTAAGCAAGTCTACTAGAGCACAACAACCTAGGTCACCTCTTTAACAGTCTGGACATGGTTCCCCTTCCACCTTCATAAGCATGGCAGAGCTCCCACACCAGCCCCCTATTTTAGTCATAGCACCCTGGGCCATGTCCTGGAATTGCTTCCTGTAATGTTAATGGGTCAGCTGCTATTGGCCCAGCAGTACCTCCTTGACCTTGTGGCAGTTCTCTCGGAGATTGCAAGGAATGGCTCAGTAAGCTGCCAGCCCAGGTCTCTTAGTTTGGCCACACTGAGCTCTTCATATTAGGCCATTTGTATCCCTCTTCTCAGGTCTTTGTCACCTGGCTTTTCTGATTGATAGCAACGATCCCAGCATGTAAAGAAGAACTACATAAAACATATATTTCTTGCCAGCACATAACCTGTGGACTTTATTGGTTCACTGCATGAACGTTTTTAGTGCACAGCCATACATATACCACCATCATTTACATAGAAGGCTCCTAGAGTGATTCAGCAGCAAATGAGGACATGTAGTGCTTGATCAGAGCTACAAACAGAGACACATGAAATAAAAATATGTTCAATTCTCACTAATGTAATTTTAGAAAAAGTGTTCATTTAGTAAATACCCAATATGGTTTAGAATTTCAAATTTGCCAGCAACAATGAATCACTGAGAATGACTTTTTTATGGACCTTCTAAGCAGCCTGGATCTTATTATGTAGAAATCTTCTCCCTAGTTTGAGCCTGAAGGTGTTTCTTGATTTGCTCTGTGACAGTCCTCAGGACACAGGGAAGCACTGGGATATCCTGCTGAAAAGTAACCATTGTAAAACAGACTTAATAAATCCCGGGCATCCCTCACCTGGTGACCATTAAATAACTAGGAGAACACAATAGATTACCCTACGATCCAATGTTCACTGTTTGTTAAAGTTTAATGTAGGTTATTGTTCACAGTAGGTTTAAAAACCCAGATTTTATATTAAGTTGTATGTCTCCAACCTGTATTTTGTTCTTAAGAGGAACTTTCGAGTGGAATATTCTGCTTGTCCACCTTGTAGCTCCTGATTGATGCAGCAGTTACTACTTCAGCTAGTGGGATCCCTGTCAATGGCCAGCCCAGCTAGTACAATTCTGTGAAAACATACATATTTAAAATTATATTTGCTTCCCTTGCTTCTATACCCTTCTTAATACATGCTAATATTTTACTTGCCTTTGCTGCTGCTTCTTTGCATTGAGAACTGCTACGTAGGTGTTTGTCCAAAAGCTCCCAAACCCCTTTCTATATCTGATACCCCTAAATGTGTTCCATTTAGATTATACATTTCTTAAAATGTACTTGTATTAAATGTTATCTACCATTTAGCTGCTCATTCTTCTAAGTTATGTAAGTCCCTTTGCAGTGAAGTCATTTAATCGCATTGCACAACTTTGTGTCATCAGCAAAACATGATGACAGTACTTTCCAGCCCTCTAGACTCTAAATCATTTACAGTATATATATCACATATAATAGTTGTCAAACTATGTCGTCACGCGCTTCGCGAGCTCGCAAGAACTGCATCCCTCGTGAAGCGAGAGATGCAGTTTGCTCTGCAAATGCGGACCCTCGCAAAGCAAGGGGCCGCATTTGCGGAAGGTGGAAGCTCCAACGTCGGCTGTGTTTGTCCGTAAATGCGGACCCTCGCAAAGCGAGGGGCCGCATTTGCGGAGGTGGAGGCTCAAAGGCGCCTCACGCGCGGTTAAAAACAAACACACACGCATGACTTAGAAAAAAAAAAACGACCTTGGAACCAACCTTCACGTAACAAACACCCACATGCACGAAAAATAAGACCATAACGGCAGAACCACGCGCACCTAACAACAGTAAAAACACACCAAATACTCACAAAAACTACATAAAAAACGTACCCATAGCAAGGGGGGGCACCCATGACCTCTGAAAGTGAAGTTACACCTCCATTGAAGTCCAAATTCCCGAGTTCAGACACACGAAAATCCCCTAAGCGAGAGAAAAAATGACTGCCAAAAAAAAACGAAAACGAAGTTCACAGCCCAGCCATGTACAACTTACCCAAGAAGGGATCCAAGATAACCTCGGAAACCTGCATTAACCCCACGAGATCCGAGATAAGCTCGGAGCCCTGCATTAACCCCACATTCACCATCGCAGTGGGGGTCCCGATCGCACGCGAGGGATGCAGTTTGCACTTCGCACTTCTCTCTCTCTTGCTTCTCTCTCTTTCCCCTTCTCTCTCTCCCACATTCCCTTCTCTATCTCTCCTTATTTCTATTTCCCTCTTCTCTATCTCTCTCCCTTCTTTCTCTCTGCCTTCACTCTCTCTCTCTCCCTTCTCTATCTCTTTCTCTCTCCCTCCCCTTCTCTCTCTCCCTCCCTTCTCTATCTCTTTCTCTATCCCTCCCCTTCTCTCTCTCTCTCTCTCCCCACCCTTCTCTCTCCCTACCTTGTTTCCCCCACCCTTCTCTTTCCCCCTCTCGTCTCTCTCCACCGTTCTCTCCCCCCTTGTCTCTCTCCACCCTTCTCTCTCTTTACCTTCTCCTCCCTCTTGTCTCTCCACACTCTTCTCTCTCCTCCTTGTCTCTCCCCACCCTTCCCTCCCTCTACCTTTTCTCTCCCCACCCATCGCTCTTCCTCGTTGTTGCTCCCCACCTTCTCCCTCTCCATCCTTGTCTCTCCCAACCCTCTTTCTCTCTACCTTCTTCCTACCCACTTGTATCTCCCCCACCCATTTCCCTCCCTCCTTGTCTCTACCCACTCTTCTCCCCATTGTATCCCCCACCTTCTCCCTTCCCCCTTGCTTCTCTTTGCCCTTCTCTCCACTCCTTGTCTCTCCCCACCCTCTGTCTCTCTTGGTCTGATGGGTAATCCAGCTAAATGTAAGTTGGGACATGCAGAGACCAAATATCTAGGACATGTTGTAGGACGTGACTTATTTAAACCCCAGTTAAAAAAATTGAGCCCCCTGAGGAAGAAACAAGTCCAAGCAATTCTAGTCATTTTTGGCTTCCACTGTCATTTTATACCTATTTTTGCCATGATTACCTCTAACTGATTTAACAAAGGCATGGGCTCCAGACACAGTGAAGTGGAGCCCTGAAGCAGAACAGGCGTTTGATATATTAAATGGGGCTCTATGTCAAGAACCTATATCGTTACAACCAGATTATGTAAAATGCTCTCTTCTTCAAACTGACTCATCGGGCATTGCATTAGAAGCAGTCTTATCACAGGTGATAGAGGGAGAAAAACACCCCAATTATAACTGAGCAAGAAACTTTTTCCTAAAGAATAAAAGAGTGGCTGGCAATCAAATGGGCCGCAGAGGTCCTCAAGTACTACCTGCTGGGTAGACATTTCACTCTTGTCTTGGATCATGAAATGCATACAGAGCAACAAAGAGCAAAATACTAGGGTGACAAGGTGGTTTCTCTCATTACAACAAATTAAATTTGACCTTGAACATAGGGCACTAATGGCCCACTGATATGCATATGCACTCTGGAGAATCCACTGCATCTTGGCTGATGCAGCTCACCCCCATGGTATTGAGCTGAGGGGTTGTCTGACAAGTTGGATAGGGATGGAGATATTTCAGAGTAATCAAAGGCATATAAGTGAACCTGAGGATGAACAGTTATGTAGACATTAATAGCCTCATCACAATGAGGCAGCAGACTTTAGCATCACAATGAAAAAGCACCTGAAAAAAAAGCATGGGCAGTACTATTGAGGTATCGGGTGTAGCTGGATCTGAGGAGGGCCTGTGAGAGAGTTGCAGAATACTTATGTTAGTGCCACTAAAGAGTGTAATTGATTTATGTTTAATTGTCCCTATGGTGGAGCACTTGAAGAGAAGGGTGGGCCAGTGATCCAACTTTTTGTTGGAGGAAAGTCACTGCAACAGCTACTGACTGTAGTTTGGAGCCCACATGTAAAATTCCTACATATACAGTGTAATAGGGCTATAGATGGGATATATGGGAGTGGCAGACTCTGCAGGGCCCTCTTTCCCCAAGGAGGTGATAGGGTTAGAACTCCTGCAAAGTTTGAAACTACTCAGTTGAGCTCGACATTTAAGTGGTTGCTAAGCAACTGGGAGTGACAGTTGGGACTGGGCTGGGAGAAGAGAGTGAGATAGTTACTCTTCAGCCTGAAGGCAGACTCATAGAAACATTGGATTCCTGAAACAACAAAGTGTCCATGCCTGTATAATTCTATTATAGTTTAATACAGTGCTACTTCGGTTTTAGTCGGCCTCGGTTTACGTCATTTTAGGGTTAAGTTGCGTCTCCTCTGAAAGTGTTGGGCCTCAGTTTATGTCGTCTTCGGGTTACGTTGCTACCATGACTTAAGTCACGTTTGCTAAACTGAAAGCACAATCGCGATTGCAGGAGGAGCATGTGCCTGTGATAATTCAAGTCGCCTGTGCCTGTTAATGCCCAAATCGAGCCAAAATCCAGTCTGTGCTGTGTTAAAGCCCATATCGTCTGTGCCTGTAAGTGTCCAAAATCCAGCCTGTGCCTGTAAGAGCCAATGTGCAGCCTGTTTAAGAGCCAATGTGTCTGTGCTTATAAGAACCAAAGTTCCAAGCAATAACCTGTTGTGACGAAGTGCCCTTCGCCACTTTGTCTTGGAGAGGACTGTTTGCCAGCCTCCTGCCCTGCGACTATGGCCCTGGTACATATTGCCCTTCAAACACAGTATTCGGCCATACCAGAGTGTATGTCACTCATTCTGGCCCTTTACATACAGGGGGGTCATTCGGTACTTGCCCTGTGTGAACCATGATACCACAGATAGCTATGCCATGGAGCCCATTCATATAATGAAAGACTATGGGAAAGACTTTAGCTACATGGCAATTGAACTGTGTGAAGAGGATCTGAGCACTATTCGGTAGTTTTGTGCGCTCAGATCCCAGCTGTAACGGAACCCATCACTGTTTTACCCTGTTTAATTGTTATTTAATTCTTGGTTAAAATATGATCCTAGTAATATACTGTATGTATGTTGGTTTATGCTCTGCAGAATATTGGCCCCAGGCTAGTGCAGACCTTGGCAGGAGAGATAATCCTGTTATAGATAAGGGTGTCGATTGTATAAAGTGTTTTCATTCTCAGATAAGAGCAAAGAAGGCTGATTTAATCATTGTCTGATTATATCAAGTTGCCTCAGGGAGGGGTGACCACACCTATTGTCCTATATGTGTATTGTGTGGGGGATATGTGAAATGTCTGTGTGTTATGTGAAAAACATACTTTTACTAACTTTTGAACCCCTGGTCTGATTCATGCCATTTTTTAATATGGTGTTCCCCTGGGTGAGAGATATTGAACGGTGCTGGACTTAAAGGTGTACCCCCTGTTTTTGGGGTACATCCAGAATGTGGTTAAAATTGTGTCTGTTTTAATTGTGTTACCTGTTATCTGAGGGGAGGAGACGTGGGGGTTGAACCATGTATCTAATTGGCTGTGATAATTATGTGGGTGTAGCCCTTCAGAGGGCACCATTGCATAAAAGGAGATCCCCTGTCATTAAAGGCTAGTTCTACTTGACCCTTCAAAACGTAGTCTCATCTCGTTCTTAGAGGGGATCGCTATATCCTACTGGGGATTGCTATGCTTTTGCATACTCCCTTGAGCTGTAACTACTGAACACTTGTTCCTGATGTACTCTCCTTGGAGGAGAGGTCTTCCCCACACAATCCTGGATGCTGGAGATTCATACAGGGTGGAAGGAAGACGGCGCGGCTCCAGCTAAACTATGGCGGTTGTGGAGTCTGTGGTGGTTGTGGTGTCCGGTGCGGTGCTTGTAGGCCTCGGCGCAAACTAGGACGTGTCTATCAACGGAGGTACCCGGTCGGGGTGCCAGTAGATCCGTTACACCTGTGTCCCCATTGGGCCCTCAAGTCTTCTCAGTACAGGTAAATTGAAGATACAATTCTATTTTACCTAATGCAATTTTTATTTTCTCTTCCTGTCTAGTTTTAAGGATTTATATAAAAAAAAACTAGACCATCAGTTGAAACTAAAATGTAAAGAATATGGCCTTTATTTTAATTTACATGGATTCCTCTGGGAAATGCTACCTCAGTTTAAGTCGTTTTCGGTTTATATTGAGCCATCGGGAATGGATCAATGACTTGAACAGAGGTACCACTGTAGTTTATTTTGTGTTTTGTTTCTTTTATATGCTGGCTGAGAACCGAAAAATATGGAAAAGTATTGTGAAGCCTCCTGTGCGATCCTCTAAAGTGCAGGAAAACAGGGCACTGACACAGCCATGACAGCTAGAGCTGCACAAGGACACCAGAGAGTTAACTTAGGCTGTAGTGCTATTGCCACTGGTAGCACGCAAGCTGCACAAATTCAGAGACGGTGCTCCTGCAGTAAAGTTAGTTGCCCCTGAAGATGTTTCTTCCATTTCTGCAGCACTGACTTTTATTGGGCCTAAAGTTTCTTTGTTTTTAAGCCTCTCAAGAAGTATCTTTGGACAGGGGGGAAGTGGGCTCTGTAGAGTCACCTTACCACACTTCATAAAATATATTTTATTTATAACTGAAGCTTTGATATTTTGAAAGAAAACATTATGTTACATGGGTTGCTGTTTGTTGGGCTTTCATCCATCATCTCTGAATGTCTGGGGATTTTCATCCATCATTTCTTTATCTGTATCAAACTGGAAGACACACGAGATGCAATAGAAATATAGTTTATGAGAAACTTATGGGACCATGTATTTTGCCCATTCTCATACATGCCATAAAAGTGCAGTCTTAAGTAATACTTAGGAAACCCTTATCCACATCCATGTATCCTGGAACTTCCACTTCTGCCCCTACTACTGTCACTCGTATCTTATCAACTACCATTTATATAATGTGATATTTCCACAAATCAGTTCTGAATATCTTGCCCACAACCTCAATTCATGGAAATTTACCCCAGTAGTCCGCAAATTTCTGACAAATACTCTTCATATTACCTAATGAAGGTTTCTATCAACAAGCCCCGCCATGGAGTATCAATAAATGTTTTTTTTACTATGATCATTTTCCACATCTAACAAAAAATGAATCTATAGTTGGTGTCATAATTGAAAACTGGGCCTTGTAGAAAGTATAGTCAATCTGTACTTCTAACAATCTGTTTCCAGTTTGGAACTCACCAGGAAAGCTCTATATTTATCTCAACCCTTTACATTTTGGGCAATAGCTTGGCATACCCCATATTGTATTATACAATTTTATTTATACATTAAAGCAAGAGAGATCTGATTGAAAATGCACACAGATCCAGATAAAGCCTAATCAGTAAAAGGAGTCACTGTGTCCTGGTATAATGTCACATTGTCCAGCAGTGCTCACCTCTCCAGTCACAGGCCCAGATAGAGCTTGGTCAGTAATGGGAGTCAATTTGTCCTGGTATTAAGTCACATTGTCCAGCAGTGCTCACCTCTCCAGTCACAGGTCCAGATAGAGCTTGTTCAGTAATGGGAGTCACTGTGTCCTGGTATAATGTCATATTGTCCAGCAGTGCTCACCTCTCCAGTCACAGGTCCAGATAGTGCTCGGTCAGTAATGGGAGTCACTGTGTCCTGGTATAATGTCACATCTCACAGGCCCACATAGAGCTTGGACAGTAACGGGAGTCACTGTGTGCTGGTATAATGTCACATTGTCCAGCAGTGCTCACCTCTCATTCAGAGGTACAGATAGAGCTTGGCCAGTATTGGAAGTCACTGTGTCCTGATATAATGTCATATTGTCCAGCAGTCCCAACCTCTCCAGTCACAGGTCCAGATAGAGCTTGGTCAGTAATGGGAGTCAATGTGTCCTGGTATAATATCATATTGTCCAGCAGTCCCAACCTTTCCAGTCACAGGTCCAGATAGAGCTTGTTCAATAATGCACTACCAGAGGCATAGTGATTGTGCCTGGTGTGCTGTGGTCCAAATGGTCACAGAGAGTCAGACATGACTAAACAAAATAACAACAACAAGGCAACTTCTGCTGAATCACCATATCCCTCTCCAGGACCTAATGAGGCCAAACATAAGGACTCTTCTCGGTACTAATGTAAACAATTCTGATAGTACAGTCCCCTCCTGGACCTAATGATACCAAACACAAGAACTATTCTCTATACTAATGTAATCCCATCTGATAGTACAGTCCCATCCTGGACCTAATGAGACCAAACACAAGGACTATTCTCTGTACTAATGTAATCCCATCTGATAGTACAGTCCTCTCCAGGACCTAATGAGGCCAAACATAAGGACTCTTCTCGGTACTAATGTAAACCCATCTGATAGTACAGTCCCCTCCTGGACCCAATGATACCAAACACAAGGACTATTCTCTGTACTAATGTAATCCCATCTGATAGTACAGTCCTCTTCTGGACCCAATGATACCAAACACAAGGACTATTCTCGGTACTAATGTAAACCCATCTGATAGTATAGTCCCCTCCTGGACCTAATGACACCAAACACAAGGACTATTCTCTGTACTAATGTAATCCCATCTGATAGTACAGTCCCCTCCTGGGCCTAATGAGACTAAACACAAGGACTATTCTCTGTTGTAGCGGAACCCATCACTGTTTTACCCTGTTTTATGATTATTATGGTTAAAATATGATCCTACTATATGTATGTTGGTTGATGCTCTGCAGAATATTGTCCCAGACATTTGCAGCTACTTAGCATGGGAGATAATCCTGTTACAGCGACTCCGCATAAGATAAAGGAAGTCTATTGTATACAGTGTTTTCATTCTCAGATAAGAACAAAGGAGTGTAATTGAATCAATGTCTGATTGTATCAAAGTTGCCAGGGAGGTGTGACCCACCTATTGTTCTCTTTATGTGTATTGTGCGGCCAAATATGGGCATGTGTATTACCTGTGGCCAAAGAGATGTATATATATTTCTGTAAAGGTAAATAAATTCAGTATTCATTTGACTCACAAATTGTGTGTCGTCCAATATGGGAGGTCGGGAATGGTGAAACTGTAGTGCTTCTTGGATATTTTACCGTATACCAGCGGAGATTTTGGACTGCGTGTTCCAGCTCCGTTACATTTGGTGGCAAGTGTCGGAATTGTTCCCACGGTCAGAAGGACAGCTACAGGAGACACCATTCCGTGGAGTACAAATTGAGGGCAACGCTAGTATCCGTACAGCGCCCCTGGCTACAGCAGGATGGAACCGGCTAGTTTTCAGACAGCGTTCCATCATGAGGAGGAGGAGGCGGCCGCGGACTACAGGGATGCAGACAGAAAGGAACTCATGGTTACAGTACCTCTTATTACCCCACAGACTGAGTTTCAAAGAGAACTCCAAAGCAGACTGGCCTTTTTCCCAGGTATGCTTCCCATAAAAACCTTGGAATGGTTAATGACAGATGTCCACAAATTCATAATGGAAAAGCAGCGGGCACGGGAGCGGTCCATCTTGGGAGCTGCTAACCCACCTCCCACCATTAACCCCGCCCCAGCACTGCGTCCGGGTGGTGGGAACTACCAAACCCCTCCACGGTACATCAGGTGCCACACGTGTAACCAGCAGGGCCACATGCAGAGAGACTGTCCCAGAAACAGAAACCGCTCCACGTGGAATACTCCAACTAATTCCACCTTCCAGCAGCAGTGTGTACCCCAGGGGGCCGAAGGTGTCGTCCTTCCCCCCCAGCGACAGTGTGTACCCCAGGGAGCTGAAGGTGTCGTCCTTCCTCCCCAGCAGCAGTGTGTACCCCATGGGGCCGAAGGTGTCGTCCTTCCCCCCCAGCGGCAGTGTGTACCCCAGGGAGCAGAAGGTGTCGTCCTCCTCCCCCAGCGACAGTGTGTACCCCAGGGAGCTGAAGGTGTCGTCCTTCCTCCCCAGCGGCAGTGTGTTCCCCAGGGAGCCGAAGGTGTCGTCCTTCCTCCCCAGCGGCAGTGTGTACCCCAGGGAGCTGAAGGTGGTGTCCTTCCTCCCCAGCGGCAGTGTGTTCCCCAGGGAGCTGAAGGTGTCGTCCTTCCTCCCCAGCGACAGTGTGTACCCCAGGGGGGCAAAGGTGTCATCCTTCCCCCCCAGCGGCAGTGTGTACCCCAGGGAGCAGAAGGGGCCGTCCTTCCTCCCCAGCGGCAGTGTGAACCCCAGGGGGCAGAAGGTGTCGTCCTTTCCCCCCAGCGGCAGTGTGAACCCCAGGGGGCAGAAGGTGTCGTCCTTCCCCCTCAGCGGCAGTGTGAACCCCAGGGGGCAGAAGGTGTCGTCCTTCCTCCCCAGCGGCAGTGTGAACCCCAGGGGGCAGAAGGTGTCGTCCTTCCCCCCCAGCGGCAGTGTGTACCCCAGGGAGCAGAAGGTGTCGACCTTCCTCCACAGCATCAGTGGGTACCCCAGGGGGCCAAAGGTGTCGTCCTTCCCCCCCAGCGGCAGTGTGAAACACAGGGGGCAGAAGGTGTCGTCCTTCCCCCCCAGCGACAGTTTACCCTAACCAGGGGAGACACCAATCTCCCAGACGGCGCAGATGGGACCGTGGTCTCTGCGCCCACAGCCTGTCCAGATGCCCAACTACCCTTACTGGGACAACCGGAGGAGGGGGTAAGTACAAATTCCCCTCCCCAGCTAACTTCTAATGTGGCCCCAGGGTTAACAGACGAAATGTTAACCCCCACTGACCCCCATGTTTCCCTGGCTACTGAGCCGGAATATGTCCCAGGTACCCCAGCAGAAGTGCTGACAGTGGGGCAGAGTGCAGTCGGCCTCTGCCCTCCCTTTGTCCCTTGTACAGAGCAGGAGGTCCTGCAGGTTATACCAGCAGAAGAGCTGGCATCAGGGCAGAGTGCCGCTGGCCTCTGCCCCTCAAGTCCCCTCAGCGTGTTGCACCATCACCCCAGCGAAATATCCAGGTGCCTGGTTAGACTTCCCCCCAAAGGGGAGATGTGTGACGAAGTGCCCTTCGCCACTTTGGCTTGGAGAGGACTGTTTGCCAGCCTCCTGCCCTGCGACTATGGCCCTGGGACATATTGCCCTTTAAACACAGTATTCGGCCATACCAGAGTGTATGTCACTCATTCTGGCCCTTTACATAGAGGGGGGTCATTCGGTACTTGCCCTGTGTGAGCGGTGATACCACAGATAGCTATGCCACGGAGCCCATTCATATAATGAAAGACTATGGGAAAGACTTTAGCTACATGGCAATTGAACTGTGTGAAGAGGATCTGAGCGCTATTCGGTAGTTTTGTGCGCTCAGATCCCAGCTATCTGGGGATATGTGAAATGTGAGTAAATGTGAATTGCAGTAATGCTGATGGGTTGTCAAACTAGAGAATTGACCAACAAATACTTTTGTCCGGACATCCCCAGGCCGATCCGTTGGGATCAGACCGTGTATGCCGGCTTATGGTCACGGGGGAGGTGTGTAGCGGAACCCATCACTGTTTTACCCTGTTTTATGATTATTATGGTTAAAATATGATCCTACTATATGTATGTTGGTTGATGCTCTGCAGAATATTGTCCCAGACATTTGCAGCTACTTGGCATGGCAGATAATCCTGTTACAGCGACTCTGCATAAGATAAAGGAAGTCTATTGTATACAGTGTTTTCATTCTCAGATAAGAACAAAGGAGTGTAATTGAATCAAAGTCTGATTGTATCAAAGTTGCCAGGGAGGTGTGACCCACCTATTGTTCTCTTTATGTGTATTGTGCGTCCAAATATGGGCATGTGTATTACCTGTGGCCAAAGAGATGTATATATATTTCTGTAAAGGTAAATAAAGTCAGTATTCATTTGACTCACAAATTGTGTGTCGTCCAATATGGGAGGTCGGGAATGGTGAAACTGTAGTGCTTCTTGGATATTTTACCGTATACCAGTGGAGATTTTGGACTGCGTGTTCCAGCTCCGTTACATCTGTACTAATGTAATCCCATCTGATAGTACAGTCCTCTTCTGGACCCAATGATACCAAACACAAGGACTATTCTCTGTACTAATGTAATCCCATCTGATAGTACAGTCCCCTCCTGGGCCTAATGATACCAAACACAAGGACTATTCTCTATACTAATGTAATCCCATCTGATAGTACAGTCCCCTCCTGGACCTAATGATACCAAACACAAGGACTATTCTCTGTACTAATGTAATCCCATCTGATAGTACAGTCCTCTCCTGGGCCTAATGATACCAAACACAAGGACTATTCTCTGTACTAATGTAATCCCATCTGATAGTACAGTCCCCTCCTGGGCCTAATGATACCAAACACAAAGACTATTCTCTGTACTAATGTAATCCCATCTGATAGTACAGTCCTCTCCTGGACCTAATGACACCAATCACAAGGAATATTCTCTGAACTAATGTAAAACGATCGTAAATTGCCTAAGCGAGAAAACAAATAACTGCAACACAACCATAACAAGGCCAAAGGATGTAAAACTAGCGCGAGGGACGTAAAAAACGAGTCCTAAGCAGTAACACTTAACGCAAGACAGGTTACACTTAATCCAATCCACTAACATTTACCACAAGGCAGTAACACAACCCAACACAGTAACACTCAAGCGAGGCGCCTATACAGTGCACAGGGTGAGAGGCTTGCAATGAGCGCTGAAGGTGCTCAGAGGACCTATAGCCTCGAATTGTGTGGTAAACAGCATTGCCAAGCTTACAATTTATACCCGTCATTTTTTACGGGAAATTTCCTAGTTAATGTTATATGTGCTGTGCACTGAAATAATTATACAGAACCTGAATCAGTGTGTGTCTGCGTCTGACTGTGTGTGTCTGCGTGTGCGTGTCTGACTGTGTGTGTCTGCGTGTGTTCGTGCTATCTAGAATATACACATTTTAAATAAAAGTGTCAGGATCTTAGAGATAAGGCTCCATTTAGCACAGTATATAATAATATACAAATACTAAATGTAAAGGGTTTATCGCTTCCCGTGCGTACATATAAAAGGATAGGTCCAATGTAATGGATAGTTAGAGACAGATCCATAGATAGATAGATAGATAGATAGATAGAGATACATAGATAGATAGATAGATAGATAGATAGATAGATAGATAGATACATAGATAGAGACAGATAGATAGATAGATAGATAGATAGATAGATAGATAGATAGATAGATAGATAGATACATAGATAGAGACAGATAGATAGATAGATAGATAGATAGATAGATAGATATATACATAGATAGAGACAGATACATAGATAGATAGATAGATAGATAGAAACAGATACATAGATAGACCGATAGATAGATAGATAGTTAGATAGATAGATAGATACATAGATAGATATAGAGATACATAGAAATAGATAGATAGATAGATAGATAGATACATAGATAGAGACAGATACATATATAGATAGATAGATAAATAGATAGATAGATACATAGATAGAGACAGATCCATAGATAGATAGATAGATAGATAGATAGATAGAAACAGATACATAGATAGACCGATAGATAGATAGATAGTTAGATAGATAGATAGATAGATACATAGATAGATATAGAGATACATAGAAATAGATAGATAGATAGATACATAGATAGAGACAGATACATAGATAGATAGATAGATAGATAGATAGATAGATAGATAGATAGATACATAGATAGAGACAGATACATAGATAGATAGATAGATAGAGACAGATACATAGATAGTTAGATAGATAGATAGATAGATAGATAGATAGATAGATAGATAGATAAATAGATAGATAGACAGATACATAGATAGATATAGAGATACATAGAAATAGATAGATAGATAGATAGAGACAGATACATACATAGATAGATAGATAGATAGATAGATAGATAGATAAAGACAGGTAGATAGAGACAGATACATAGATAGATAGATAGATAGATAGATAGATAGAGACAGATACATACATAGATAGATAGATAGAGAGAGAGAGAGAGAGATACATAGATAGATAGATACATAGATAGAGACAAATACATAGATAGATAGATAGATAGATAGATAGATAGATAGATAGATAAAGACAGGTAGATAGAGACAGATACATAGATAGATAGATAGATAGAGACAGATACATACATAGATAGATAGATAGATAGATAGATAGAGAGAGAGAGAGATACATAGATAGATAGATACATAGATAGAGACAAATACATACATAGATAGATAGATAGATAGATAAAGACAGGTAGATAGAGACAGATACATAGATAGATAGATAGATAGATAGATAGAAACAGATACATAGATAGAGACATAGATAGATAGATAGATAGATAGATAGAAACAGATACATAGATAGATAGATTGATAGATAGATAGAAACAGATTCATAGATAGATAGATAGATAGACAGATAGATAGATAGATAGAGACAGATACATACATAGATAGATAGAAACAGATAGATAGATAGATAGATAGATAGATAGATAGATAGATAGATAGATAGAGACAGATACATAGATAGATAGGTGGATAGATAGATACATAGATAGATACAGATAGATAGATAGATAGATAGGAACAGATACATAGATAGGCAGATAGATAGATAGAAACAGATACATAGATAGATAGATAGAGACAGATACATAGATAGCTACATAGATAGATAGATAGATAGATAGATAGATAGATAGATATATAGACAGATACATAGATAGATAGATAGATAGATAGATAGATAGATAGATAGACAGATACATTGATACATTGATACATAGATAGATAGATAGATAGATAGATAGGTAGATAGATAGATAGATAGATAGATAGATAGCGTTATTTAGAGTTTCTTTCCCTGTATTATCTCACAGCTCCATTCACATTTATGCTCTGAAATCTAACAAGTGCCACTTTAATCCTCATTTTTGTTTTTGGCAAATCCAGACAGTGGCTATAACACACGAGACACACATTACTTAGAGTCAATAACATTCCTAATATTCTGACCAATGAAAGAAATCTGACATGCGATGACATCATCAGTTGTCAGGCAGAGTTCTTCATTACGACCAGTTCTGTCCTATTGTTACAGTTGTATTGTCAATGAGACACAAAGCATCACCATGGAAACCGGATTGGAGCATATGTGACCCGCCCTGTACTGTGCTGATTGTGGGTTCTCGGCCTTGTAATTTGATCCTACGAATACCGGACACCCATTTTCTGCTCTTTTTACAAGATGGCGGCCGGGATCTGACTGTTGTGTGTCCGAGTTCTCAGAAGGTAAATAAAGTGAGAAACATTACATTTAATGATAGCAGGAGATATTTATTGTCGGGTATTTGGATCTCTGTTTAGTTCTCAGATGTGAGGAGAATAAAAACAGCAACAAATACAAGAATATAATAATAATGCAGGAGGCGGAATCCTAATATACAGAGAGATGGGAGTGTGAAGAGGATGCAATGACTCAATACCAATAACTACATAGTAATACATAGTGATGCCGCATGTGTATATAACTACATAGTAATACATAGTGATGCTGGGTGTGTATAACTTAATAGTAATACATATTGATCACAGATGTGTATATAACTACATAGTAATACATAGTGATGCCGGGTGTGTATGTAACTACATAGTAATACATTGCGATGCTGGGTGTGTATATAACTACATAATAGTACACAGGGATGCTGGGTGTGTATATAACTACATAGTAATACATAGTGATGCCGGGTGTGTGTATATAACTCCATAGTAATACATAGCAATGCCAGGTGTGTATATAACTACATAGTAATACATAGTGATGCTGGGTGTGTATATAACTACATAGTAATACATAGTGATGCCGGGTGTGTATATAACTACATAGTAATACACAGTGATGCTGGGTGTGTATATAACTACATAGTAATACATAGTGATGCTGGGTGTGTATAAAACTACATAGTAATACATAGTGATGCTGGGTGTGTATAAAACTACATAGTAATACATAGTGATGCTGGGTGTGTGTATATAACTCCATAGTAATACATAGCAATGCCAGGTGTGTATATAACTACATAGTAATACATAGTGATGCTGGGTGTATATAACTACATAGTAATACATAGTGATGCCGGGTGTGTATATAACTACATAGTAATACAGAGTGATGCTGGGTGTGTATATAACTACATAGTAATACATAGTGATGCTGGGTGTGTATATAACTACCTACTAATACATAGTGATGCCGGGTGTGTATATAACTACATAGTAACACATAGTGATGCCGGGTGTGTATATAACTACATAGTAACACATAGTGATGCTGGGTGTGTATATAACTACATAGTAATACAGAGTGATGCTGGGTGTGTATATAACTACATAGTAATACATAGTGATGCTGGGTGTGTATATAACTACATAGCAATACATAGTGATGCCAGGTGTGTATATAACTATATAGTAATACATAGTGATGCCGGGTGTGTATGTAACTACATAGTAATACATAGTGATGCCGGGTGTGTATGTTACTACATAGTAATACATAGTGATGCTGGGTGTGTATATAACTACATGGTAATACATAGTGATGCTGGGTGTGTATATAACTACATATTTATACATAGCAATGCTGGGGTGTGTGTATATAACTACATAGTAATACACAGTGATGCCGGGTGTGTATATAACTACATAGTAATACATAGTGATGCCGGGTGTATATAACTACATAGTAATACATAGCGATGCCGGGTGTGTATATAACTACATAGTAATACATAGTTATGCTGGGTGTATATAACTACATAGTAATACATAGCGATGCCGGGTGTGTATATAACTACATAGTAATACACAGTGATGCCGGGTGTGTATATAACTACATAGTAATACACAGTGATGCCGGGTGTGTATATAACTACATAGTAGTACATAGTGATGCTGGTGTGTGTGTGTATATAACTACATGGTAATACATAGTGATGCCGGGTGTTTATATAACTACATAGTAATACATAGTGACGCTAGGTGTGTATATAACTACATAGTAATACATAGCGATGCCGGGTGTGTATATAACTACATAGTAATACACAGTGATGCCGGGTGTGTATATAACTACATAGTAATAAATAGCGATGCTGGGTGTGTATATAACTACATAGTAATACATAGTGACGCTGGGTGTGTGTATAACTACATAGTAATACATAGTGATGCTGGGTGTGTATATAACTACATAGTAATACATAGCGATGCTGGGTGTGTATATAAAACATAGTAATACATAGTGATGCCGGGTGTGTATATAACTACATAGTAGTACATAGTGATGCTGGTGTGTGTGTGTATATAACTACATGGTAATACATAGTGATGCCGGGTGTTTATATAACTACATAGTAATACATAGTGACGCTAGGTGTGTATATAACTACATAGTAATACACAGTGATGCCGGGTGTGTATATAACTACATAGTAATACTTAGTTATGCTGGGGGTGTATATAACATAACAAGCTCTTATGGACACGGATCAATATTTAGTCCTACAGTGCCTGACACTATTCTGTAACAAACAGGGCATAATGTGATAACATATGGCTCCCCTTCCCAGGCCCTGGTAGTTACTGTATTCTCCAGACAGAGAAATCCTCCTGTGATTATAGTGTATTTACTATATGATGATTTATATATAGGATTTTGTCTTCATTTTATGTAATATTTTATCTTGCACTGTCTTTCAGTATCACATCCATAAAGATTAAACAAAGTCCCATTATTTAATTTTTTTTAGCATACAACGCATCTACAGATGTTAACACGGGGGAAGGAATCATGTTTGTACATATGTAAATACAGAGTGATGTGTGTGTGTATATATATATTGTGTATATAAGTATATTTATTGCAGGGAGAAGTAGAGCATTGTGTGCACTTGTAAACATCAGAACAAAAGATAAGGCAAGCAAGTAAATACATAACTGTATATATATATTACAATTGCAGCTGTGTGTACATATAAGTATATAGTGATGAAAAGTAAATTATTTGTGGAGGTTTGTAAAACTGATCATTGTAGTAGACTTGTCTCTGTGTGAATATAAGCGTATGATATAGATGGACACAAAGTGATGATAGATGAGAATCTCCTGAACATGTCTGTGTGATATAGATGGACACAAAGTGATGATAGATGAGAATCTCCTGAACATGACCATGTGATATAGATGGACACAGAGTGATGATAGATAAGAATCACCTGAACATGACAGTGTGATATAGATGGACACAAAGTGATGATAGATGAGAATCTCCTGAACATGACTGTGTGATATAGATGGACACAAAGTGATGATAGATGAGAATCTCCTGAACATGACTGTGATGTAGATGAACACAAAGTGATGATAGATGAGAATCTCCTGAACATGACCGTGTGATATAGATGGACACAAAGTGATGATAGATAAGAATCACCTGAACATGACAGTGTGATATAGATGGACACAAAGTGATGATAGATGAGAATCACCTGAACATGTTCATGTGATATAGATGGACACAAAGTGATGATAGATGAGAATCTCCTGAACATGACTGTGTGATATAGATGGACACAAAGTGATGATAGATGAGAATCTAGTGAACATGACAGTGTGATATAGATGAACACAAAGTGATGATAGATGAGAATCTCCTGAACATGACTGTGTGATATAGATGGACACAAAGTGATGATAGATAAGAATCTCCCGAACATGTCTGTGTGATATAGATGGACACAAAGTGATGATAGATGAGAATCTCCTGAACATGACCATGTGATATAGATGGACACAAAGTGATGATAGATAAGAATCACCTGAACATGACAGTGTGATATAGATGGACACAAAGTGATGATAGATGAGAATCACCTGAACATGTTCATGTGATATAGATGGACACAAAGTGATGATAGATGAGAATCTCCTGAACATGACTGTGTGATATAGATGGACACAAAGTGATGATAGATGAGAATCTAGTGAACATGTCTGTGTGATATAGATGGACACAAAGTGATGATAGATGAGAATCTCCTGAACATGACTGTGTGATATAGATGGACACAAAGTGATGATAGATAAGAATCTCCTGAACATGACCGTGTGATATAGATGGACACAAAGTGATGATAGATAAGAATCTCCTGAACATGTCTGTGTGATATAGATGGACACAAAGTGATGATAGATAAGAATCTCCTGAACATGTCTGTGTGATATAGATGGACACAAAGTGATGATAGATAAGAATCTCCTGAACATGTCTGTGTGATATAGATGGACACAAAGTGATGATAGATAAGAATCTCCTGAACATGACTGTGTGATATAGATGGACACAAAGTGATGAGAGATGAGAATCACCTGAACATGTCCATGTGATATAGATGGACACAAAGTGATGATAGATGAGAATCTCCTGAACATGACTGTGTGATATAGATGGACACAAAGTGATGATAGATGAGAATCACCTGAACATGTCCATGTGATATAGATGGACACAAAGTGATGATAGATGAGAATCACCTGAACATGACTGTGTGATGTAGATGGACACAAAGTGATGATAGATGAGAATCTTCTGAACATGACAGTGTGATATAGATGGACACAAAGTGATGATAGATGAGAATCTCCTGAACATGACTGTGTGATGTAGATGGACACAAAGTGATAATAGATGAGAATCTCCTGAACATGACCGTGTGATATAGATGGACACAAAGTGATGATAGAGGAGAATCACCTGAACCTGACTGTGTCATATAGATGGACACAAAGTGATGATAGAGGAGAATCACCTGAACATGACCGTGTGATATAGATGGACACAAAGTGATGATAGATGAGAATCACCAGTCCATGACCGTGTGATATAGATCGACACCAAGTGATGATAGATGAGAATCTCCTGAACATGACCGTGTGATATAGATCGACACCAAGTGATGATAGATGAGAATCTCCTGAACATGACCGTGTGTTATAGATGGACACAAAGTGATGATAGATGAGAATCACCTGAACATGACCGTGTGATATAGATCGACACCAAGTGATGATAGATGAGAATCACCTGAACATGACCGTGTGATATAGATCGACACCAAGTGATGATAGATGAGAATCTCCTGAACATGACTGTGGGAATATCATTAAACATGAGATCAGATAACATAATTTTAGGGCCACTGTGACCAATGCCATATTTACATTTCTATTTCGTAATATATATATATATATATATATATATATATATATATATATATATATATATAAATATATATATTGTCCTATTGTCACATCCTCTTTGCTTCTGAGAACGTCTCTAATCCTTGACACAGAGTTACACTGACTCACCGTCCTCACAGGCACACTGACTCGATCAGATACACTCGGGTAAAGTGTAAAGGTAGAACAAATACACTGTCATCATATAGAAGGCTTTTGGTCTGAAATATTCCTAGTTTCTATGAGGTCAGGGCTAAAATAAGGGGTTTTAGGAGCAAGGTGAGGAGTGAAATGGATGTTCCTATTACTAATACTAATGTTGGGGTTTTGTTGTAGTGGTGTTATTATAGAAGGGAGGTGTTTTAGTGCGATTGTGAGGGTTATGATCGCACCTTACAAGATTAAAAACCCACAATCTTACAATGTAAAGAGTTTTGATACAAAAAGGAGGGTGATCGGTGCAAGATGGCATTGTGAAGGCAATAAGCTCAAACAAGTGGAGGTGATTATGTGTTGCACTGTAGATTGTGGGTGTGAATATTATATTGTAGAGTGTGCCGTTGTGCATATTCAATTTGAAGGTGATAAGCTTCTTTCACAGATGCATTTTTAGTTATTTTAGTTTGAGGCAGGAAGATAGTCTAGTGGAGCGAGGCAAGGAGTTCCACAAAGTAGGGGCAGCACAAGAAAAGTCCTAAAGGTGGGAATGAGCGGAGAGGAGGAAAGACGAAGGTCATTAGCTGAGCGAAAAGGGTGATTGGGGAAGTATTTTGAGTTGAGAGCAGAGCTATAAGGGGGTGCACTATTGTTGAGGGCTATATACATTAGGGTCATGATTTTAATATGTATTCTGGAGGCTATGGAAAGCCAGTGGAGTGACTGACAGAGACTTGCAAACAAACTCTGGGTTCAAGCCCTGTGTACGTTTGATTTTAAGCTCAAAGACAGGACTCTATAATTTTTGCAATGTCTTCATTTTGTTTTTGCCTTTGTACTTAACTCCTGTATAGATCTACCGAATACGTTGGCACTTTACAAATAAAAGATAACAATTATAATAATAGTAGTTTAAAGAGTAAGCTTAATAATGCTGATAATGCCATTAGAGTATCTAGAGTATATGGCGTTTTGTTTGGTAAGTACTTGAAAAATGTTTTCGCATAAAGCCCAACGGGAAGCTTCACAGGGGTAAGAGGGTTAAAATGGTCAGGATAGGGTGATTGTTGTTCTTAGTTCTACACTAGGCGGTAGGGCTGAGAGTGTAAGCGCGGCTCATTAGTTAAGACAGTGGTTTAACCAACATTTTTTGGGTATGAGCCTATCTTTCAAAAGAGCTGTGGGGGTTTGAACTCCTATTGTTTATTCTGTCTAAGTAATCCATAACTTTATGGCACCTCTCCTAGAGTAGTGGGGTAAGGCCTATTATAGAGGATAGGAGAGAGATATTTCAAAGGGTAACGGGAAGTGTAATTGGTAGGAAGATTGATGAGGTACATGAGCTGGTCATGCCGGAAATGTGCTGAAATCTGCTGAAAAGAGTCTGTATAACTTAATTCAAGCATCTTAAGAAAGTATAATAATACAAAGTATTCTGTAAAACACTGAGAGAGGGTAGAGCTGCATTTATTTATTGGGAAATTATATATATATATATATATATATATATATATATATATATATATATATATATATATATATATATATATATATAAATTGATAATGAGTATGATGATACCTTTTGTATTGGACAAACATCGTATTTATAATGACAAGCTTTTGAGAGGTTCAACCTCTCTTTATCAATTATGAAGCAATACTTACATGAGATGGAACCCACAGTTTGAATAAAAATAGCAATGCAGAGAGGGTGGAGACAGCATCTAACATCATCAGGTAAATACATATATGGGGAATAAACACAACATGGTAAAGGAAATATATATACACTAACTATAATATACGTGAAAAAAACAGAGCACTGTAGTCCACAGTCATATCTTTCCTGTTGGACAAACACCTCTCTAAGAGTGCCAGCCTTTTATCGTATAATAAGAAAAAATTATATGAAATTGTAATAATATGTTAGAAAAACCAAGTCCACATTAAGTCCTGTATTTTTAGTGTTGAAAAATGTGATCATCTTTATTTTAAATGCTTTTCTCTATTGGATGTTTTTACATTTTCCTCTGAGTATTTTTACTTTTAAGTTTTTTGGATGGAGTGATCATTCTGGCTAAAATGGTGTCCCACTGGGCTACAATAACTGTCTTTATTATGCTTTCTTATTGAATGCGTGTGTAAATTCGTCTTTAAGTGCATTTTTTGGCTAGTTTATCCAATGTAACACCCTTGTACATTGTATTTATATAAACCACATTGGAGGATGGGCATGTATACAATCCTTTGATGTTATAGGTCTTGATGTTATGTGTGGCTGTGTCATCATTACAAATGTGTTGACATAATTTACGGCCACGTTTGTTACAAGGTTTCGTTATTTTTTTTTATATCCAGTTGTTCATTGGTCAATTTTCTGCTGATAAGTTTTTGTTTCTTGGTTGTTTAAATGCAAGGATGGGAGGTTTTGGGAATATCTTTTAATTCCGTATCTTCGGTTAGTAAAGGTTGTAAATCTTTGATTATTTTCCGTATTCTCTCTAAAATTGGATGGTATGTGGTCACTAGAGTTATACGTGAAGTAGTTTCTTTTTTTTCTTATATTTTAAATAAGGTGTTTGTCAAATACAAAAGTTATCACAATATGCTGCAATACTCAATATTAATATATACACTAGCGAATTGCCCGTCAAAAAATGACGGCAATGAAATTGTAAGGTAGCTAAATTAGTAAATGAATATAGTGTACCTATTTTGAAGCATTGTGATGAAGAGCTGGCAATCTGTGTTGATGTTGCTGCAGCATTAGTGGTGTGGAGCTGCTGTATAAGCGTGATGAATGTGTGCAGTGTAACACTGTGCGTGCGCGAGACCAAACCGTTAGCGTAGTCGTGTACTTCCGCATTGGTGTAAAATGGCGAGTAATGTGTGGTATAGGTCTGTATCGGAATATCCGTAGGTGTTTTGTGGAGTTTTGCGAGTTTAGAGTGCTGTAGCCTCGTTTTCGTTTTGTTCGGCGGCCATTTTTTCTCTCGCTTAGATTTTTTTTTAGTCTCTAAACTGTTTTATTTCGAGTAAAATCGAGGTGTAAGTTGCATTTTTGAGGTCCTGGGTGCTCCCTCTTGGTGTAGGTAAGTTTTTTATGTATGTGCTGTGTGTATGTATTGTGTTTTAAATGTTTGTATGTCGGCGTGTTGCGTCCGATGTTTGCGAGGTCGTAATGTGTGGTAACGTGTTTCGTACGTTGTTTGCGTTCCTCGTAAAATTTAGCGAGTGTCGTAATTTGTGTGTCGTGTTTTTTGAGTAGCGACGTGAATTTTGCGAGGGTTTGAGGCCCTTGCCCAGTGACCTCGCCAGCAACTGAGTCCCTCGCTTCGCGAGGGGCCTCAGTTGCTGGCATGGAGCGCCTTCGGCGCTCCATGCCAGCAACTGAGGCCCTTGCCCAGTGACCTCGCCAGCAACTGAGGCCCTCGCTTCGCGAGGGGCCTCAGTTGCTGACATGGAGCGCCTTCGGCGCTCCATGCCAGCAACTGAGGCCCGTGCCCAGTGACCTCGCCAGCAACTGAGGCCCTCGCTTCGCGAGGGGCCTCAGTTGCTGGCATGGAGCGCCTTCGGCGCTCCATGCCAGCAACTGAGGCCCTTGCCCAGTGACCTCGCCAGCAACTGAGGCCCTCGCTTCGCGAGGGGCCTCAGTTGCTGACATGGAGCGCCTTCGGCGCTCCATGCCAGCAACTGAGGCCCGTGCCCAGTGACCTCGCCAGCAACTGAGGCCCTCGCTTCGCGAGGGGCCTCAGTTGCTGGCATGGAGCGCCTTTGGCGCTCCATGCCAGCAACTGAGGCCCTTGCCCAGTGACCTCGCTACGCGAGGCCCGCGGCTCGCTGCGCGAGCCCGCAAGCGTGAGCAACGACTCGTACGCTCACAACTATATATGTGATATATATAATATATATATATATATATATATATATATATATATATATATAATTTGGATTAATAATTACTAGATTACTGGACATTCACGGCTGCTTCACTCTTCAATTTATATTTAATGGCCATTTTCCCCTCCAAAACGATATAAAAAAAAACGTGGATTGTTCCGATGATCTTAGTGTGAGCCATTTTTTCAGTGAAATTCTTGAGCCTAAAATACTGTATAATTTTATGGCAGGCTCAAAATTATTATGTACAAATGAGAAAAAATAAAATAATATAATATCTCTGGGGCAATAAGATGCACTTTATACGGAGTCAATAAGTCATGTGATGAGCTGGTGTGGATTATTATTATTTAATCTATATGGGTGACCTATACTAGTTTGGTATAAATGTATAATATTTATCTGGTTATTTTGCAGTCTCTGGTGTTTGTATAATAATGTGAGATTTGTCCGTTCTGAAGTCCCCAGAATATCTGACCCTTGTTCTGTACTTACCATAAAGACCTGTAACAAATCCCAGTGTGTGACCGTCTCATGTTTATTTGTACAGACAGTGACAAAGTGACACCATCAGTTCTCTCAGAGTCTGATCAAGAAGAAGAGACAAATATGAGGAGTCCCTGGGAAATTAAAGAGGAGGATATTCCTGCAAATATCAGTGAAGGTGAGTGATACATTTTTTATACAGGACTGTTATGGATATTATATGTGTAACACAATTAATTAGTGGGAGACATAAGGCACACCTCGTATTTGGTGAAGTGAACATTTTTCCTTATGATATTTTTTTTGTTTCGAAAATATTTACTACTTGCAACCCAAATGACACCATTAAAATGTTCTATTTAATTCTTTTTCCTACAATAAAAACTATTATACTCATCACAAATATTAAAGGACAACTACAGTGTAATATTTACAATATGCTGTTCAAAGAGCTTGACTTGTTAATGTGAAAACATTTTTTACACCATTTAATTTTTTTTTATACAGTATATATATATATAAATATTTATACCAGACCCTCTAATTCGGTACAAGAGGAATATCTTTTGTGTAACATTTTCAATCTATAAAATTATTATACCTTGTGAACGTGTTGTAAATGGAACATACTCCGATTGGACTAATGTGGTAAGTTCCTCAGGGTTCAGTATTAGGTCCTCTCCTTTTTAACATATTTATTAATGAGTTAGAGGTAGGATTGGAGTGTGGTGTCTCCATTTTCGTTGATGACACGAAGTTGTGCAAGGTAATTAAATCAGATAAGGATGTGCTTTCCCTCCAAAGGGATTTACATAAAAATTAGGAATGGGCATCTAAATGGCAGATTAGATTTAATACAAATAAATGTAAGGTTATGCATCTGGGAAGGAAAAATAGCCATGCAATTTATAATCTTAATGGAGCAAATCTAGGTGTATCAGATATTGAAAGGGATTTGGGAGTGCTTGTGGACAACCACCTAGGTAACAGTGCTCAAAGCCAAGCAGCAGCTGCAAAGGCAAATAAAATATTAGCATGTATTAAGAAGGGTATAGAAGCCAGGGAAGCAAATATAATTCTGCCACTATACAAATCTCTAGTACGCCCTCATTCGGAATATGGAGGACAATTTTGGCCACCACTTCATAAAAAGAACATTTTAGAGCTGGAAAAGGTACAGAGGAGGGCAATAAAACTAATGAGGGTAATGGAGGGGCTAAGTTACGAAGAAAGACTAAACAAATTAAACTTATTTTTGCCAGAAAAAAAGGCATCTAAGAGGAGATATGATTACCTTATATAAATACATCCAGGGTCAGTATAAAGATTTGTCAAGGGAGCTTTTTGTGCCAAGAGGTTTTCAACTGACAAGAGGACACCCCTTGAGGTTAGAAGTAAAAAGATTCCACCTTAAAGAAAGAAAAGGGTTCTTCACAGTAAGGGTGGTTAATCTGTGGAATTCTCTACCAGAGGAGGTGGTGACAGAGGATACGATAGATAACTTTAAAAGGGGACTGGATTTATTTCTAATTAAAGAGAGAATTCAGGGTTATCATGGATAATTAGAGAGACCGTATTGATCCAGGGAGAAATCCAATCGCCAGTATCTGGGGTCAGAAAGGATTTTTATTTATTTTTTCCTTTGAGACAATTGGCTAAGTCTCATTTGTTTTTCTGTTTGCCTTCCTCTGGATTAATTAATAATAAAAAATAAATAAATAAAAAATAAATAAATAATTGATTAATAATTAATGAGCAACTATTTAATTAATATTTAATCCGCATGTAGCAGATCAGAGAAGATCTTAAAAGGTTGAACTTGATGGCCTTTTTTTCAACCTTAATAACTATGTAACTAGATCCAGACGCTATCTGTGAATTCCACTGAATTATTTCTGTAACATCCAACACATTGTTGGTAAACTTTATGACCTCGAGCCACTTGATCAGAACCAGTGAAAATAGAAGTGATCCCAGTGTAAAAATGTAATAGACCCAGCCCTGAGAATTATATACAGGTACTTTCAACCAAAAGGATTACATTTATATGTTACGTCACAAACATTAGATTGATATTTATTAATAAAATGGTGAAAGTCTATAAGCAGTTTATCTATATCTGTAGGACCTTTAGATGTGACGCCTCCAATTGTCTCCAAGGTTAAACAAGAGGAGCTGAATATAAGAGATGAGCACCCGGTGAAGGAGGAGGAGAGTCCTGGGAATATCAGGGAAGGTGAGTAATTAATGTAAAATAAGAAAAGTAATACATTACTGCAGGTGTATTTTGTAGCTTTTTTTCATGGCATAAAAATATGTGTTCATGGTGTTCTAGAACCATAATCTAGCTGGAAATTCTATTGAATTGGTTCTGTAATAGCCATTATTTTACAATATTATGACCTCAAACTCCACATGATCAGAACCACCCACTTAGTGGCAAACATAAGTGTTTCTATTGTGTAAATGTACTAGACCCAGCCGTGAGAATTATATACGGGTCATCCTGACATCATCAGTGGGTACGATAAGAGATAGTATTCCGATAATGTCCTCACTGTCTAATAGTTTATAAGAATATATTTTTACCCTAATTATTTAATGAATATTCAGATCAATCTGTTGGCTCCGGGCCCTCCATATGGTCTACTGGCTCTATATTCATTACTAGTGCAGTGACATCTTTGATAGGTGATGGACTGAATGTAAAGGCTCGGATTGAGATTAAGTCTCGGATACTGAAACAGAGCAACATCCATTACAGCAATTTATTTCAAATACTATTTCTCTGAATACAATTCTCAACATGTTTAATATAAGAAATGTGTATCACATATTATAATTGTCAAACTGCGATTCGTTGTTACGCTTTGCGCTTAGCGCAAATCGTCAGGGGAGGATAAGAGACAACGAGGGAGGGGGGAAAGAGACAGAGGGAGATGGGGAGAAAGAGATACATGGGAGGGAGGGGAGGAAGAGACACAGGGGAGGGGGGAAAGAGACACAGGGGAGGGGGGAAAGAGACACAGGGGAGGGGGGAAGAGACACAGAGGGGAGAGGGGGGAAAGAGACACAGGGGAGGCAGAGGAGGGGGAAAGAGACACAGGGGAGGGAGAGGAGGTGGTGGAAGATACACAGTGGGGGGGGAAGATACATAGGGGAGGGAAATGGGGGGGAAGAGACACGAGGGAGGGGGCAGGGGGGAAAGAGACACAGGGGAGGGGGTACAGACACAGGGGAGGGGGTACAGACACCGGGAGGGGGGACAGACACCAGGAGGAGGGACAGACACCGGGAAGGGGAACAGACACAGGGAAGGGGAACAGACACAGGGAAGGGGAACAGACACAGGGAAGGGGGAAGGACACATGGGAGGGAGAGGGGGGTAAAGAGACACAGGATGGAAAGAGACACAGGATGGAAAGAGACACAGGAGGGGGTTAGAGACATGGGAGGGAGAGGGGGTAAAAACACAGGGGGGATAAGACACAAGGGAGGGAGAGGAGGGGGGAAATGAGACACAAGGGAGGAAGTAGACAGGGGGAGAGACTCTCAATGAGCTCCAAAGGCACTCATTGCGAGGCCAGTAAAGTAGAGGGGGAGAGGCTCACATTGTGTGGCAAAAAGCATTGCCAGGCTTCACTTTTTATTGCCATCATTTTTGACGGGCAAGTCGCTAGTAAATGTATGTATGTGTGTCTGTGTGTATATATATATATATATATATATATATATATATATATGTGTTTATATATATATATATATATATATATATATATAATTTATATATTTATTTATTTATTTATATATATATTGGAAATTCTTTTTGATAAACCTGTAGATAGATAGATTTATCCAAACCAAGGAGATACAGCCGATTGTATTAAAACAGCAAGAAACCAAGATAAATTGTGAAAAATAACTTTTGTTTGTTGCTTAATCATTCAGTCGTGTCCAACCCTATTCACGCTAGGCACATCTGTCACACTGCACGCCCCTACAACCTCATGTTCATTGATTCAGTGACCTCATCTATACATCTCTTCCTTTTCTGTCCCCTTCTATGTGTGCCTTCAATTTTATCCAGTATAGGAGTCTTCTGTAGGGGATACTTCTGGTGGCCAACATATTTGAGGTTCAGCCTTCCAGTGAACAGTTTGGCTTCACTTCATGTAGTATTGATTGATTGATTGGATCTTCTTGTAGTCCAAGGAATTCAAGCATTTTTCTCCAGCAACAAATTTTACAGTGCCCAGCCTCCTTTATGGTCCAACCCGCACATCAGTATGTTACCATAGTTCTAACTATGGGGACATTTGTTAATTGTGTAATTAATTTACTTTTCATCTATTTGCCAGGAACTGAGATTGCTGTTTGCCATGACCTTCATAATTTTAATGTTGAGCAACATGCCAGCTGTTGCATCCGCATCAATATGCCCTTTAGTTCATCCTAATTTTCAGCCATCAGAGTAATATCATCTGCGTATCTGAGGTTGTTGATATTTATGCCAGCAATATTGATTCTGGCTTTGGATTCATTCATCCCGATCTTACGCATGATGTACTTCTCAGATAAGTTAAATATATAAGGCTACAATATATAACCTTGTCACACTCCGTTTCCGATCTTGATCCATTCTGTTGTTCCATGTTCGGTTCTGACTGTGGCTTCTTGGTCCACATACAGAATAATTTAACTGGGATTCATCCCTTCTGCAGCCTTGATATCAGCAAGACATCCTAGGGCCCATCTAGGATGTCTTGACACCTTCACTAGCATGTAAAAGAGTTAGATAATTGGTAAAGCACACTGTGTGAAAGCTTCTTGTAAAGCTTGAACAACCTGCAGGAGTAGCAAGAAGTACATCACAAGACTTATATCCATGTTAACAAAAATGTTATTGTTACACAGAGTGCCTTAAATACATAATCTCAGGAGGCAGTGAAGTTCTCAATTGTCTCTTGGTCTAGTGTCCTTCCTTCAGCATCTTGAGTGTTTGGAAATATTCATGTGAACCTGAAGTGTCGCTTCTTCAGTACTTGGAAGTGGTAATTCCCTACCCTCAGTGACAGGTGTCGCTAAGGGAACCCGAGCCTCGATGTGGTCCAGGCCTACCTTGTCTATTCCATATGATGCAAAATGGTGGATGTTTTTTTTATTGGCCTGTTTTTATAATTTGGGAAATACAGTGCCTTGCAAAAGTATTCACCCCACTTGGCATTTTTCGTGTTTTGTTGCCTAACAACCTGCATTGTTTGAGGATTTGCATCATTTAATTTACAGAACATGCCACAACTTTGAAGATTTTTTTTTTTATTATTGTGAAGCAAACAACAAATAGGACAAAATAACAGAAAAGGTCAACGTGCATAACTATTCACCCCCCTAAAGTCAATACTTTGTAGAGCCACCTTTTGCGGCAATCACAGCTCCAAGTCGCTTTGGATAAGTCTCTATGAGCTTGCCACATCTTACCACTGGGATTTTTGCCCATTCCTCTTGGCAAAACTGCTCCAGCTCCTCCAAGTTGGATGGTTTGCTCTTGTGAACAGCAATCTTTAAGTCTGACCACAGATTTCCTATTGGCTTGAGGTCTGGGCTGTGACTCGGCCATTCCAACACATTTACATGTTTCCCCTTAAACCCCCCAAGTGTTGCTTTAGCAGTGTGTTTGGGGTCATTGTCCTGCTGGAAGGTGAACCTCCGCCCTAGCCTCAAATCACGCACAGAGTGGTACAGGTTTTGCTTAAGAATATCCCTGTATTTAGCACCATCCATCTTTCCCTCAACTCTGACCAGTTTCCCAGTCCCGGCTGCTGAAAAACATCCCCACAGCATGATGCTGCCACCACCATGTGTCACTGTGGGGATGGTGTTCTTTGGGTGATGTGATGTGTTGGGTTTGCGCCACACATAGCGTTTTCTTTGATGTCCAAAAAGTTCAATTTTAGTCTCATCAGACCAGAGCACCTTCCTCCATACATTTTGGGAGTCTCCCACATGCCTTTTCGCAAACTCAAAACGTGCCATTTTGTTTTTTGCTGAAAATAAAATACAGAAAGCAATGTGTCTGATAGGTCACCTCAGTGGGCCATAATGACAATTTATTTAATTGCTATGCATTTATCACTATACATTCTATAAATAATGGAGAACGTTCTGTCTGAATGGGACTTGTTTCTCTCCTATACATTTTTAAGAGTTATCATTACAGAGCTGTGAAGGAATGGGAATGTTTCTAAAAGTCCACTTCTACAAAACCAAGCTGAAAGTCAGATTTGAACCATCATGTGGCATTTCCCGGGCTGGGTACAACATCGGTGTTAGAAGCCTGAATGGCAATAACGTTTTGTATAAGTTTGTTATCTCGAGGCCAGACACCATTACTCTCTGTGATGCTCATGATTTTGAGTTGGAGCAGGGTGTATAGTTTGTACATTGAGGAAATAGATCCTGCTTTTTCTCGGCAGAGAGTATAAAAAAAGTAGTTATAGAATAAGGTGATAGTATTTTTGATTTGTGATATCAGCAGTGTGGATAATATGACGTATGATGTTGGCACTCTGTGATGTGATTTTTGCAGAGTAGTGTTGACACTGCATTATTCTGATCTAGTAGCAGCTTACATTGTGACATCCCTGGTGTAAATTTGTGAAACGGCAACAAAGAATATCTGCCAAAGAAAAAAAACTAGGAAGACAAACTGGGTATCTAATGAGGCTGTGAAAGCAACCCAGGAAAGAAAGAAATTGAAAGGTAGTGAAGATAGGAAAATATTTTTCCAACTGAATGCAGAATTCCAGAGGGCAGCAAGAAGAGACAAGAAGACATTCTACAATGAGTGATGTGGAGATAGAAGAAGGTAACAGAATGGGAAAGTCAAGAGATCTCGTCAAGAAAATTAGGGATCTTGAGGGCGGAGCTAACATTCAAGGAAGGAGGATATGTGTTACAAAAGCTCTGCTGAAAAACCATATAAAATCATATATAAAGTGACTTATCTATTACCAAATCGACACATATGACCAGGAATCGGCACAGGAGGACCCATCTGGCTTTAAAAATCAAGTTTTGCAACTTTTTTCGACTGAGATTTGCTGCTGAACCAGAACAAAAGAGACTCTGATAAACATCCTACTTAAGGTTGGTAGACATTGAAAAGGCTTGTCTTACTCAAACCTATACAGTTCTAACCTAGATGTTTTATACTACTGGAGACTTATTTTATGCAACAATTTGAAGATATTGAATGCTATCTGGATTGGACACACAATAAATTGTTCTGTAAATCACCCAGCATCTTATCTCTCAAATTATAATAAGGATATAACTACTTCTGCACTGCTTAATAAGGCTATACATTTACAATTACTTTGAAGCTGAAATAACTGTTTTCTTGTTGAAAAAAAACAATACATTAAAAGTCAATCTCTTTGTTTACAACTTCTCGGTGTACTCTGCTGCCATCTGGTGCCAACTGCAATTATAACGTCTACAGAAATACATAACTGAATTAACAAAGATGGTGATTGCCTCTAAGAGAGGATCTTCAAAAAATATTAAAGATTATTGCATTACAAAACAAAATGTGCATTTTTCTCAACACCTCGCTACTCCAGATAAACATTTACCAAAAAGTGGAACAGAGACTACGGCACCCAGCACTAATACAGATATTCAAGACTTGAAAGAATGAATCTCCTCTTTCAGATTAGAAATTACAGCTGAGATACAAAGAGTCTCTGCGAAGTTAAAAGCAGAAATAAAAGCATTGAACACCAAAGTTCTCAAGTTAGAAGACAGATGTAATAACCTTCTTAAGTCACACACAAAAATGGAAAATGATCTGATTGGGCTTAAAGAGGAACAAAAACAACTTAAAATCAAAGAGGATTTAGAAAATAGATTTCGGAGGTCCAACATTCAAATTCGTAATATATCGGAGTCAGTACAAGATCTACCTCTATACATGAAAGATTTATGTGCCAAGCTCTTACCAGGTCTAAGTAAAGAAGTACTTAGAATGGACAGGATTTATAGAGTCCTAAGAGCTCCGCAATCCTACACTGTGAGACCAAGAGATGTGATCATCAGATTCCATTATTTTTCGACAAAAGTCTTATTCATGAAAGCAGCTAGATATGGTGTTCCTAAAATTGAAGGAGGTCAACCAGCTATCTCCTTGGACTTGTCACCCTCTACCTTATACAAAAGGAAACTCCTGAAACCCTCTTTAGAGGTGATTACAAAGCGTGGATACAAGTATAAAAAGGAAAACCCCAAGTAGACTGAACATATCAAAAGAAGGGAGACATCACACAATCCATACTCCTGAGGAAGATGAAGCGATGCTCCATTTGTGGAACTTACCAACTCCAAACACCCTGGTGCAAAATTAAAATTCCCTAATACAAAGCGGACCAAGAAGAAGAAAGATCCACACAATTATCGAAGTAGACTGTGCAGAAATCCTTAGGGACTCGTATAAGTGATAAGCTGAACAATGTGCCTCCTCTGCAAAACAGTTGAACATATTCTTATGCCATTACTTTAAAAAAAAAATGTAAGTCTTATTTTGACTTGTTATATACAATTTTTACAATTTTAGACTTAATATTTTGTTTTGCTACGTAAAATATCTGACATAAAAAGCAGAAGAAAAAGCTAAATACGGTTCTGAGAAATATTATTTATTTATTATATAAAATGTTTATAATCATAGATTTGTTATTGTTAGAATTAAGAAAAGGTGAAAAAAGAAACAAGTAGAAAAGAATTACAGTAAAAAGATATAGTAATCTTTTACTGTTATCATTTATATTGAAGTATATTTACAATACTGCTGTTGTTTATTTGTATTCTCCAAAAAATAAATACATTTGGGGATCTCAAAAGAACCTTTCATGTCAAAGTTGGTGTGATTAGAGACAAAAATGGTAGGAATTTAACAGAAGCAGATCAGTTAAAGAAGAGGCCGCAGAATAACTATACAGGATGGACCTTAACATCATTGATAACCTCAGTAGTTCAATGAGCTGGAGCCAGACATTTTGGAGAGTGAAGTTAGATGGGTCCTAGGAAGCTTTGCTGATTACAAGGCTTCAGGAGTTGATGGAATACCAGCTGAAGCGTTCAAAGCCCTCAAAGATGTTGCTGTGAAAGTGTTGCTTGCCAACAAATTTGGAAAACTCAACAATGGCCAGTAGACTGAAAAAAATGGTCAGTGCTTTGAACAATTGCACAAATTTCACATGCCAGCAAGGTAATGCTTAAGATCCTGCAAGCTGGGCTCCAACAATATATGGGCCAAGAACTACCACATATGCAATCTAGGTTTTTCTGAGGCACCAGACATCAAATTGCCAATGTTCACTGGTAATAGATAAAGCAAGTGAGTTTCAGAAAACATTTACCCCTGCTTAAATAGACGTTTCTAAATCCTTTGACTGCTTGGATCACAATAAAACGTTTCAAGTTCCCAAAGACATGGGATACAACACCATCTCATCCGACTCCTGAGGAATATGTATGTGGACCAAGAAGCCATGGTCAGAACTGAGCATGGGACAACCTTATGGCTCAAGATCAGGAAAGGAGTATGAGAAGTTTACATATTGTTACCTTATTTATTTAACTTATGCGTGGAACAGATCATGATTAAAGCCGGGCTGATTTAATCCAAAGCGGGAAATAATATTGCTGGGAAATATAAACAACCTCAACAACCTGAAAGTGAGGAGGAGCTAAATGGTCTATTGATGAGGGTGACGAGAGAGTGCAAAGCTGGACTGCAGCTCAACTTTAAAAGTAAAGATATTATATTATCATCAACTATCCACATTGTTACTACTAGGAATACCTTCATTTTAACTTACAGATGTGAGACCTGGACCATAAAGAAGGCTCAGCTCCATAAAATCAGCCTTTCAGTTGTGGTGTTGGAAAAATACTGCTAAGAGTGCCTTGGGCTACAAAAAGAACTAGTAAGTCAATATTATAGGAAATTAAGCCAAATTGTTCATTGAGATGTTTGGTCATGAGTTTAAAACTCAAAGTTTTTACCATTTCATGAGAAGACAGTATTCCCTAGAGAAGACTCTGATGTTGGCAAAGATAAAAGGCACACAATGAAGGGGACAGCAGAGGCAGAGATGGATAGATGAGATCATTGAAGCAATCGATATGAGCTTGACAGAGCTTAAAGGGACAGTGCTTGACAGATGTGCCTGGTGAGCTGCAGTCCATATGGTCATGGACAGTTGGACACGACTAAATGACTAACGAACAAAAAATACCTTGAGGTTGGCCAAGCTGGAACAAAGCAATATTTACTGTTTAAGATAGTTTTGTTGGAAAACCTACGGATGAGCAAATGTCCTATTGTAATAGACTATTCTATTGTATATTTCGTTTTTGTTGTATGTTATGATGAATTGTTCATTGTTCCAGTTCTGTAACCTGTATCTGTGGCAACTTCATTAGGAAATACTTCATGTGTTTGAGAAGTATGCAACAAACTATTAAAATTAGCAACTGTTGAAGCATGACAGCGGCTTTAGAGAAAATCTATTGTGTCAAAGCTTCCATGATAGTCATAGCTTTTGTGGTATGTATAAGCAGATGAATAGGACTTATACTAAGTATAATAGCAAGCTCTGAGCATGTGCTAAGTGGTGTCATACTCTAAGCTTATCTGAACTGACAAACACAATCCCCCTCTCCTTTCAACTCCAGAATCATATATATATAGTTGTAATTGCGAATTTGTGTGTAACCCTTGCAAGTTACGTGCTTGCGCATGCCGCTACCACGATGAGCGCCAAAGGCCTGTAACAGTCACTTTGAAATTTAACGGGTCTGCTCATGCGGGCTTGTCGCTAGTAGATAATAACGCAAGATTTCATCAGATCTCACATCCTCTGACTCCAAGGGGAGAATTTCCATTTTCTTACCTATAGCATCTAGTTGCTTGGTAAATCTGGGTAAGAAGATTATTGAATTACTTGGAGGTGTCTTCTGTTGATTTACTGAGAGGCCCACGGGGGGAAAAGAGAAACAGGAGGGAGTGGGGGAAAGAGACACAGGGAAGGGAGAGGGGGGGGGGGCACAGGGGAGGGAGAGGGGGAAAGAGAGACACAGGAGAGAAGGGAGACACAATGTACAACACTATATAATGCCATCTTTTTTTACGGACAAGTTTCTAGTAGATAATAACCCAAGATTTCCTCAGATCTCACATCCTCTGACTCCAAGGGGAGAATTTCCATTTTCTTATCCATACAGCATCTATTTGCTTAGTAAATCTGGGTAAGAAGCTTATTGAATTACTTGGAGGTGTATTCTGTTGATTTGCTGAGGGCCCTCCAGGTACATGGTGGAGTAGGTATATATAGAATCAAATGCATTCATTTTTGAGCATGTCTACATGACCAACACATGTGAAGAAAGTTCCTCCTTCTTCATATCCTCGATAGCATAAATTGGACCGTCCATGAAACTTTCACAAGCTGCAAAAATATTTAAATGCAAAGTTCCCCTTCTATGTAAATAGAGCCAAATAATTCTAAAATCGCATGTTTATTTTAACCAAAAACTCAATTAAATGTAAATAGATATTAGAGCTATATATCATAAATGTTATAATATGTAGGATATTGCAGGTGGCCATTCTAATTCATTTCCAGACATTGTATATTAGAAGGATTCTTTATGTTCTGCACTTTCCTGCAGTATACTGTACTAACATGAAATATTTACATTTTTAGCTGTTAGTAATTCTTTCTGTGTTAAGACTGCCACTGTACATAGTCACTTGATAATAGATCTAAGTAAAAGCTAAACGGCAGGATAACCTGCCCAATCAAGCTTTAATTAAGGTGTTTAGAAATAATTACTGATTATCCCCTGGTATATCTTTTGTTCTTCAGTCAAGTTTGCTACAGTAAACACTGGGCATGCTCAGAGCCAGAAATCAAATCTAACTTTCTACATTTTAAGGAAAACTATCTGCAACTGTACATCCTTAAGGTGACATCATCTTTTTCTTTATTTATTCTTTAGTGCTCTTTTTGGGTATATATAATTGCTTAAGAAGACTATTGTGCTATATTGAAGGACCCCTGGAGTTTGGAAAAAGTTTCACTAGCATTTTTGAATGTCGTTTGATTAGGCAGGTTTTCCTGCTGTTTATTATTATTTTTATTATTATTAAGTGACTATGTACAGTGGCAGTCTATCAACACATCTGAATAGGCATCTTATCTGAACCCACAGTTCCTCTCATTCCTTCCATGTATTTAATCCTGACAGAAACAAAAATTTAAATGTCTACTGACAGTAAAGCAAAATTTAATAAAAATATTTAAAAAGTAAAGATTACAGTTATTTATTTTACGATTTTTTGTAAAACATAATGCAAACTATTAAAAAGTTTTTTTTTATGAATGTGATATTGTACATATGACTTTATTATCATTTTATTTCCTTGAACAGATGGATCCATGAGACAGAATACTTCTGAACAACATTACAACACAGTGACTTATACAGAGAAAGTAAGGACTGAAACCACCACAGAACTTCACCAAACTATTTCTGTTCAGTATAACAACAATGGACTCAAACCACAGAGACAACCTCAGCAGAAGTCTCAAAGAACAAACGAAGAATGTTCTGAATGTGGGAAATATTTTGTTAGGAAGTCTGCTCTTCTCAGACATCAGAGAGTTCATACAGGGGAGAAACCATTTGCATGTTCTGAATGTGAGAAAAGATTTAATCTTAAATCTAACCTTATCCAACATAAAAAACTACATACAGGGGAGAAACCATTTGCATGTTCTGAATGTGACAGAAGATTCACTCAGAAAGCTAACCTTATCAAACATAATAAGCTACATACAGGGGAGAAACCATTTGCATGTTCTGTATGTGAGAAAAGATTTACTCACAAAGCAAGCCTTATCCAACATATGACTCTACATACAGGGGATAAACCATTTGCATGTCCTGAATGTGAGAAACACGTTGCTCAGAAAGCTCATCTTATCCAACACATGCACATACATACAGGAGAGAAACCATTTATATGTACTGAGTGTGATAAATGTTTTAGAAGAAAGGATCAGCTTATTATTCATCAGAGAATTCACACAGGAGAGAGACCATTTGTGTGCTTGGATTGTGGGAAAGGTTTTAGTACCAACTCAAATCTAGTACAACATCAAGGCTTTCACACAAGGGAGAAAAAATGTACATGTCCTGAGTGTGGGAAAAGTTTTAGACAGAAATCAGATCTTGATAATCATCAGAGAATTCATACTGGGGAGAAACCATATGTGTGTCGTGAGTGTGGGAAAAAATTTACCACAATTTCAAACCTAACAAGACATCAGAGAACTCATACAAGATAGAAACATTTTTTTCACTTTGGGGTGATAAGCAGGCTCCCAGGAAACATACTTGAGATTTTTTTTTTTATATGACCATAAAGTTTAAAGAACCTGTTTAGCAGATTACTAAAGGGGGTGTTTTATGAATTCTATGTAGTTAATGGTTTAAGGTGTCAAATGTTTCCTTATATATCTTGATTTCTGTCATCCACAGAATATCTTTCTCCCTGGTTGTTTTTATAACCTCTAAAAAGAATAAAGAGATATCGCTGATCCTCATCCTGACCAGATAGATGCCTTGTGTTACGTTATCAGTGTGTTCCAGTTACTGTTGTGTTTATGATGCATCTTTTTGTATTGGCAACAACAAAGTCAAAGGTGTTCATTCTAAGAATGAACAACACTGAAGTAGGTTTATTCTTTATGTCTGGTTACCTACTTAGGGCCTTATTCAAATGCGATTTAGCCAATTGAATAGGACTCTATAAGCACAGTAAAGTTCACGAACTAAAAACTTCTGTAAAAAAATATTTTCTGTGCTTATATAGAGCCCTATTCAATTGGCCAAATCGCAATTGAATGAGGCCATTAGAGAGCAGCCTCTTTTAGCTCACTTGTGTTCTTCACAGGGAGAAATATGATTTAGTATATCAGTCTAATTTCACATAAAAAGTGATCCAGCCCCAAAATACCAGGCAATTCTACCCTGAACACGAGAAATGGCAAACCCTGTGTAGGACACACGTGACCTAAAAGAGGCTGCTCTCTGAGTTTTATAAAATAAATATACTTAGGTGTTCCTTTTTTTTTTTTTTTATTGAGAGTTTCAAACAGTACAAAAATCAGCAATATATAAATATAGATACAGTTATAATTCGCATATATCACTTGATTATAAAGTCCAGTTGTAAGAAAATATTAAGTATCGGTTAACTACAAACTTCATGATTATGATGGACAGTGAGGTTATAATAAATAAATAATGGCTACAATTATCTGATACCGTCCTTTTTCCCCTTTCTCCTTTCCCCTTTCCTTTCCCTTTTTTTTTTCTTCCTTCTTCTCTTTTTCCTCCCCCTTCTCATTTCCTCCTTCCTTTCTCTTTTTTTTCCCTTTTTCTTTCCTTTACTCATCCAGATCAAGTCTGTATAGAGCCCATATTATTAATTATACTTAATTGAACCTTTCTCTTTTCCTCTCTCTCTCCTTTTATCTCCCCTTTTTCCTTAATAATTCCTTTCTTTTACAAGTTTATTTATATAAATAAGTTTTCATCCAAATAAGACAAGTATTACAATATATTGCATTATACAGAACAAAGAAACAAATAACCTGAAAAACATAGACATGACAACACCTTCAAACAAAACAAAACAAAACAACAAAAAAAAAGGGAGAAGAAGTAAGTCATGCAGACACTACCGGGAAAACCTCCACCTCCACCAAGTCTCTAACCTAATAGCAAATATTGGTCCCACAGCTGCCATTTTATCAAGTGCGTTGCTTTAGGAGTCGTGCCCCATATATTATTGGCTGATTCTACTTTTATCATCTCCCTGTTATTTGAGACGGCATTCTCTACTTCTTTCCAGGAAGGTACCTGTGGTTGTTTCCAGTATTTCAAAAGTAACCATTTAGCAACCAGGTATATGTGTGATATTAAATATCTTTCTCCTAATGGAAATCTTTCCAGTTGCATATGTAAAATAAATTCTATAGGGTTACAGATGATTGTCTTGCCCACAAGAGTGGATAATTCTTGACTTAGTGTCGTCCAGAATTTTTTAATTTTTTTGCAGTCCCACCACATGTGGAAAGTTGTACCTGATAATCCACATTGTTTCCAACATAGACCGTCTAAGTTACTATATATTTTTTTTAATTTACTAGGGGTATAATACCATCTATGGATTAGTTTTACCATCATTACGTTATATGAGGAATTGATTGATGAGTTCTTAACGGTATTAAATATTTTAATCCAGTCTTCTTCTAGAATTCTAATTTTCATATCCTCTTCCCAGGCTAGTATTCCCAGGCTTTTTTCCAGGGGGGTATTTTCATCTAATATTTTACTAAATTTAGAGATTATGTGAGACGATTCTCCCTTAAGTAAATATTTCTCCATTATCCACATTTTATCCATATTAGTAATCTTATACCCTGACAATTTAAGATTCCTCTTTAAGCATTCATAGTCTAACCAAGTTAATTTGTCTATATTAAATTTCTCTTTAATTATTTTACGCTCCAATAGACTACCTTTATCATATAGGTCTATCACATTTGTAATGTTATGTGATCTTAGTAGTAGTAAGATTGATCTATTAGAGTTGTTGTTAATAAGGTCTATTGGTTCAGCTAAAGAAGGGGATTGTACTAATGATAGTTTAGTTTTATTTTTATGCCATATTTTAATAATGTTTCGAATATTAGGCGGTAGATCTGAATTTCTTTTCTTTTTATACTTAGTCATCCATAATATGCTTTTTATAGGGGATTCTCCCCATATTTCCTCTTCAATTTTTAACCATCTTGGGGGGTTTTGCCCGTAATTATATCCCGCCACTTGTGTGAGTATAATTTTAACGTTTAAATCTTTGATAGAGGGTGAGCCCAATCCCCCTCTCTCAAATTTCTTACATATTATAGTTTTCTTCACTCTTGGTTTTTTCCCCTGATATATAAAGTTGTCCAACGTTTCTTGAATATTTTTAATATAATAAGCCGGAATTTTGCCTGGAAGGCATCTCATAATATAGGTAATTTTAGGTATCAAACTCATATTTACTGCATTTATTCTAGTAATCCATGATAAATGTAAAGCTCTCCAATCATTCAATAATTTCCTAATTTGTTTCAATATTTCGCTGTAATTGTCTTTAAAAATATTATTTATATGGCCAGAGAATCTTACACCCAGGTGTACTATGTGTGGAGAGTTCCATCTATATAAATATAGATTCGCTAACCTATTTTTTTCTTCTAATGATATATTACAAGTAATTATTTCAGATTTCTGATGGTTTATCTTAAAATAAGAGAATTTGCTAAATTCGTCAAGAGCACTCTGCAGAGCTCTACAAGAAAGTTCTGGATTTGTTATTGTTATTACGATGTCATCGGCATATGCCATTATCTTATATTCCTCCTTCCCTATCTCAACTCCTTTAATTTCTGATGATTCTCTGATAGTTGTTAATAATGGTTCAAGGAATAGAATAAAAAGAAGGGGGGATAACGGACAGCCTTGGCGAGTACCGTTGGTTATTAAAAATTTACCCGTACTAAATTGTGGAGAAGATATATGTGCTGTGGTGTTTAAATACAAGGCTTTTACTGCTGTTGAGACAAAACTTCCCAAACCAAATCTCTCCAAAACACTATCTAGGAAATCCCACCTGACCCTGTCAAAGGCCTTCTCTGCGTCCAATGACAGGGTCAGGGAGGAGATCCTCTTTCTCTTTACAAAAGCCAGGATGTCAAGAAGACGTCTGGTATTATCCGACGCTTGTCTGTTCGGGATAAATCCTGTTTGGTCTGTTTTTATTAGCGTAGAGATGATCTTACTCAATCTATTCGCCAGGATTTTAGAATACATTTTTATATCTACATTAAGGAGATTGGGCGATAGTTTTTATATTCTTCAGGATTTTTCCCCTGTTTCAATATATTAACTATTTTTATTTCCGTTAATTCTGATGGTATCATTCCTTCCCGTTTGATCTCATTATAGAGGTCGCATAAAGTTCCGTTCAGTTCCTTGGTAAGGTATTTATAGAATAAGTTATCAAACCCATCTACCCCAGGTGTTTTATTTTTTTTAATATTAGACACAATTTCCATTATCTCTACACTTTCGATTTGTTTATTTAAGTGACTAAGTTGGTTTTCCGATATTTTGGGAAGCTTTATCTTTTTCAAGTATTGTTTGATCTCTTTTATTCCTGGTTTGTCTACTCGATGATCTTTATCTAAATTGTATAAGTTGCTATAATATTCCTGAAATACCTCTCCTATCCTATCTGGATGAAACTGCAGAACCTTGTTTTGATCTAATATTTTTGTAATATTATTTTTGACATGCTGTTTCTTTAATGTATTAGACAAGAATTTACCTGGTTTACCCCCTTCAAGAAATTGTGTGCGCTGAAATTTCCATATTAACTTATCTGATTGTAATTGAAGTATTTTTTGTATTTTATTGTTTATATCTTTTATTGCCTTACTATTCTCTTTATTTGGTGTCACTCTAAAAATATCTTTCATCTTATTTAGTTCTAGATATAGGGTCCTTAACGGTTTACCTCTTAACTTTTGCATTTCAGCTAAATTTGAAATAAATATACCCTTAATGAATGCTTTATAGGCACACCATAGCGTTACATCCGAGTTTACGGATTTTTTATTAATTTTGAAAAATTCTATTGTTTCCTTTTTTAAATATATAACAAATTCTTCATTTTTTAAGAGCCAAGGATCCATCCTCCAACTAACTTTTTTCTCCCTATTATTCTGGTTCTGATCTTGTATAACTAATTCATTTAAAGAGTGATCTGACCAGGGAGTGGGTCTGATGTTTATCTTTTTAATTACTTTTAAAGTTGGAAGGTCCGTTAGTATATAATCAATTCTAGAAAATGAATTATGTCGGTATGAAAAATGAGTATATTCACGTACACCTGGGTGTAAGATCCTCCATGGGTCTATCAAGTTATTATTCTCTTTTACTTTACCGAAAGCTTTAGAGAGGTGGTTTATATGGGATATAGATTTATTTGACTCAACTATTTGTTTATCTAGCTTATCATCCAATATCATATATAATACCTCATTTCAAATCTCTCTAAAAAGGAGTCTTTGCTCCTCGGACGGCCAAAAAAGTAAGTCTTTTTATTTATCTAATCTAACACTTAGGTGTTGTTCCTTCTCAGAGCTTTTCTGACTTTGTTATGTGAAGAGGGGCTAAAAAAATATTAGAGCTACTGATCCTTTATATAGGTGTTTTTTAGTATAAGTAATTGTAATTTCTAGATGTGTTAATATTTACCCGGGGCCAAGAAGTCTCACTGTGCTTATCTATAATAGTAAATACCAAAATGTTCTCTCTCTCTCTTTCTTTCTCTCTCCCCCTCCCTCTATCCTGCTGTTTATCTTTCATATGTATACATTTCTGTGATTTGAAATACATGAAATCTAGAATGCAAAAGATTAGACCAAATAACAAAACCATATATTCTCCATAGAAGAAGTTATTAATCTTATCAACACAATAAAATTGTGCTTGAGAAATAAAGGTATTTATTCTAAGAGAAATACCTTATATATTATTTTCACCGACCTGAATGTAGCCGAAAAGCCCAATCAGTCTGGGCATGAACAGTGAACTATGAGTCCCAATGAAGGCTGCCACCACACCTCTCCTTGAACATCTATAATTAGGAGCTTGATCATTGGTTCCTGCTAATATTCTTGGGGATTTTCTTTCAGGAAGCAGGGTAATACACAGTTGTGCCAAAAAGTTTGCATACCCTGGCAGAAATTGTACAATGTTTGCATTTATTTTGAAAATATGACTGATCATGCAAAAAAAAATATTTTATTGAAGGATAGTGAGCATATAAAGCCATTTATTATCACATAGTACTTTGGCTCCTTTTCAAATCATAATGATAACAGAAATCACCCAAGTGGCCCTGATCAGTAGTTTACATACACTTAGTTCTTAATGCTGTGTATTGCCCCTTTAGCATCAATGACAGCGTGCAGTCTTTTTGTAATAGTTGTCTATGAGGCCTCTAATTCTTGCAGGTGGTATAGCTGCCCATTCGTCTTGGCAAAATGCTTCCAGGTTATTCAAAGTTTTTGGTCGTCTTGCATGAACCGGACGTTTGAGATCTCCCCAGAGTAGCTCCATGATATTAAGGTCCGGAGTCTGTGATGGCCACTCCAAAACCTTCACCTTTTTCTGCTGTAACCACTAGAGGGTCAATTTGGCCTTGTGCTTAGGGTCATTGTCATGTTGGAAAGTCCAAGAGCGTCCCATGCGCAGCCTTCGTGCAGAAGAATGGCGATTTTTGCCAGTATTTTCTGATAACATGCTGCATTCAATTTGTCATCAATTTTCACAAGATTCCCCGTGCCTTTAGAGCTCACCCACCCCCATAAAATCAGTGAGCCACCATCAAGCTTCACAGTGGGGATAGTATTCTTTTCACTATAGGCCTTGTTGACCCCTCTCCAAATACAGCGCTTATGTTTGTGACCATAAAGCTCTATTTTGGTCTTGTTACTCCAAATGACGTTTGCCAGAAGCTGTAAGGCGTGTCAAGGCGTTGTCAGGCATATTGTAACCGGGATATTTTGTGGCATTGGCGCAGTAAAGTCTTCTTTCTGGCAACTTGACAATGCAGCTAATTTTTGCTCAAGTACCGTCATATTGTGCTCTTTGAAAAAACCACACCGTCTTTTTCCAGAGCAGCCTGTATTTATCCTGAGGTTACCTGTGGGTTTTTATTTGAAATCTGAACAATTCTTTGGGCAGTTGTGGCTGAAATCTTTCTTGGTCTACCTGGCCTTTGCTTGGTATCAAGAGATCCCAGAATTTTCCACTTCTTAATAAGTGATTGAACAGTACTGACTGGCATTTTCAAGGCTTTGGGTATCTTTTTATATGCTTTTCCATCTTTATGAAGTTCCATTACATTGTTCCACAGGTCTTTTGACAGTCCTTTTCTGCTCCCCATGGCTCAGTAGCTAGCCTGCTCTGTGCATCCATGTGAGAGCTAACAATCTCATTAACTATTTATACACAGACACTAATTGCAATTTATAAAGCACAGATGTGGACAATTATCATTTAATTGTCATTTTAACCTGTGTGTGTCCCTTGTGTGTCTGCAACAAGGCCAAACATTCAAGGTTATGTAAACTTTTGATCAGGGCCATTTGGGTGATTTCTGTTATTATGAACTAAAAAGAAGCCAAACAACTCTGTGCTAATAAATAGATTCATATGATCACTGTCTTCAATAAAAGACATTTGTTTTTGCATGATCAGTCATATTTTCAAAATAAAGGCAAAAATTGCACAATTTCTCTCAGGGTATGCAAACTTTTGAGCACAACTGTATATATTGGGCAAAATATTTTTGTTTGTGTTTATATCTTTTATAGCATAAAAATAAATCAAAAGTTGACATTAAAAAAGAAGTGACACACTGTTAAATATATATATATTTTTTTAAAGACTAACAAAAAACAATTATAAAAAAATGCGCTGAAATACCCCATTGTAATTACTACATTTTGTTTAGTTAGAAAAGTAATTTATAAATGAAAGAGAAAAGCTGCGTATATGTGTTTTTGGTCAAGAAGACGTACCTATATATCAAGTATTATAAACATGCACATATCCTTTTTGTATCTAAATACACAATTTACATATAGGAACATTGAAGATCAAATTAAAGATGAAATGTTATTCAAATAAACTTTTATATCAGGAAAGCAAAAAAAAAAAAAAATTGAAATGTTACCTATAATGTTATTAGGGGAAATATGTTTTTAAACCAAAACTATCTCATGTTATAAAATTAATCTTACATGTTCTCTTTTAGTTGATTTATCTTTTATTAATAAGGGTAATTTTGCAGACCATACAAAAATAATATTACTTTAACAGATGCTTTTTAGATTAATTCTCTAGATTTTAAACTCTTCAGTGTAGAGACCACGACTCAGCTGTATCAGAGTGGCTAATATTTTATTATATTTTATTTGTATATATGTAATTTATTTTTTGCTCATTAAGTTTATTTATTGTACCTATTCTACTTTAGATTAAATAGACTTATGGAAATATGTATATATATATTTAATAAATGACGAGTAAATAATAATAATGTTTCTGATCATGGTATTATATACAGTAGAAAGGACCTTAAGGAGTTTTTCTCAGATGTTTATACTATTCAATGTTTGTCCATATCATCTACACCTGACTTTCATAAATCCACAACATCAGAAATTCATTCTCCACTCCAGAATATAACGAAATAATAATGTCTCTAAAAAAATGTCAGAGTCTGATTTCCCAGGACAGTTGGGTTTTGTGAAATATATTGTGCATTTTTTTAAACTAATTTTTATTTTTAAAATAATATTAGAACTGATTTAAACAAATATTAGAACTAATTAATTAACTTGCTATTTCTTTTTCAGCATATACTCAGAAGTAAATATCAGTGATATAATGAGTACAACTCAAATAGCCGGGTACAGGCCCCCCTATTAATCAGGTAAAATATCTTTCAGTCTTTATCTAGAACCAGACATAATATCAGTTATTCATTTTGGACAATAACATTAATATGTTTCTCCATCACTGTTATAAATGATCATTTGTGTTGAGTAGGAGCCTGGCAAGTTCATGTAAAACTCACAAATCGATTGATTCATATGTATGCAATCTTGTAAACAGAATAAAGGAGTAACAAGGCGGCCTGTGGTCCATCGATTGATTCATATGTATATAATCTTATATACAGGATAAAGGAGTAACAAGGCGGCCTGTGGTCCGTCGATTGATTCATATGTATATAATCTTATATACAGGATAAAGGAGTAACAAGGCGGCCTGTGGTCCGTCGATTGATTCATATGTATAAAAACTTATATACAGGATAAAGGAGTAACAAGGCGGCCTGTGGTCCGTCGATTGATTCATATGTATATAATCTTATATACAGGATAAAGGAGTAACAAGGCGGCCTGTGGTCCATCGATTGATTCATATGTATAAAAACTTATATACAGGATAAAGGAGTAACAAGGCGGCCTATGGTCCAGGGATTTATTAATATGTATGTAATCGCAGTGGTTAGGATGCAGGTGCTTTCAGCCCAGCATCCTGGGTTCGAATCCAGCCAGGTAACCAAGAGGTCACACTGGTCAGTACGTGGAATACCAGGAGCTGTATGCTGTGGCCCACTGGAGAAGGAACCGACAACCCACTCCAGTATCTCTGCCATGAAAACCAAGTGGATCAGCATGGTTTGTTGCCCATGAGGTCACAGAGAGTCATACACGACTGAGGGACGTCATTTACATTTTTTACAATCTTGTATACAGGATAAAGAAGTAAAAAGGCGGCCTGTGGTCCAGACTGGAGTGAGGATGATGTTTATTACTAAATGATCATGGTAACATATACAGTAAAAAGGAATGTAATACTCACAAGATGAAGATCCATCTCTATGAGGAGTATACAATAGACGATGCATATATTGTGTATATAAGAGTATATATAGGCAGTTTCTATTTATCTACTGAGTCTGGAGATGGTGATGGATTGTCTCCAGACACTTTCTGCAGGTTCGAAGCTGTATTATACAAATATTCTGCTCAATTGTCAGAAAATATTTATGAGAAATAAACACTAGTCAAGCTTGTGCATAACAAATTCATATTAAAGACTTCTTCAAATAAATAATGGAAGATAAGAAACATTAAGGATAATATATAATTAGTAAATTAAAAAGTGAGGGAACAACAACCTATATATTTCACTCTCCAATATGAGCTGACCATGGGGTGAATTTACTAAAATTAGCACCATTCAGGACTCCATGTGAGTTACTAAATTATTGGTATTTTAATTATGTCCATGATGCAGCTCAATGAGGCACAATATTACTAGATCTTGTAGAATGTATTCGCCACCTCTTTACACAACATGAAGAGTAGCTCATGTGTGCATGTTATAGGGATTAAGCATGGGCAGCTTAACAGCTCTTTCATTGGCACAAGTGCCATATTGGATTACAAAGATGATAAAATGGTTGCCATTACATGAATTATGGCATATAATAATAACAAACCCATTACAATGATGTCATGTCCATGCAGTGTCATCAACACCTAACATAAACACACTACACAAGCCCTAATATTATCTTACCATATTTATCCATTATTATTATTATTGTTTATTTATAATGCTCCGACATATTCCGTAGGGCTGTACATAAGTTAAGTTCCAGACAAAGATAAATACAAATTAACACATAGCAAAGCAAGGAGGGCCATGTCTTTGAATTTGGAATCCGGTGTCCATAACACTTTCCCCAAAGCACATAGCAGGATTGAAACTCGCAGACTTACAACCTAAAGGTATTGTGTGTGGTACAGGAGGGAGAGAGAGGTGATGAGCGTGTTAGGGTGGAAGGGGATACGCTTCTTTAAAGAGATGCGTTTTTAGCAAGGTTTTGAATGTTTTGAGGCAAGAGGATATTCTGGTGGAGAGAGGCAAAATGTTCCAGAGACTAGGGGCAGCACGAGAACAGTCCTGAAGGCGAGAGTGAGAGGAGGTGACAAGAGTTGTAGAAAGAAGAAGGTCATCAGCAGAACGAAGAGGGCGTGTGGGGGAGTATTTGGAGATGAGAGCAGAGATGTAAGGGTGAGCATTATTGTTGAGGGCTTTGCAAGTTAGAGTCATGATTTTAAATGTTATTCTAGAAGCTAAGGGAAGCCAGTGGAGTGATTGACAGAGGGGTGATGCCGACACTTAACGTTTTATACGGAAGATGAGTCTAGCAGAGGCATTCATAATGGATTGAAGTGGAGATAGTCGGGTGGTGGTAGGCCAACAAGAAGCGAGTTGCAGTAGTCTAGTCGAGAGATGATGGAAGAGTGTATTAAGATTTTAGTTGCATCCTGTGTAAGATAGTTGCAAATTCTGGAGATGTTTTTTAGATGGAGAAAACAAGATTTAGTTAGTGATTGTATGTGAGGGATGAAAGACAGAGCAGGGTCCAGTAGAACTCCAAGACAATGGTCTTGGGAGGAGGGGATGATGATCTTGTTGTTGACAGTTAGATATGTGATGAATTTATGCTGTGGGAGAGGGAGGGAAGATTAGGAGTTCAGTCTTAGACATGTTGAGTGTGAGATGGTGGGTGGACATCCAAGAGGATATACAAGAGAGGAAGTTGGAGATGTGTGTTAGAATAGAGGGGGATATATCTGGTGCTGAGAGGTAGATTTGGGTGTCATCTGCATAGAGATGATAATGAAGCCCAAAAGAGTTTATTAGGGTACCAAGTGAGGATGGGGCCTAGGACTGATCCTTGGGGTATGCCAACAAACGGGGGTGAGGAGAAGAGGTGTCGGAGAAGGAGACAATGAATGATCTATTTTGTAGGTATGATAAGAACCATGAGAGAGCAGTGTCTCACATACAGAGGGAGAAGAGGATATGGAGTAAAAGTGGATGGTCGACAGTGTCAAAGGCAGCAGAAAATTCCAGAAGAAGAAGAATTGAAAAGTGACCTTTTGACTCGGCGGTAAGCAGGTCATTGGTGACTTTAGTGAGAGCTGTCTCAGTGGATTGTTGGGTCCGGAAGCCGGATTGGAAGGTGTCAAGAAGGGAGTTAGAGGAAATAAAGCTGGTAAGGTGGTTATAGACGAGCCTCTCCAGCAGTTTGGAAGCCAGGGGAAGTAGAGAGATAGGGCGGTAGTTAGATGCAACGTCGGAGTCAGATGAGGGTTTTTTGTATCAATATAAAACTAATTTCACCTTAAGGAAGGGTTTAACACTAAAAAAGGAAATTCTGGGGTTTATGACCCCTCCCCCTATGGCCGGCTACCCCTTATGATGCGTGGTATCCCCAGAACCCAGCTCAGCACCTTTGGGGCATCATTAAACACCCCATTCATCAGTGCATTCCCTGTGTCCTATCTCATTTAGACCAATAGCAACATTAGAGTCAAGTGTGAAAATCCAGGTAATAACATTTGAAACATGAAACAAGATTAACAAGTGACAGCCTGAGATAATATGTGTGAATATCTACCTTGGCACAGAGGGCACCACTAAATACATCAATTGTAAATGAGTAAAGGAGGAAAAAATATCTAAAGTGTAACATATAAAAAAAAATAAGAAAAAAATATGACAAAACAAATGAAACAACTACATGTTAAAATAGTATATTTCCCTCTAATAAGTAAAGCAATAACAAAATGTGACAATCTGACAGGCTCAGACATGTGTACATCCTGACCCCATATATTAGTAAAATAACATCAGTCCAGTAAATTCTTCTATAAACATTCTTTGTGCAGGTAAAATAAGTCCAATCATAGTATGTACACAGGTAATATAAATAAGTCACATATTAGTATGTACATGTGTAAAATAACATTACATGGAGTTATTCCAAGGTCACTATATTTATTACATTGGGACAGGGGATTTCTTCCAAGTTATTATAATTATACTAGCCACTTGCCCATCTTTTAGCTACCCGCAATCTATTTGTGAGTTACAGCCTGAAAATTCCTAAGGTCAAAATCGTAACTCTGACCCATCTAAGCCTTTGATCAGTCAAGCACGCAAATGCTACAATCGCTAAAATAGCTATTCAATTGCTACAATTCCCCAAGGACGCAATTGCCTGCAAACCTTGGGCATGGTAAGTGGATCATCATGGGGATTAGTCCTAGATAGTTGAGTACAGGGTTATATCACCACTACAGTTAGGATTAGGGGGTAAATAGTGGGTAACCGGATAACCTCCACTACACCCTAGTTAAACAGGGCAACAGTTTAATGGATACTTATATCCCTGAAAAATAACACAATGATGCGCATAGCTGCATTAGTCTATGTTTTCTGTGTCATTCCATACAATAGGACTGGTGCAATCTGTTCCATACTGCTTAATATACAAGGAGGCATTTATTGCTTTCAATTTCACAGAGTAACAAAACTAACATGTATACTGCTATGCATTACACTATTTATGACCAAACGTGTGGTCTAGAGGATTGAAAGATACAATATATATAATAAATAACACATTTGCAAGCCCATTTAAAAAGCAAAAAATAATTTAATAACTTATTTTCTGCTCAGGTTAACCAGTAATATAGTAATTGTACTCTGGAGGAACAAGGCAGGGACATGCAAATGAGAATGTGTTTTACTCTTTGAATCCAAATAACCATTATATACATGGCTTCTTTGAAGCATATGCTCATTGTATTGCAAAGTTTTCAAGCAAAATGTAGGATTGGATTATGCACAAAGCCAGGTACCCACTCACAGACAGATCTTATGTTCCTGGTTTTGTGCATTTTAAACATTTAGTTTATGTTGAGCAAAAGTGTAAGTGAAGCTCTCCACCGTACAGGGTACAGAAAATAAATAACACATTTGTAAGCCCATTTGAAAGTCTCAAAAGTTAAATAATGTATTTCCTGCTCAGGTTCCCCAGTAATACAGTAATTGTACTACACTCTGGAGGAACAAGGCGGATCCTTGAATATGTTTGATGTTCTGACATCAGACCCAGACTTGAGGGCTGTTTTGCACCCTCACTCTCCATTACATATCGGAGATGAAAAAGTATAGGGGATCGCCTCATCCATAGTTTTTTTCAGCCACTTAAAACATCAAACCTATGGATGAAACCTACAGTGGGCACCTTTAGTTGCGGCCACTGTAAGGCATGCAAGTATATTGTACCAACTAAAGAGTTTATTCACCCAGTATCTAAAGAAACTTACTATATTAGAACATTCTTTAATTGCAGTTCTATGGAAGTTGTATACATCATGCAATGCCAGTGTAACAAATTGTACGTTGGTAAAACCATACATCAACTGCATCGCTGTATCCTTGAACATGTTTAATCCATACAGCATGAATTAGATACCCCAGTGGCAAGGCACCTCAAAATGTACCATAATAATAATCTTCAGGCTCTAACATTTTGCGTCATTGATAGTGTCCAATTGGGACCACATTGAGGAAACTCGGATAGACTACTTCTACAAAGGGAGTGTCATTGGATAAATAAATTGAGGTCACAGAGCCACCCTGACTTTTCCTTTGGAGCATTTATTTAAGAATGTTCATAGCAGTTGCCAAGTGGTTTATTATACACATTTTCTCCTTTTACATTGGATTATTATCTTTATTTTTTTTTTACAATTGATCATACACTACTTTGTTTATATGTTCATTAATTGTATGGCTTTTACAAACTCTTATATCTTCATTTTTTTTGTTTTCATTTTGATTAGCAGTAGAGCACACCCCTATATTGGCAAAGCCATCCTTCCCAGTTAATTTCTCTTTCATACATTTTTCCTCCCTATCACTATCATGCAATGTATTAGCCTCATACACATATTTTTTAGCTGCAGTTTTCACTCTCGTCATCTATCACCTACATATGTCCACACTTTATTACATTCACCTACAGTTGCAGTCAGCACATCCACCTTTTATTGCTATACACTATGTTGTTTCTAGGAGTACTTTTAATAATCCGTGACTATCAACTAATACTTCATTCAATCATACGATTATCACAACAATGTATTATTATTTTTATTTGTGTATCCTACACAAATATCCTACATATTTACCCTGTGGGTTATACATTGGTTTGCCGTGGCACCTAAAACTGTTCCTAGAGAACCTGTTATACAATTATTTGTAAATATGACTTATATGCAATCTCTATCACAGGTATGGTGTCCTGTACAATGTTCTACGTTGTTTGGCGAATATCTAGGCTGCAGTAGGATGTACCCATATAATATTGCAGTATTTTGTAATCTCGCGATTACTAACGTAGGTTTTCACCGAAGGTAGTATCATACTGCCTCTGATTAAGCTGTGTCAACAGCGAAACGGCCGTATGGCATACAGTAGGATCTCGTTTTCTCTTTATATATACTCTAATATGAGATTTGTGGTTACCAAGGTTGTTTTTTCTACATAATGTGGAATAGTCTATTGCTCTTAGATGAAGGACCATTTGGGTATGTTGATCACATACAAGGTTTGTATTGGAGAACCTGCTGCCAGTATATAGAGTCCCAGGAGTTCATTCAAACTTGAGAGTTTCTCTGTATTTGTACCAATCAATACATATTGGTCACACTGTTTTATACCCATCTCAGTTTAGTGAGTGTAAGGACATTTATTCTATACAAGAGACCTACTTACACTGAGTACTTTCAACCATATTTGTAATATGGCATTGTAAAAACAATGGGATTTTCCTGCCTGTTAATTTGAAGCCTTGATGTCACGTTCACATGGGATTATAGTTTGCTCAGGGTTTACTTTGACCATTGTTTTTATATATATATACAGTATTTTAATATCTGTATTATCTACACTGGTGACGCCAATTAATACCAACTTGCACTTATTGGTGGTTTCATCAAAGAGCACCTGGACAACACCCTGTCTTCTATCTATCTGTAGGAGAATTTAGCCAGAAATATGGGGTATCTACATAGGTAGTATCCTTCAGGTAGGAGGCACCGTTTGAGGTCATGGAATTTTAACATATTAATATTAAACTTAAGGTGAACATAGAGAAGTTCAAAAGGGAATTGGCCTTCATAAAACACAAAAAGCATCAACGTGATCAAAAATATTATATGATGGGATGGTTTATAGGATTAAAATATCGACCAACCCTATACGGGATACAGACATAAGTTCATCCGAATATGACAACTTGGATCACGATAATACAAATAAAAACCCTAATATATTAGCTAGGAATATTTCCTCTAACCCATTTGAACCTGATAGATCTGATCACTCCGAACATGGAAGACCACATACTAGATTTAGATTGAATCAAACATCACTTGATACTTTTTTAGACAAGGGGCGAAGCCGAAAACAAATGCCCCTCATAAAATACGAACCCGAAGAAAGAAATTCTAGGTGAACAATCTTTTTCGAATTTAATTATAGAAAATTACATGGAAGCTCCCAAAACTCCTAAAAGTATAAGTAATAATTTAAATGCAGCAATGGCACCAATTACTGTCTTTGATCTAGACATGGGGTCTTCAAGGAATCAAAAAATTTCTATATAGGCGCATTTAGCAAACCCTATCAAAGTTGGTAAAGTAAAGAGAAATAATGTAATACAATATGGGAACCAGAATACAGAGGTTATTGTTGGTCAAACACAATCTCCAACCATAAAATCTGAAATGGAGACTATTTCAATAATCAATCTATCAAGTTTTAGACTACAGCACACTCATAGAGGTATACAGTAACATTGAGGTATTTTTACAAAGCGCGATCAAAAGAACATGAGTAGGCAAGATATATAGGCCCTCCATGAATTGGAATCTAACACCTCATTGGTTAAAAAAACGACTGACAAAGGTGCCAATGTGGTGGTTATGGATAGGGAAGATTATAAGCAAATGTGCTGCAGATTCCTTCAAGACAAAGAAATCCTTAAAAAGGATCTTACCATCGAATATCTCAATGACTTAAGATCTAGTCTCATAGAAGGTAGAGATACGGGTTTCATTGACAATTCATGCTTTAACTTCCTTATTTCAAAATGCCCCACAATTGCCACATTTTATGCGCTCTTCAAGGTACATAAAAATTTGAATCCTGTACCTATCTGCCCAATAGTTTCAGGTACTAATAACTTAACACAAAACATTAGTGTCTATATTTACCATTATCTTAAGGATTTTGTCTATTCCTTACCAACCTATCGCAAAGATACCACAGATACCTTGAGAAGCCTTGAATAGTTCCTACACATACGCTATCAGCCAGTATAGATGTGGACGAGCTTTATAGGTCAATTCCTCACAATTTAGGCCTACAAGATAAGGACTATTTTCTGTACGGATATGGCCCCTTGGAACAATTTACATTAACCAGGAATTATTTCCTCTTTGATAATCAATGGTACGGCCATGGGCAGCCCCTGCGCTCTGAACTGCGCAAACTAGGACTCGAAAGTAGTGTCTCCATTTTTGCTGATGACACTAAGTTGGGCAAGGTAATAAAATAAGATAATGATGTACTTTCCCTACAAAGGGATTTGCATAAATTAGAGAAATGGGCGGCTAAATGGCAGATGAGATTTAATACAAATAAATGCAAGGTTATGCATTTGGGAAGGAAAAATAGCCATGCAATCTATAATCTTAATGGAGCAAATCTTGGTGTATCAGATATTGAAAGGGATTTGGGAGTGCTTGTGGACAACCACCTAGGTAGCAGTGCTCAAAGCCAAGCAGCAGCTGCAAAGGCAAGTAAAATATTAGCATGTATTAAGAAGGGTATAGAAGCCAGGGAAGCAAATATAATTCTGCCACTATACAAGTCTCTAGTACGCCCTCATTTGGAATATGGAGTACAATTTTGGGCACCACTTCATAAAAAAGACATTTTAGAGCTGGAAAAAGTACAGAGAAGGGCTACAAAACTAATAAGGGGAATGGAGGGGCTAAGTTATGAAGAAAGACTAACCAAATTAAACTTATTTTCGCTAGAAGAAAGGCGTCTACGAGGGGATATGATTACCTTATATAAATACATCCAGGGTCAATATAAGGCTTTGTCAAGTGAACTTTTTGTAGCAAGAGATTTTCAACTGACAAGAGGACACCCTTTGAGGTTAATTGAAAAAAGATTTCACCTCAAACAAAGAAAAGGGTTCTTCACAGTTAGAGTGGTTAAACTGTGGAATTCTCTACCAAAGAAGGTGGTAACAGCGAATTCAATAGACAACTTCAAAAAGGGGTTATATATATTTTTGAATAAAGAGGGCATTCAAGGCTATCCTATATAACTAGCGAAGGAATATTGATCCAGGGAGAAATTTGATCGCCATTTCTGGGGTCAGGAAGGAATTTTGCTTTTTTTCCCCTTATGAGACAATTGGCAAAGTTTCAATGTTTTTTTTTATTTTTATATTTGCCTTCCTCTGGATCAATTAATAATAAATAATAAATAGTGCACATTAAAAAGATCAATAGAGATCTAAAAAGGTTGAACTTGAGGGACTAACTCTTTATTCATCCTCCAATACTATACTATTAATAATTATTTAATCAACAAATTAATTAATAACTAATCCGCATATTGCAGAACAGAGATCTTAACAGGTTGAACTTGATGGTCTGAAAGTCTTTTTTCAACCTTAATTACTATGTAACTATGTAACTTATTCTTAGGTTGGTTGGAGGCCCAGACAGTGTTCTCTAAACAAATGACCAAATTCACAGATAACATTCTAATTTGGCACCGCTTTATAGACGGCGTCCTACGTTTTTGAAATGGTACCATAAATGATATTGAAAGCTTCATGTCAGCTATAAACAAGAATACTCTAGGCCTAAGCTTCACCTATAATATCAGTACAGAGGAAATACAATTAATAGATTTGAGCATATATAAGGATTCTGAAAGAAAAATCCATGCAACTTTATATCGCAAATCTACGGCATCAAATTCCTTTTTATATTGGTCTAGCCACCATCCCATCCCTCTCAATATACATACCAGTAGGCCAATGCCTATGAGCAAGACGCAACTGTAGCAGCGAAAATGATATTAAAAAAACAAGCCGACATCTTAAGAGCACGTTTGAAAGGCGAGGGCTACCACAATCGGACACTAAAAATGGCTTATAAACGGGCTATAGCCACTAATAGAACTGAATTACTGAATTCTGGGTATAGGTTTCCTCAGGATGACATTATGTGTTGCATTATGACTTTTGGAACTGATTGACAGAAAGTAGGAAAAATATTAAAACAACATTGACACTGTCTGACATCAGACCCAGACTTGAGGGCTGTTTTGCCCCCTCACTCTCCATTACATATCGAAGACGAAAAATTATAGGGGATCGCCTCATCCATAGTTTTTTTCAGCCACTTAAAACATCAAACCTATGGATGAAACCTACAGTGGGCACCTTTAGTTATGGTCACTGTAAGGCATGCAAGTATATTGTACCAACTAAAGAGTTTATTCACCCAGTAACTAAAGAAACTTACTATATTAGAAAATTCTTTAATTGTAGTTCTATGGAAGTTGTATACATCATGCAATGCCAGTGCAACAAGCTGTACGTTGGGAAAACCATCTGTCAACTGCGTCGCCGTATCCTTGAACATGTTTATTCCATACAGCATGATTTAGACACCCAAGTGTCCGGCCACCTCAACATGTACCATTATAATACTCTTCAGGTTCTAAAATGTAGTGTCATTGATTGTGTCCAATTGGGACTACGTAGAGAAAACTTGGATAGACAATATAAATTGAGGTCACAGAGCCCCGCTGGTTTAAACGAGGACTTTTCCTATGAAGCATTTATCAAAGAATGTTCATAGCAGCTCTTATTGTAAAAATGTGATTAATAAGGACATAGGTTAAATTATTACTTACCAGTTTTGTAAAGGTTGTGTCATTGAGACTCATCTCAGCTCATTGATGATTCTGAAAGTAACACAAATAGAACAATCCAACCTAATATAGACAATAGAGAGTAATAAATAGGTCACATGTCATGAATGACAAAATTATTATACAAATGTAACTGTAAAAAGTTGAGTTTTTAAAAAATGACCTTAAATCATGAACCTTTTGCTCTAGTGTCTCTTTTACTAGTGATACCCCTACCCACCCTCTTTCATCTACACTCTCTAATATTACTCTGATCTGTTTCCATTAATGACATAAAAGAGGAGGAAAACACAGGACTCACCTACTGTTAGAACCAACACAAGGACAAAGAGCCTGGGCCAGTGGGAGGATGTATGTAGCCAATCAGTGATGATGTCACAATGACCGGTATGACATCATTGGGACACTGACCATAGCTTAATATCATGGCTGCCACTGGACCATCAAACTATGGCCAGCAGGTCTTGGGCTGGTACTTTGCCTCACACATCAGAGAGAAAAGTGAGAGTGAGGGACGTGTGGGAAGAGAAAATTATATCAGAGAGAGGTAAGGAGACTGGAGAAAGTGAGACATATGAGGGAGAATAAAATATGGGAGCGGAGTGAGAGAGACATGTAGAGAGGATAATGAGGGAGAGACCTCTGTGTGAGTGAGTGAGAGAGATGGATGGAGATCTGATTCAGAACTGTCAGAAAGAAAAAAAAAACTTGTGAGAAAGGCGTGAGAGTTAGAAAAAATATGAGAGAAATACTTGGGAGAGAGGGAGGATAGTATGGGAGATCTGTAAAAGAGAGGAAATGAGAACTGAAAGAAACTTGAGAGAGAGGAGTGAGAGAGACACTATAAGAAACAAACACCGTAAGAGTATGAGAATGAGAGAGACCAATGAGAGAGAGAGGGAAGAGTGAGAGAGTTCTGTGACAGAGATGGAAAGAGGGACATGTGAGAAAGGAGAATAAGGCAGAGGAAATAGAGAGAGAAAAGTGAGGGATATGTGGGAAATAGAGAAATATGTGTGTGAGAGAGGGAAGGAGAACAGAAGAGACCCGAGAGAGATAGATACAGTATATAGATATAAGAGTGAGAGAGACACTTGTGACAAATAGAGGAGAGAGATGGAAGAATGTGAGAGACACATGAGAGAGAGGAGAGGAGTGTGCCTACTCCTCTATTAGCCAGTCTGACTAAATAAGAGTCCAGGCAGCAGTGTTTGGCTGGAGATGTAACCTTAACATGTGAGACCTTCTTTCTGGGCATTGGCTCATTACGTATCATTCAGAGATCCCATTGACAGTGACTACTGGCATAGGGGTTAGTTTCACTTTACATTGGGCAATATATAAAATGCTCTCCTCAGGGCCCCTCATTTGGATTATTGTATTCATAATCTCCTAATTTGAAGCTTTTTTATGTTCTTTTGCTCTTGGACTCCAATGTCACAGTAGAAAGATAAAGTTGTTCTGATTGGCCAGCTTAGCTGGTGATTCAGGCACTTTATCTCACTATATTTAGTGTCCTGGACCTCTGGGTGAGCAGCCACAGAACAATTCATCCCTCCACACTATAGATTAACCTGTAACAATCACCCTAATAACTGGACCTCCAGGACCCACATACCATCATTAATCTGGGGACATACAGCTTTAAAAAAGCATAAAAGAAGAGCATTGAACAATTGTAAACTGATGAGCTGGGTGCTTTCCTTTAATTGGAATGTATGTTTTCTTTCCTCCTCTCTTTTCACCTCCTCTCACTCCCACCTTTCTTGTTTGCCCCTATTCTTTGGAACTCCTTGACACATTCCACTAGACTTTCCTCCAGTCTCAAGAACTTCAAAACCTCACTAAAACATATGTGCTTAATGAAGCTTATCACCTTCATCCTTAATATGCCCAATGTATCTATCACCCCCTGTATCACAACCAAACCCTTTAGATTGTAAGTTTTTGCCTTGTACTCGTCCATGTATGGAGCTGAGGACTATGTTGGTGCGTTAAAAATAAACTTTGTTATTATAAAATGCTCAATGTTTTAAAAATAAGATGCATCACTTGAAGTAGCTGGAATCCGGCCTCCAAGTGGATGATGGAGTTAACAAACTAATAGTTGAAAGTCCTTTTAATTATGTACCATATTTGGAACATCGCATATATCTCTTAATTTATCCCTTCCACTGATATTTATGGGAGTTTCCTCTTCCTTAACTTGTGTGTGAAATGTTAACAGTATGACTTTTAATTTGAAGACACATGAGATTCAATAGAAATATAGGTTCTGATGAACCAATAGGACCATGTATTTTGCCCATTCTCATATGTACCTTAAAAGTTCAGTCTTTATTAATTCTCTGGAAATCCTTATCCTCATGCCAAGCATCTTTGGGCTTCCTTTCCACTTCTGCCCCTACTTATCTACTATATTTTATATAAAGTTGTATTTAAAAAAATAAATTCTGAATTCCTTGCCCCGACCTCAATTCATGGTGTCTTACCCCAATATTACTCTAAAAAATACTCTTTGTATTTTATCATTTGATATATTTAATAGATTACTACCAGCATGCCCCTTTTCTTTGATTAATGCAATGATCATACTATGACCCCCTTCTGGATTGCTACCTTGTCGTGGTGAAGGGGCTTGTGTACTTCGATGAAGCTATGAGCTAGACCATGTAGGGTCAGCCAAGATGGGCAGGTCATGGCAGAGAGGTCAGACAAATTGCGGTCCACTGGAGAAGGAACTGGCAGCCCATTCCAGTATCTTTGCTAAGAAAACTTTATGGACAGGCACAACCAGAGACATAACGATATGGCAACGGAAGATGAGCCCCTCAGGTCAGAAGGTGCCTACCGCATTACTGAGGAAGAGCAGAGGGCAAGTACAAGTAACACCAGATATAATGAAGTGGTTAGGCCAAAGCTGAAAGGACACCCAGCTGTGGATGTGTTTGGAGGGGAAAGGAAAGTCTGATGCTGCAAAGATCAATTTGGAATAGGTACCTGGAATGTTAGAACTATGAACCAAGGCAAACTAGATGTGGTCAAGAATGAAATGGCAAGGTAAAACATTGATATCCTGGCAATTGGTGAACTTAAATGGACTGGAATGGGACATTTCACATCCGACAACCACCAGATCTTCTGCAGTGCTTGGTTACAATCCAATAAATGACAGAATGATTTCAATTCTAATTCAAGGCAAAGCATTTAATATCACAAGTCTATGCTCCAACCATGGATGCTGATAAGGCTGAACTTGTCTAGTTCTACGAAGACATTCAACATAGATACATTTTCATAGATATAACACCAAGAAAAGGTGTTACTATCATCATAGGGGATTGGAATGCTAAAGTGGGGAACCCAAGGACACCTGGAATAACTGGCAAATTTGGCCTTGGAGTACAAAATGAAGGTCAGAGATTAGTAGAATTCTGTCAAGATAATTCCATGGTCATAGCAAACACCCTCTTCCAACAGCCTCCGAGATGACTCTACACATGGACCATCACCAGATGGATAACATAGAAATCAGATTGACTATATACTTTGCAGCCAAAGATGGAGGAGATCTATACAGTCAGCAAAAACAAGACCTGGAGCTCACCGCGGCTCAGACCATGAGCTTCTTATTGCAAAGTTGAAAAATAAACTGAAGAAAAGAGGGAAAACCATCAGACCAAGTAGATACAAAATAAATAATATCCATTGTGAATATGCAGTGGAAGTAAAGAATAGAGTTAAGAAACTAGACATGGAAGATAGAGTGCCTGAAGAACTTTGAACCAAAGTTTTCAACATTATCCAAGAAACAGCAACAAAGAATATCCCTAAAAGAAAGAAGGCAAACTGGCTATCTGATAAGGCTTTGAAAGTAGACTAGGAAAGTGGATATAGGAAAAGATTTGTCCAAGTGGATGCAGAATTCCAGAGCATAGCAAGAAGAGACAAGGAGACATTCTACAATGACCGGTATAAAGAGATTGAAAAAGATAACAGAATGGATAATACAAGGGATCTCTTCAAGAAAATTGAGGATCTCAAAGGCACCTTTCATGGCAAAGTGGGCATGATAAAAGACAAAAATGGTAGGAACTTAACAGAAGAAGATCAGATAAAGAGGTGGCAGGAATACACTGAAGTTCTATACAGGAAGGATCTTAACAGCAGTGAAGGCTGCAGGAGTTGATGAATCCCAATTAAACTATTCAAAATCCTGCAAGACGATGCAGTGAAAGTGTTGCTTGCCTTACGCCAACGCATTTGGAAAACTCAACAATGGCCAGTAGACTAGAAAAGTCTGTCTACATCCCAACCCCAATAAAAGACTGTGCCACAGAGTACTCAAATTATCGAAAAATTTCAAATGCCAGCAAGGCCATGCTTAAGATTCTACAAGCTCAAATCCAACAATATATGGACCTGGAACTACCAGATGTGCAAGCCGGGTCCTGCAGATGAAGAGGCACAAGAAATCAAATTGGCAGTGTCCGATGGATAATAGAGAAAGCAAGATAATTCCAAAAAACATTTACTTCTGCTTCATATACTATTCTAAATCCTTCGACTGTGTGGATAACAAGAAAATGTGGCATGCTCTTAAAAAGATGGGAGTATCAGATAATCTCATCCTCCTCCTGAAGTATCTCTGCAGATGGTGAATGTAGTTATAGAATGAAAATATGCTTGCTTCTGGAGAGGAAAGCTATGGCAAGCTAGTAAAAATATTAAACTATCAACAAAAGTCTCCGTAGTTAGAACTATGGTATTCCCAGTAGTAACATACAGATGTGAGAGCTGGACCATAAGGAAAGAGACAGACAGAGAGGGAGGAAGGAAGAAAAGAAAGAGACAGAGGGAGGGAGGAAGGAAAGAGAGACACACAGAGGAAAAAGACAAAATAAGCCAAAAACTCACTTAAAGTGACAGATTCCATTATATGAAGTGTTGGATGTTTTAGCTGAACTTCAAACTGGAAAGAAAGAGCTGATTAGCATTGTCCAGACTATAGGTTTTGTGAAGGTGCCAAAAAACAGTATGTAGCAGCGTTAGTAATGTAAAAAAAAGTGAAGAGAGAGTGAATGGACTGTGACCTGAACACACATGAGGGTAACCCAGACTGAATAGAGTAAGAGGGTCAGTCTATACAAGCACAATGTGTTACTGGGTGGGGGGATTTGCATGGCTCTATATTTATGACAAAAAAAAATATCATGACACAAACACATAAAGGTGAGAGGTGAAGACAGATCCAGAACATCAGGCAGGTACATTATTTTTTAAACCATTTTATGCATAGATTGATTTATTGTTAACTTTATAAGCAAATATTTATTGAACTAAAAAATGGCAAACTAGATGCCCACAGATGTATATCTGTCTGTTAAAAACAGGTTCTTTAAACTGTACTGGCATATATCTTTTCTCATGTATGTTTCCTGGGCACCTGTTAATCACCCTAAAGTGCACAAATGGTTTCTATCTTGTGTGAGTTCTCTGATGGCTGATAAGGTTTGAACTTCCGGCAAAATATTTCCCACACTCACAACACACATATGGTTTCTCCCTGTATGAATTCTCGGATGAGAATCAAATTCTGATTTTTGTCTAAAACTTTTCCCACACTCGGAACATTTAATTTTATTTCTCTCCTGTGTGAATGCTTTGATGTTTTACAAGATCTGAGTTATTTTTAAAACCTTTCCCACATTCCAAACATACATATGGTCTCTCTCCTGTATGAATTCTCTGATGACGAATGAGATGAGACTGTGTGCTAAAACATTTATCATACTCAGTACATATATATATATATAGTTTTTCTCCTGAATGAATTTTTACATGGCTTATTTGGTGTGCTTTGGTTTTAAAGCTCTTCTCACACTTAGAACATAAATTTTTTTATGGCTAACAAGAGCTGGTTGAGATGTGTAAGATTTCCCAAATTCTGCACATCTATGCGGTTTCTCTCCTGTATGTATACGATTGTGTTGGGTAAGGGAACATTTCTGTGTAAATCTTTTCTCACATACAGAACATGCAAATGGTTTCTCCACTCTATGTACGTTCTTATGTCGTATAAGGTTAGATTTCTGATTAAATCTTTTCTCATATTCAGAGAATGCAAATGGTTTCTCCCCTGTATGAACTCTCTGATGTATGAGAAGAGAAGACTTGCTAACAAAATATTTCCCACATTCAGAACATTCTTCCTTTCCTTTCTGAGACTTCTGCTGAATGTGTCTCTGTGATTTTAGCCAAGAAAGCCTTTGAAGTTCTGTGGTGGTTCCAGTCCTACATTTCTCTGTATAAGTCACTGTGTTGTAACGTTGCCCAGAAGTATTCTGTCTCATGGATCCATCTGTTTTAGGAAATATAATGAAAATACAAACATACAAACAAAGGATCACTAAAGAAGTGTCATATGTACAATACACATTCACGAAAGCTTGTATTTACAGTATTCAATACATTTTTATAAAACATTATCATGAGTCTGCCACAACCCCCTTTCTGGCATTAGGGTTGGACTGCCCTGACCCCCACAACCACTAGCCCCTTAGGGCCTAAAACAGTATGTAATGATCTGAGTACTTTTCTTCAACAACACACTATTTTCTCTTCCCAGTTTTTCTAACAATCATTTAAGCTGTCCTAAAAGACAAAAATTGCTGGTCCTGATTCCCCTGGATGTAGTGTTTAAAAATTGGACTCCTTGTCTCTAGAACTCCATAAAGGCTATTCCCCTGAGTGGTTAGCCCACTGGAGCCCAATTACCTGTTTTCCCTATGATGTAATTATTGTTATATGTATTATATGTTTTGAGGTGTGTTAAATAGGTTCAATCAGTGCTTTTGAAGTCAAGCTCCATTAGTGGCAATTCTTTCAAAGTTCAGGTGGTATGTTTCTTCATCATCCTTACTTATAATTTTCCTAAGGAAGAGGTTAGGTTTCATGCATCCATTTGTCTCTGAAGTCACAGTAGTATTTGCAAACCTCATGTGCTACAGCTGGGCCTGTTGTGCTGCCAAGGCCTGTGTCAATTGTTGTGTATTCTCTTGCTTGCTCTGTTTTCTGCGGCTTGGGCCTGTTGTGCTGTAAGGCCTGTGCCATATGAGCTCTGTCCTCTGGCATGCAGTGGTTTGTACGTGGGTTCACAGGGACTTCATACCTTATAAATATTACATTTGCAATGCATGTTTCAGTATAATGGAATAACAAAGAATGTAAATGATGAAAGTGCTAGAAGCCTAACTGAGCAACAGCCAATGTGTGCACTGTAACTGTAAAATTACTAAAAACAAATTAAACTAAATCAAATTTGATATATTGGACTCTTTGACAGAATGTAATGAATTCACACTGAAAATGGTCTTTTTTTGATTTGCTCATTACCTACACTAACAATCTATAATTTCAGAGAAGCCTGCCACTGAATCACTTAAAGGATCAGTTTAGTCAGACCATGAGGTTTATCTGTCAGAGCAAACTCTTAGGCAGAGCTTCTCCCACTCCATGGAGAAGCAAATTAGACTGAACAAGCAATGCTAAATTTCAAATGTAAGTTTTAAACCCTTACATGGAGGGAATTGTACATGATTGTTTTGTAGCCATTGCTGTCATGAATAATAGGTTTATATGGCTTTAAATGATATGTCTTTGCTTTAAATGAAATTAATAACTATAAGTCATTGGCATATACAAAGGAGACTCAATAATAATATAGGTTTGTTTTGCCTACAATTAGCTTTTGACGTTTGCAAATTGTTTTTTGACAGCTCACACAGACAGTTGCCGACTGTCCACTGATAAGAATGGAATGATGACATTTGGTAACCATATTTGGTTTGTTTCTAATAACTCAGTGTTTTTTCCCATTGTAATTCAGTCCATTTTACTGTTTTATTGTGTGTGATACAGAGAAATTGCATTTTTTGGCCTCCAAGCTTGTATAAACAAGTAATATCTTAGGGAAATAAACCCATTAGTGCTTGACACTACAAATTCAAATGTGAGGACAACATTGGGTTAATCATAATCATATGAGTGGTTACAAGAGTCATTGAAGGAACTATTTTTCACAGTGCTTTTAAATTTCTTTTAAATTCTTTTAATCTACGTTGTTTTTTCACCAATAAAAATTCTCTAATACTATATGATTATGATTAACCCAATGTTGTCCTCACACTCCAAGCTTGTAAAATAAAGAAACCTGATTGCGTCCTGGTTTCATCTCTCCTTGATTGAGTGTGGGTTGTTGGAGAGTCAAAATGAAGGTACATTTCCCCAACATTTACTTTTTTCCTTCAAATAGTCATACTATTGCTAATCCGCTAATGTGTAAACAAAAGGAACTCCATTTTATGACCACTACAATGACCTTTTAAACATGTGGTTTTTGTTTCACCATAAGCCCCAGTTACTCAAGTATTTATTTACCTCCATATACAAATATGTGAAATATATTATTCATATAAATAATAGTACAAGCAATTGTAAGATCGCTCCCTACTATCCTAATATTACTACCTTCGCCATATGTACATTGTTCTGTATCTCCCACTGGTCACTTATTATACTGTCACATACTGTAAGTCAACAGGCCACACATCAGAGAAATGCTCCCATGGGTATTCAACTGTACTAGTTATTTTGTTATTGCCCACAGAATATCTGTGATGTGCTCTGTATGTTCTTCAGAATAATGCATTGTAGACACTCATCTTCAGGTGAACTAGAAACCTGTCAAGAGAGGAATATTTTGTCTAAACGTCACTGTTAATAGGCAACATAATATTGTCTTTTTAAGGTAGTGTCCTGTGTAAACTCAATGGGTTAAAAGTAAACTGTAAAATATCCAAAAGTGTGTCTATTATTATTGCCTTGTTTGTACAAACCATAGTAATCATGTAACAATCTGCCAAATGTATCTAAAGTTAACTTTCATATCACATCCAACATTAGATGGTACAATCTCACTTTTTATTGTGGTCAGATCACCCTCAGTGTCCGGTTCTTCTTTCTCTGACTTCACCTTTAGACTCTCTGGAACAACTGGAAAACCTGGAATGGAAAATCCATCATGTAAATTACTTGCTTATGTTGAAAAGATCTAATCTAGACTTGCACAATCAATCATTTATATGGGACTCATTAATATAAATTGCCCAGTGTTCCATTCCTATGTAGCTTTTATTTATACATATAAGGTTCTCCTGTTTATCTCTGTATGTCAGCCACAAATTACTTCATATATTTCATAACAAATTATTATAAGTGGGTTTTTTAAATGTAATTTGCCACTTAAAGGGTTATTGTAATGAAATATAGCCAGTGAGGAATCCTCTTCAAGATGTAGAGGAGGGTATGATGAGTTTAGCCATGTTCAGCATTCACGTATAAACGATTAGATATCTTCCACCTTATAGTTCAACATATAATTGAACTTACAATCTAGATGCAGTCGGGTACAAGAAAAATGATAACGCATTCATTGGGTGATAGATAAAGGTATATTCATTATAGAAAGACTATGGGGGTCATGTCAAAGGCACTTCCTATTAGGAAGAAGTATGGAAGTCAATTTTATGTAAGGACCTAAAAACCAGTTGATTAAAATGGAGCGTGTCAAATGTTCCACCTTATAATTCAATATATATTCAAGCTTGCAAAAGAGAGCTTACAATCTAGATGCAGTTGTATACAAGATAAATGATAACACATTCTTTGGGTGATAGATAAAGGTAAATAGGCACATCATGTCTCAGATCTTCTGTCATAAATGGAAGCAGTGTTGGTGTCATTTCTAAGGCAAGTCCTATTAGGAATAAGTAAGTCAACAGTACGTCAGGTCCTCAAAAGTTAGCTAACCAGAGTGTTAAATTCTGTGTGTAAATGAAGGTTTAGTTTCTGAGACGTCAACCTTTGGTTAAAGTGTTCAAAAAGTATGAATGTAACTAAACAAAAAACAAGAACAACAAGAACAGAACGAAAACCGGAGCAGACAAGGTTATCCACTGGAAGCAGCTTCAAGAACCAAACGCCCATATTCACAGCAAGCTCTAATAAGAACTTGATGAGGGACAAAATGTTTTATAAAGTAAAAAACAAAAAAAAAAAAAAAAAAACTAAATATAAACTTCAATTTATTAATTATTATATGCAGTTATGATGTAAATGGGTGCCCATTGCTTTTAACATGGCTTGTCACTTGGGACAAAACCTTAGATGCAGATAATGTTTCCGTTTATTTCTACTGGAAGAGCTTACACTAAAAATCCAGACATTATGGCCATTATAAAGTCTAGCTCTTCAAATGAACATAGTATAAATATGGGACAAGTGGCTCTTTGAAAATATAAGAAAAAACTGCAAAATGTAATAGAAAGTACATTTCAAAATTATTTGTTAAAAAGAATGGGAAAGAAGTAGAATGTGTTACTGTTGGCCCAGTCCGTCATCTGCAGGAAGCTGCTCACTGGAATCCATTGTCCTAGATGCCCCAATCTGGGCTTTTTTCCATGAACTCTCCCTCCTCACCCCACCCCAGCAAGAATTGGACAAACTTGCAGACTTCAAGGACCTGGAGCCTGGCAGATACTGGAGAAATGGTCCCGGGTGGTAGCACATAGTCTGTATGTTAATAAGGATATACAGAGATATCAGGTACCATTAACCCCATATATAGTCTTGCTGGGCTATGCAGGCCTTGCCTTCATAACACATTGTTGGTCTTTGGAACCTTGGGCTGGGTTTATTTGCCTTTGAGCCACTATAACCCCTCTTGGCTTTGTGTTCTCCAGTATTAAAATTGAATAGATAATAATAAATCAATAAATAACGGAACCTGACCGGGATATAAGCAGAAAGGACTCTAAAAATAACAATGTGGAAGAACCGAATAACTATTTTACAGGACTTGTATATAGTGTACTAATACTATAAATACTGTTACATAAATCCTATAGGGTCCCATATATGGTCAAGTGAAATACATATCTAAAATATTATTAGTATTGTAAAATTAACATAAATGCCCCATGTTTTCATAACCCCTGTTTTATGGGATGGATATTGAACTGAATAGGGGTATACACAGTTTGGGTAGACAATAGGAGATAATAGTGCCTCCATGGTAAAAAAAAAAAAAAAAAAAAAAAAAAAAAAAAAAAATATGTATATATATATATATATATATATATATATATATATATATATATATATACAGAAAAGGTGGACGCATCGATCTCGGAAAAAAAGGAACAAGGATATTGTGGGAAATGATAAAAATAAAACATGTATATAACACATATAACCATACATATACATATATACAAATGATTATACAGTCTGGAGCTAAATAAAGTAAAAGATGGTTAATAATAGATAGTCTGAATAAGACATTTTGTTGGAATATAATGGGACTAATTCCAGTTGGACTGAGTCCAGCTATCGGATGCAGTATAAATTAAAAAAGCTTCTAGGAAGGCTGCTAGGTCTATATCCCTATTTTGTCCCTCCGGTTCTAGTGTTCCCAGCTGATGAATTAATTTAGTCTCTGTGCGTCTCAAGGTAAGAAGTTTGTCAACTCCCCGTCTTTTGGATATAACATGTTCCACTGTTTGTATGTTTATACCTATAGTGTTCTTATTGAGTGTCTTGGTAATATAATAAAAAACCATTGGTGAGTACTCCTTTGGACGCATTGTTCAAATGTTCTCTAAAAATCACCTTAAGAGATATTTTGGTGCGGCCAACATACTGTTTACCACAAACAAGAGATGACATATTTACAACATGTTTAGTGTTGCAATTCATCAAGTCATGGATTTTGTGTTCTTTGTTGGTAGTATAGGATGAAATCTTGTCTTTGTTCTTTTCAGGTATCCACATGTAATACATCTTCTCGCTCCTCATTTGTGGGTTCAAGTCATATTCTTTGATAAAGTATTTCTGGTGTCTGAGTTTTCTCTTGTTTTAGTTCACTCTGCGCTATGATATTTTTTAGGTAATGTTCCTCTTGAAGGTAATGGCGGGAGCTTCAGGCAGGATGTCTATCGAGTTCAGGTCCTCCCCTACACACCATAGCTTTAATACGAATAGATGCCTGAACTATGAGCATGCCGTGTCCATGACTCTGTGTATCGTCTGGCGGGAGGTGTTGCACTCGTACTTACACTTTCCATAGAACACATATAGTACAGACCGCAGGAAGGTATCCTCCTCTGTTACCTCATATTGTATGACCGAGCTGGCTCTTGGTCAATTGGAGGTAAGTGAAGGGATTATTCCCAGAGACATCTTCTCTGTTATATCTCATATTCATTATCATCTATTTACCCCTGCACAATACTTATATTACTTGCTATATCTTCTAAATCAACTCATGTCTTGGGAAGTTATCTCAGCTTAAATCTACCCCTCACTACATATCTAGATGAACGATTACTGTCTGTACATGAACTATACGATATTAGCTGAAATCTGGTATAATCTGCTATAAGGTTTATTACTGCCCATGGAGATACTTGTGTATGTTATCATTGTTCATAATAATAGTCCATATGAACTATGTATGGAATGATTATAATACTCTGTACATTACACATGAAATATATTACATGTTGATCATAGGTTGCAACACATTTTATTCTATCACATATTTTAATGAAAAATTATTTACTAATATCAGTTGCCCTCCTCATCTCTCTCTCTACTCTCAACTTTTATAACTCCCCTAGTAAAAAAATATATGAGCAAATTAAATTACTTTTACTATTTTATATATTTATCACTCACCTTCACATGGATTGGAAGGAATTACAATTTGTTGAATATCACCGTCTTCTTCTCTTTCCTCTTTAACGGTCTCAATACACAGATTGTAATCAGGGGGTCCTGTTTGTAAAATAGAGAAGTAATTGTAGAGTCTTATTCTACACAAAACAAATACCATGATCTCTATCAAGTTCCCCCATTACATATTTATACAACAAGATTCAGAGACTGGTAATAAATAAAATGTATTGGATAAAGATAATTATCTCTTGAGATATCATTTTCTAAACTGTGGTCTGTGGAATTCTAGGATCCCATTAGAATCCCACTAGGATCACAAAATCTGACTTGTACTAAAACTACAAGATATTGAAAAAGAAAAAAGAAACTGGCAGCCAATTATATTTTATATTTTATTCTAAAACTATATTTTTCCACAAGCCAAAGATACGGACATAAGTTTTTAAAACTTTTATCTGGTACTTAAAACCACAAAAATATATATATTAAGTCTCAGCTTGTTGGGATGACAGTGTGCCTTTAAATAATGTATTATTACATTCCTTATTTTACATTAATTCCTCACCTGCCCTGATATTTACAGGAATCTCCTCCTCCTTCACCTGATGTTTTGTAGCATACTAGGTGTAGAATTACTTGTTTACTCATAATATTACACCAAACAATGCATTTTCCTTAAATTACTGATGAGACACAGATCTAGGAACCAAAAGAAAATGAGAACATAATGATATTGTATATATAAGTACAATGAGTAAGAATAAGAATAAGCACGTATAAATGTGTGTTAGCATTTTGAGAGTAGATAAGTACATTTTCTGAAAGAGCTAGACCTTCAATAGACAATTCATTGGAGCATATGTTTATATTCCATGTGGGTTTCCTGATAAGTATTAACCCCTTAAAGACTAGGTTCTGTGTCACCCTGGATGTTGTATAATGACACAAACATAATAATAAAAAGATCATATTTTTAAATTCCATATATGTGCCTATGGGAATGTTAAGCATCACATTCTGATGAACTTCCATGTTTCTTGTTTTTTAGTGGTTTACTGTCTCTAACTGCTGCTTCAGCTGTCAGAAATGGTTTCAAAACCATTTGCTGGTGCTGTTTAGTACCTGTAAATTTACCTTCACACTTTTGATATTACAATTCATACTTACCGTATTTATCGGCATATAACACACACTTTTTCTCCCTGAAAATAGGGAGCAAATGATAGGTGCGTGTTATACGCCGATATTCCCTCGCCCTCCTCATCCTCCCTCCGCATTCTAACCCCCCCTCCGCATTCTAACCCCCCTCCTCATTCTAAACACCCCCCTCCTCAACCTAAACCCCCCTAAATACCTCCCCTTCACTTACCTGCTTCTGCCCCGACCTCCGCTCCTTGACCCGGCGCCGCCTTTGACGTCACATGCGCACCACGTCATTAGCATATATCGCCCGGTGCGTTTAGAATGAGGAGGGAAGTTGAGGATAGGGGGGTTGAGGAGGGGGTTGAGGAAGGAGGATGAGGATGGGGGGGTTGAGGGGGTTTGAGGATGGGGGGTTGAGGATGGGGTTTTCCGGAGGGAGGTTGAGGAGGGGGTTGAGGATAGGGGGGTTGAGGAAGGAGGATGAGGATGGGGGGGTTGAGGATGGGTGAGTTGAGGAGGGAGGATGAGGAGGGAGGTTGAGGAGGGGGTTGAGGATAGGGGGGTTGAGGAAGGAGGACGAGGATGGGGGGGTTGAGGAGGGGAGTTGAGGGGGTTTGAGGATGGGTGGGTAGAGGAGGGAGGATGAGGAGGGAGGTTGAGGAGGGGGTTGAGGAGGGGGTTGAGGATAAGGAGGGAGGTTGAGGAGGGAGGTTGAGGATGAGGAGGGGGGTTGAGGATGAGGAGGGGGGTTGAGGATGAGGAGGGAGGTTGAGGAGGGGGGTTGAGGAAGGAGGATGAGGATGGGGGGTGGAGGGGGTTGAGGATGGGGGGTTTGAGGAGGGAGGATGAGGAGGGAGGTTGAGGATTTTGCTTCAAAGTTCTTTATTTGAATTTTTTTTTTTCTTTCTTAAAATGAGGTGCCTGTTATATGCCGGTGCGTGCTATATGCCGATAAATACGGTAATTTGCAAGTGATCAGTAAAGTCTCAATTGAGTAGCGATTTAGTGTAAAACTATTCTAGTCACTCTTATTATTACCGTTGTCAAAAAATCTAATTCCTTAATTTGTGAGTAAGGCTTGTTCTAGGCCATTATAAGGAACTCACTGGCAGTCATGAAAAAAAAAAGAGTTAACTGAATATCCAAGTCTGGTGTCTGAGTTTTCTCTTGTTTTAGTTCACTCTGCGCTATGATATTTTTTAGGTAATGTTCCTCTTGAAGGTAATGGCGGGAGCTTCAGGCAGGATGTCTATCGAGTTCAGGTCCTCCCCTACACACCATAGCTTTAATACGAATAGATGCCTGAACTATGAGCATGCCGTGTCCATGACTCTGTGTATCGTCTGGCGGGAGGTGTTGCACTCGTACTTACACTTTCCATAGAACACATATAGTACAGACCGCAGGAAGGTATCCTCCTCTGTTACCTCATATTGTATGACCGAGCTGGCTCTTGGTCAATTGGAGGTAAGTGAAGGGATTATTCCCAGAGACATCTTCTCTGTTATATCTCATATTCATTATCATCTATTTACCCCTGCACAATACTTATATTACTTGCTATATCTTCTAAATCAACTCATGTCTTGGGAAGTTATCTCAGCTTAAATCTACCCCTCACTACATATCTAGATGAACGATTACTGTCTGTACATGAACTATACGATATTAGCTGAAATCTGGTATAATCTGCTATAAGGTTTATTACTGCCCATGGAGATACTTGTGTATGTTATCATTGTTCATAATAATAGTCCATATGAACTATGTATGGAATGATTATAATACTCTGTACATTACACATGAAATATATTACATGTTGATCATAGGTTGCAACACATTTTATTCTATCACATATTTTAATGAAAAATTATTTACTAATATCAGTTGCCCTCCTCATCTCTCTCTCTACTCTCAACTTTTATAACTCCCCTAGTAAAAAAATATATGAGCAAATTAAATTACTTTTACTATTTTATATATTTATCACTCACCTTCACATGGATTGGAAGGAATTACAATTTGTTGAATATCACCGTCTTCTTCTCTTTCCTCTTTAACGGTCTCAATACACAGATTGTAATCAGGGGGTCCTGTTTGTAAAATAGAGAAGTAATTGTAGAGTCTTATTCTACACAAAACAAATACCATGATCTCTATCAAGTTCCCCCATTACATATTTATACAACAAGATTCAGAGACTGGTAATAAATAAAATGTATTGGATAAAGATAATTATCTCTTGAGATATCATTTTCTAAACTGTGGTCTGTGGAATTCTAGGATCCCATTAGAATCCCACTAGGATCACAAAATCTGACTTGTACTAAAACTACAAGATATTGAAAAAGAAAAAAGAAACTGGCAGCCAATTATATTTTATATTTTATTCTAAAACTATATTTTTCCACAAGCCAAAGATACGGACATAAGTTTTTAAAACTTTTATCTGGTACTTAAAACCACAAAAATATATATATTAAGTCTCAGCTTGTTGGGATGACAGTGTGCCTTTAAATAATGTATTATTACATTCCTTATTTTACATTAATTCCTCACCTGCCCTGATATTTACAGGAATCTCCTCCTCCTTCACCTGATGTTTTGTAGCATACTAGGTGTAGAATTACTTGTTTACTCATAATATTACACCAAACAATGCATTTTCCTTAAATTACTGATGAGACACAGATCTAGGAACCAAAAGAAAATGAGAACATAATGATATTGTATATATAAGTACAATGAGTAAGAATAAGAATAAGCACGTATAAATGTGTGTTAGCATTTTGAGAGTAGATAAGTACATTTTCTGAAAGAGCTAGACCTTCAATAGACAATTCATTGGAGCATATGTTTATATTCCATGTGGGTTTCCTGATAAGTATTAACCCCTTAAAGACTAGGTTCTGTGTCACCCTGGATGTTGTATAATGACACAAACATAATAATAAAAAGATCATATTTTTAAATTCCATATATGTGCCTATGGGAATGTTAAGCATCACATTCTGATGAACTTCCATGTTTCTTGTTTTTTAGTGGTTTACTGTCTCTAACTGCTGCTTCAGCTGTCAGAAATGGTTTCAAAACCATTTGCTGGTGCTGTTTAGTACCTGTAAATTTACCTTCACACTTTTGATATTACAATTCATACTTACCGTATTTATCGGCATATAACACACACTTTTTCTCCCTGAAAATAGGGAGCAAATGATAGGTGCGTGTTATACGCCGATATTCCCTCGCCCTCCTCATCCTCCCTCCGCATTCTAACCCCCCCTCCGCATTCTAACCCCCCTCCTCATTCTAAACACCCCCCTCCTCAACCTAAACCCCCCTAAATACCTCCCCTTCACTTACCTGCTTCTGCCCCGACCTCCGCTCCTTGACCCGGCGCCGCCTTTGACGTCACATGCGCACCACGTCATTAGCATATATCGCCCGGTGCGTTTAGAATGAGGAGGGAAGTTGAGGATAGGGGGGTTGAGGAGGGGGTTGAGGAAGGAGGATGAGGATGGGGGGGTTGAGGGGGTTTGAGGATGGGGGGTTGAGGATGGGGTTTTCCGGAGGGAGGTTGAGGAGGGGGTTGAGGATAGGGGGGTTGAGGAAGGAGGATGAGGATGGGGGGGTTGAGGATGGGTGAGTTGAGGAGGGAGGATGAGGAGGGAGGTTGAGGAGGGGGTTGAGGATAGGGGGGTTGAGGAAGGAGGACGAGGATGGGGGGGTTGAGGAGGGGAGTTGAGGGGGTTTGAGGATGGGTGGGTAGAGGAGGGAGGATGAGGAGGGAGGTTGAGGAGGGGGTTGAGGAGGGGGTTGAGGATAAGGAGGGAGGTTGAGGAGGGAGGTTGAGGATGAGGAGGGGGGTTGAGGATGAGGAGGGGGGTTGAGGATGAGGAGGGAGGTTGAGGAGGGGGGTTGAGGAAGGAGGATGAGGATGGGGGGTGGAGGGGGTTGAGGATGGGGGGTTTGAGGAGGGAGGATGAGGAGGGAGGTTGAGGATTTTGCTTCAAAGTTCTTTATTTGAATTTTTTTTTTTCTTTCTTAAAATGAGGTGCCTGTTATATGCCGGTGCGTGCTATATGCCGATAAATACGGTAATTTGCAAGTGATCAGTAAAGTCTCAATTGAGTAGCGATTTAGTGTAAAACTATTCTAGTCACTCTTATTATTACCGTTGTCAAAAAATCTAATTCCTTAATTTGTGAGTAAGGCTTGTTCTAGGCCATTATAAGGAACTCACTGGCAGTCATGAAAAAAAAAAGAGTTAACTGAATATCCAAGTCAAGTTAATGACCACTTTTTTTGTGGTGGAACTGAATGAGGCTCCTGGTCGTGTTACGTGTCATTTTCTAGATTAAGTCAGGAACAAGATCTTCTGCACAGAGAAGGTCAATTTCAAGTGATATAAAAGCTGGGGTGAGGGACAGTTATATATACCATGGTAGTCAAAATAATATAGTAATATGACTGGCCTCCAAGTAATTCTCTTTCTTCCCAAAAGGGCAAATGACAGTATTACATTACTTTTACTATTTTTCATATTTGTCACTCACCTTCACGTGGGTTAGAATGAATTACAATTTGCTGGATATCACCATCTTCTTCTATTTCCTCTTTAACTGTCTCAGTAAACAGATTGTAATCAGGGGGTCCTGTTTGCTCAATAGAGATTAATTGTAGAGTCTTATTCTCTGTTATAACCTGTCTATATATATATATATACACAGTTGTGCTCAAAAGTTTACATACCCTTGCAGGAATGTGAAATGTTTGAATTTATTTTGAAAATATGACTGATCATGCAAAGAAAATTAAGAATAGTGATCATATGAGGCCATTTACTATCACATAGCTGTTTTGCTCCTTTTTAAATCATAATTTTATATATATAAAAATGAGTCGTGAAAATAGAGGTGCTCAATCAGAGATTTAACTAACCTTTATATATTAGTTCTATGGACATGATAAACCACTCTGAAACCAACCTCTTTTCTCTCACTTGTCACAGGGAGAAAATTTGTAGTATATTTAGAGTGATCAGCCCCAAAATACCAGGCAGTTCTACCTTGAACAGGAGAAACCGCAAACCCCAGATGTAAAAGAGAAGAGAGTTAATTTAACCAAATATGAGATGTCCCTTATGGTTACCACTAATTACTTGTGTTAAACATATAATATTTATCACAGTCCCTATATAATAATGTATCACTCACCTTCACTGATACTCACAGAATTTCCTCCTCTTAAATCCCCTGCGGACTCCGCATATTTGTCTCTTCTTCTTGATCAAACTCTGAGAGACCTGATGGTGTCACTTTGTCACTGTCTGTTCAAATAAACATGAGATGGTTATACGCTGGAATTTGCTACATGTCTTTATGGTCTGTACAAATAAACATGAGACGGTCACACGCTGGGATTTGTTACATGTCTTTATGGTCAGTACAAATAAACATGAGATGGTCACGTGCTGGGATTTTTTACATGTCTTTATGGTCAGTACAAATAAACATGAGATGGTCACACGCTGGGATTTGTTACACGTCTTTATGGCCAGCACAGAACAAGAGTCAGATGTTGTGGGAGCTTCAGACCGGACAAATCTCACATTATCATACAAACACCAGAGACTGCAAAATAAGCAGATACATTTGAATACATTGATACCAAACTAGTATAAGTCACCCATATAAATTACATGATAAACAATCCAGATCAGATCATCACAAAATAACCAGATCTATATTACACATTTATACCAAACTCGTATAGGTCACCCATATACATTAAATGATAACAATCCACACCAGACATATCTTATTGTTTCATGTTTGTAGAGACAGAGGTCTGATATTATTTTATTTCTTCTCATTTGTACATAATAATTCTGAGCCTGATATAAAATTATACAGTATTTTACTATCAGGAATACCACTGAAAAAAAAAAAGAGTAAAAATGGCTTATATTGTATCTAAGGTCTTTGGAACGATCCAGGTTTATATATAGTTCTTAGGGGCAAAAAATGGCCATTAAATTATATACATAAAATACATAAATACATAAAATATATTAGGTCTCACCAATGATAATGGGTGATATATTCAGTCAAGATGGAGTTACAATTAGATTTCCTAATATTTAAAAATGTACTATTGACCTTTTATTTATGTATCCTTTGGGTGCTTAACACCCCTTTGCTTATTGCAGAAAAATAACTTTATTTGGATACCTATGATCCTAGACAACGCTGAGAATGTATAAAGAGTGCTCACAACTTTACATAATACCAAAGTCACAGTACTAAAATATATTTGAACATAGAGATAATCAGCTGTGTATAAATCTGTCTAGGCCCTTTCATCCATAAACTGATATAATACTGTGATTCTAGATATTAGCTAATCAACTCTCATATATACTGATAATCCTGTTAAAACAGGATACACTGATAATCACAGAGTTTAAAGATGTAAATAAAAAAGCATATAGTATACATATTATTAAAAACAAAAAAATGTATATATATATATATATATATATATATTAAATGTATGGGAGGGTAAGGCTGTCTTAGAGAAAGTCCTCTAAAAGGACGAAACGGACCGTTGGCATTTAATTTTTTAGTGGGGCAGGTTCTATTCTCATGCAATATGGCTTAAAGGGCTCAAAAGTCAATCTCTACAAGGAGAATGAGTGTGGAGAGAGGGAAACTGAATCAAAAGTATTTTGTGCTACATGTTATTACCCTCCCATACATTTATCCTCTAATGATTTGCTAATCTTATTTTTCCTGTAACTATGGAAATTTTTGTTTAGCAAAATATATAGTACTAGCGACTTGCCCGTCAAAAAATGACGGCAATGAGATGTGTATGTTTGGAAAGTTGTTTAATTATTAATATCCGTATTTGACATTTCAGGAAGCGTTTCTAAAAAATGACGGTCAATAAAAGAAAGTGTTGAAATGTAGTTTGTCACACAATGTGAGTGTACTGTGTACTAATGTAATATACATCCCACTATGTAATATACAATACTATCTAATAATACATCCCCCTATCTATGTAATATACAATACATGCTATCTATATATATATATATATATATATAGCTACCCTAATTGTAAGGTACAATAACATAATTAAGACCACTTACCTTTGAGATGTTTCTTCAGATCAGCAACCTACGGTAAAAAAGATTCCAAAAATTAATACAACACGTTTACATGAAATACCTAAACATTCTAAACATTGTAAACATTCTATTCTAAATATTGTAAATATTATACTCACCTTTCCAGCATGTCCCGTTCCAGCATGTCACGTCCTCCATGTTCCGTCCACCATGTTCCGTCGGCCATCTTTGCGTGTTGTCCAGCGGTACTCCTGTAAAAAAAAACACATTACATTAGTAAAAATAAAGCAAAGTAAAATAAACACAATCTACATTATACTTACCTTTCCGCGATGTCTCTGGCCTCCTCGTCTTCTCCGGAAGCATCTGCGCCTTTAAAAAACAAAACAAAAAAAAAACACACACATCCGCCCTGGCGGATGTTTTCGACGCTAATGACCTTCCTATGGAGTGTTCCAGAGTGAAATTGGCAATGGCGACTTCTGATTGGCTGAAAAGGCTGTCTATCAAATTCAGCCAATGAGAAGACCCCATTTGTGAACCAATGAAAAAACTATACACCCCAAAATACAACGCTTATTGGATAACACACCTTTCAATCTTTATTTGAACCAATCCTAAGGCTTTATTGCCATCAGCCAATCACAATGGAATATACCCCCTCGTAGTGATTGGTAAAGACATCTGCGCCTTCTCATTGGCTGTAATATTGATTGATTTTAACAGTAGCCAATGAGAATGCGCAAATCCTTCACCAATCAGTACGTGAGGGTGTATTCCATTGTGATTGGCTATTGTCAGTGCAACCAATCAGAATGCGCGGAGGCTCCAACAAATCACCCTGTGGGGGTGTATTCCACTGTGATTGGCTGAAGGCATCTGCGCCTTGTGATTGGTTTAAATAAAGATTAATAGGTGCATTATTCAATCAGAGTGGGATTTTAGGGTGTATCCCTTTCTGATTGACTCATACATTGGCGCCTCCTGATTGGGTGAATTTGATAGACAGCATTTTCAACCAATCAGAAGGCGCCATTGCTTATTTTCTTCCGGAAAATTCTCCTGGAGCCTCATTAGCGTCGGGGATGTCCGGGAGTGCGGATGTAAGTATATATTTTATTTATTTTTTTATTATTTTTTTTTACAGGGCGTGGCAGAAGAGGATCCGGAGGAGGCCGGAGACATCGCAGGGAGGTAAGTATAATGTAGATTATGTTTATTTTATTTTGATGTATGTGTATTAATGTTGTGTTTTTTTTAATAGGTGCCGCGCCGGAGCAGGATTAAAAGAATGCCGGACGGGACATGCCGGAAAGGTGAGTAGAATATTTATAATGTATAGAATGTATAGAATGTATAGAATGTGTAGAATGTTTATTTTATAAGTGTAAACGTGTTGCACTAATTTGTTGGAATTTTTTTTTCGTAGGTGGCTGATCGCAATGGACATCTGCAAAGGTAAGTGGTCTTCATTTTTTTATTTTAGCTTACACTTAGATTAGTTAATATATAGATAGCAATTATAGTATGTTAGCTAGGGGTATGCGTTTTATATAGATAGGATAGGATGTATTGTATATTAAATTGTGTTATTTATTTATTTAGATAGATTGGGTATGTATTATTATATAGATAGGATGTATATTAGATTATGCTATTTATTTAGATAGATTGTGTAATGTATATTAGATAGTGGTGTATTGTATTGTAATTGTATTGTAATTGTATGTATTTGTATTATATGTATTTCCTTTTCAGGTGTGTATTTTTTTTTTCTTTAGTGAGGGGGGGTTGTAATGTTTTTTTTTTCTGTAATGTTGCTTTTTTTATTTTTGTGACTTAGGTTTTTTTATTTTGTGTAATATAGTTTATTTTTTTTGTGAGTTAGTTTTTTATTTCATGTAATGTAGAATTTTTTTTGTGACTAGGCTTTTTTATTTTCTGTAATTAGAGTGGTGGGGGTTAATAGGGGGTAGGTAGTGTAGATGTTAATAGGTTAGTGTAGAGGGTGTTTAGTTGATATTTAATATTTTATTGGGGGGGTATAGTGCAGTATAGATTTTATATTTAGTGTCATGATGGTCCTTAAGGACCATCATGGCACTTATGTGGTTAATGTAGTGTTGTAACAGGCCCATAATGGTGTTAATATACCCTTATGGGACTGATGGGGTTAAATAGAGGCTTATGGGGGTCTGTATAGCCCCCCATAAGTGACAGGGTTAATGAAGGGCTTATTGGGGTCTGTATTGACCCCCATGAGTGACAGGGCTAATGAGGGTTTTATGGGGGTCTGTATTGACCCCCATGATTGACAGGGTGACAGTGTATTTTCTTTTTTCTTTTACAACAGGTCTTTTAAGGACCTGTAACACAGGGATTTTGAATTTTGATTGCGTGCAATCCGGACCCCCACTGCGATGGTTAATGTGGGGTTAATGCAGGGCTCGGAGCTTATCTCGAATCTCCTGCGGTTAATCCGGGTTTCCGATCTTATCTCGGATCCCTTCTTGGGTAAGTGGTAGGTGGCTGAGCGGTCCTGGGTCTTTGAGCCTTGTTTTCGTTTTTTTCGGCGGCCATTTTTTCTCTCGCTTACGGGATTTTCGTGTGTTTGAACTCTGGAATTTGGACTTAAATGGAGGTGTAACTTCACTTTCAGAGGTCCTGGGTGACCCCCCTTGCTATGGGTAAGGTTTTTATGTCGTTTTTGTGAGTATTTGTTGTGTTTTCACTGTTTGTAGTGGCGTGCGGATCGGCCGTTATAGTGGGATTCTTAGTGCGTGTCGGTGTCTGTTACGTTAAGGTTGCCTCATTCCCTAAGTGCTTTGTGAGGACCCGCATTGCAAATGCGGCCCCTCGCTTCGCGAGGTTGCGCATTTGCGGAAGCGAGGGCCTCAGTTGCTGTCATGGAGCGCCGCCAGCAACTGAGGCCCTCGTCCGCGGTGTGTGTAACCGGTGTGAGGCGCCTTTGAGATTTTTTTTTTTTAAAGTCGTGTGTGTCCTCGGGAACTGCGTCCCTCGCGAACGGCCCGCATGCTCACAACTATATATGTGATTATGCAAAGTTGTAAGCACTCTTTATACATTCTCGGCGTTGTCTAGGATCATAGGTATCCAAATAAAGTTATTTTTCTGATATAGATTTCCTAATAAATAAATACAGATCAAGACTACACCTGTACAAAACTATTTATATTTTGATGCTTTCTTAGGAGGTTTAATTTTGACTTTCTACCATTTGTATTAATAGTTTAAGTTACACTGACTCCTTTAAGCAAATTCATTTTTATGGGGATAAAGATCCTGACAAATAAATGAAGGTATTTATTATTTTGAGGCACCAACATATTCTGTAGCTCTATACAGGCGTTATGTACAAAGCAATAACAGTCAAAACACATGGCTACAGAATGGGGGGGCCTGTGTTACAGCTAAAATCTAGAGTACAAAAGTAATATACAAAATTCCAGCACAGGAAGTGATGTCATAGGAAGTCTGTGAGTGGAAGTGACTGAGTGCAAGTATAGGGTGATCTATTTCACAATGTAACTGCATGTGAGTGACAGTGTGTATGTGTGATAGTGGGTGACGTCCTCAGAGAGAGAAAGATATACAGCAGAGAGAGGCAGAATAGAAAGAGAGACAGACATCAAATAGTGAGAGAGAATGTGCCACACAACACAGCGAGTGAGAGACACAACATAGAGAGACAACAAATAGTGAGAATGTGCCACACAACACAGCGAGTGAGAGACACAACATAGAGAGACAACACAGACAGAACAGAGAGAGACAGCAAATAGTGAGAATGTGCCACACAACACAGCGAGTGAGAGACATAGCATAGAGAGACAACACAGACAGAACAGAGAGAGACAGCATAGAGTGAGAATGTGCCACACAACACAGCGAGTGAGAGACACAACATAGAGAGACAACACAGACAGAACAGAGAGAGACAGCAAATAGTGAGAATGTGCCACACAACACAGCGAGTGAGAGACACAACATAGAGAGACAACACAGACAATACAGAGAGAGACAGCAAATAGTGAGAGAGAATGTGCCACACAACACAGCGAGTGAGAGACACAGCATAGAGAGACAACACAGACAGAACAGAGAGAGACAGCAAATAGTGAGAATGTGCCACACAACACAGCGAGTGAGAGACATAGCATAGAGAGACAACACAGACAGAACAGAGAGAGACAGCATAGAGTGAGAATGTGCCACACAACACAGCGAGTGAGAGACACAACATAGAGAGACAACACAGACAGAACAGAGAGAGACAGCAAATAGTGAGAATGTGCCACACAACACAGCGAGTGAGAGACACAACATAGAGAGACAACACAGACAATACAGAGAGAGACAGCAAATAGTGAGAGAGAATGTGCCACACAACACAGCGAGTGAGAGACACAGCATAGAGAGACAAAGCACAGACAGCACAGAGAGACAGCAAAGAGTGAGAGAGAATGTGCCACACAACACAACGAGTGAGAGACACAGCGTAGAGAGACAAAGCACACAGACAGAACAGAGAGAGACAGCAAATAGTGAGAATGTGCCACACAACACAGCGAGTGAGAGACACAGCGTAGGGAGACAAAGCACAGACAGCACAGAGAGAGACAGCAAATAGTGAGAGAGAATGTGCCACACAACACAGTGAGTGAGAGACACAGCATAGAGAGACAACACAGACAGAACAGAGAGAGACAGCAAATAGTGAGAATGTGCCACACAACACAGCGAGTGAGAGACACAACATAGAGAGACAAAACAGACAGAACAGAGAGAGACAGCAAATAGTGAGAATGTGCCACACAACACAGCGAGTGAGAGACACAGCATAGAGAGACAACACAGACAGAACAGAGAGAGACAGCAAATAGTGAGAATGTGCCACACAACACAGCGAGTGAGAGACACAGCATAGAGAGACAACACAGACAGAACAGAGAGAGACAGCAAATAGTGAGAATGTGCCACACAACACAGCGAGTGAGAGACATAGCATAGAGAGACAACACAGACAGAACAGAGAGAGACAGCATAGAGTGAGAATGTGCCACACAACACAGCGAGTGAGAGACACAACATAGAGAGACAACACAGACAGAACAGAGAGAGACAGCAAATAGTGAGAATGTGCCACACAACACAGCGAGTGAGAGACACAACATAGAGAGACAACACAGACAGAACAGAGAGAGACAGCAAATAGTGAGAATGTGCCACACAACACAGCGAGTGAGAGACACAACATAGAGAGACAACACAGACAGAACAGAGAGAGACAGCAAATAGTGAGAATGTGCCACACAACACAGCGAGTGAGAGACACAACATAGAGAGACAACACAGACAGAAAAGAGAGAGACAGCAAATAGTGAGAATGTGCCACACAACACAGCGAGTGAGAGACACAACATAGAGAGACAACACAGACAGAACAGAGAGAGACAGCAAATAGTGAGAATGTGCCACACAACACAGCGAGTGAGAGACACAACATAGAGAGACAACACAGACAGAACAGAGAGAGACAGCAAATAGTGAGAATGTGCCACACAACACAGCGAGTGAGAGACACAACATAGAGAGACAACAAAGACAGAACAGAGAGAGACAGCAAATAGTGAGAATGTGCCACACAACACAGCGAGTGAGAGACACAGCATAGAGAGACAACACACAGACAGAACAGAGAGAGACAGCAAATAGTGAGAGAGAATGTGCCACACAACACAGCGAGTGAGAGACACAACATAGAGAGACAACACAGACAGAACAGAGAGAGACAGCAAATAGTGAGAGAGAATGTGCCACACAACACAGCGAGTGAGAAACACAGCATAGAGAGACAACACACAGACAGAACAGAGAGAGACAGCAAATAGTGAGAGAGAATGTGCCATACAACACAGCATAGAGAGACAAAGCACAGACAGCACAGAGAGACAGCAAAGAGTGAGAGAGAATGTGCCACACAACACAACGAGTGAGAGACACAGCGTAGAGAGACAAAGCACACAGACAGAACAGAGTGAGACAGCAAATAGTGAGAGAGAATGTGCCACACAACACAGTGAGTGAGAGACACAGCATAGAGAGACAAAGCACACAGACAGCACAGAGAGAGACAGCAAATAGTGAGAGAGAATGTGACATACAACACAGCGAGTGAGAGACACAGCATAGAGAGACAAAGCACACAGACAGAACATAGAGAGACAGCAAAGAGTGAGAGAGAATGTGCCACACAACACAGCGAGTGAGAGACACAGCATAGAGAGACAAAGCACACAGACAGCACAGAGAGAGACAGTAAAGAGTGAGAGGGATTGTGCAAGCAGTATAACCAACACCATTACACACCTTATAGTGAGAGAGACAGGAAAGAGAGATAGCACACAGTCAACACAGAGGGAGTGAGAGAACCCGCCATACAATAAAGCAAGCGCTGCCACACCCCAAAGCAAACGGCATAGCTGCCGCCATTACCCACCTGAGAGAGAAACAGCACAGAAAGAGACAGCACACAGACAGAAACAGCACAGAGAGAGAGAGCAAAGAGTGAGAGAGAACATGTCACACAACACAGCAAGCAGCATAACCGCCGGCCGCCATTACACACCTCAGCTCGGGAGAAACACAGCACAGAGAGAGACAGAGCATACAGACGTAAAGCACAGAGAGAGACAGCAAAGAGAAAGAATCCGCCACAGAACTCAGCAAGTACCACCACACACCACAGCAAGAGGCATAACACACCTCAGAGAGAGAGAGACAGCACAGAGAGACCGCGATAGGCAGCAAAGAGTGAGAGAGGGAACCCGCCATACTACACAGCAAGCAGCATCACAGACGCCATTACAAACCTCAGAGAGACAGCACAGACAATTTAAGATAACATTCTATGATACCGTCATTTATGACGGGCAAGTTACTAGTATAATATAATAATATGATTTGCCATCCTCATTCCTATCTGTCTTCCCAATTGTTATAATTCCCTTAGTATAAAAAAATGGGGTTATTACATTACTTTTGCTATTGTCATATTTATCACTCACCTTCACATGGATGGGAATGAATTACAATTTGCTGAGTATCTCCGTCTTCTTCTCTTTCCTCTTTAACTGTCTCAGTGCACAGATACTGATCAGGGGGTCCTGTTTGGCCATTAGAGAATTAATTGTTGAGTGTTACTCTCTGTTATAACCAGTATATATATATATATATATATATATATATATATATATATATATATATATATATATATATATATATATATATATATATACACAGTCGGAGAAAAAAGTATTTGATCCCATGCTGATGTTGATCGTTTGTCCACTGACAAAGAAATGATCAGGTCATAATTTTAATGGTAGGTGTATTTTAACAGTGAGAGACAAAATAACAAAAAACAAACAAACAAGAAAAACACATGTCAAAAAAGTTATAAATTGATTTGCAGGTCAGGAGGGAAATACGTATTTGATCCCCTATCAATCAGCAAGATTTCAGATCATGTCTTTGTTCTGGTCAAACTTAATCTGGAAACAGACAAACCTAGGATTCCTAGTTGGAAAATGGATAATTCTCTATTTGAAGATGAGGATAAAAAAAGAAAAATTAAAAGAAGAAGTTAAAGGGTTTATTTCAAATTAATGTAGGATCGGTTGACCATAAACCCACTATGTGGGATGCACAAAAAGCTTTTATAAGGGGGATTATGATTAACTGGAAGAGCATAAGAAAGAAACAAAGAGGAGCCACTTTAAGACAGCTGTATATAGAGTAATATAAGTGGGAAATGTTAAATAAATAAACAAAATCCTGATTTAGCTCTTTCAAATAAAATAAAAGTGTCGGGCTCAAATTAAAAAAATAAATCAAATCATATCAGATAGATCTGTATGGAAGATTCAACAAAGGCTGCATCATTACAGAAATAAAATCAGTAAATTACTAGCTAATAAAATTAAAATTAAATGAACTAGGAAAAGAATAGAAACTTTGCATAGTAAAGGTAACCCAACAGATATCGCTATGACATTTGCAAATTACTATCGGGAATTATCTAATTTAGAAGCAAACCCACCATTTATAAAACCGACAACAGAACAAATTCAGGAATTTTTGGATAAAATATCTCTTCCGAGTGTATCAGAGTCTCAATTAGAATATCTGAATAGTCCTATTACAGTGGTTGAGGTTGAAGAGGCCATTAAAGACCTCAAATTATATACGTCACCCAGACGGCTTCACCAACCTCTTTTATAAGATATGTGAACCGTTTATAGCAGAGCATTTACGGGATCTCTATAATGAAATAAAAGATACTGGTAATACTACAGGTGAATTTCTACTTTCAACCATTGTTCCGGTTCCCAAAGAGAAACAAGATAACCTAGATTGTAGTGAATATAGACCCATTTCCCTTTTAAACACAGACTTTAAACTCTATTCAAAAATCTTGGCTACTCGGTTAAAAACTGCAATCCAAGACTTAATTGCGAAAGACCAGAACAGTTTTGTTCCGGGTAGGCAGAGAAGTGATAACTCACGTAAAATAGTGAATCTTATGGAGTATGTTGGTAGAAACAACACTCCCATGTTCGTTTCTTTAGATGCAGAGGAAGCTTTTGATAGAATAGGGGGTGGGAGTATATGAAACTTAAATTAGATAAATTTGGTTTTGGGGCATTTGGACATCTAGCTATAGGGGCTTGATATACAAATCCCGAGGCAACGGTGGCTAGCTTGGGATTTAGATCATGTAGATGCCTTATAAGAAACAGGACGAGACATGGGGTGTCCTTTATCCCCTGTCTTATTTACTTTACTAATAGAGCCAATGGCTGAATGAATAAGGTCCTCAAAGAATATAAATGGAATTGAAATGAATGAAATGGAACAGAAAATAGTTTTATTCGCAGATGATGTAGTATTAATGTTGACTAGACCTAAAAATTTGTTGAAATATCTACAAGAAATATTAAATGAATTTAGTTTTTTCTCATACTATAAGCTTAACCTTCAAAAAACAGAAATACTAGATATGAATTTAAAACTGGAGACTAAAGAAGTATTGAAATTAAAATATTATTTTAATTGGTCTAATGGTAAATTTGCACACTTGGGAATATTGTATGATAAAGACATACAGAAGATTATTGCATTAAACTATAAAAAAAACTATATGAAAAATGCTTTAATATTATACAAGATTGGAAGAATAAGAATCTTTCATTTTTCGGGTAGAATAGCAGCTATAAAAATGGCTTATCTGCCAAGATTTAACTATTATATAAGAAATATTAAAGTGTGTCTTCCTTTATATTGGATTAAGAAGTTTCAAACCTTATTAGATAACTATGTTATGAATGGAAGAAAATAATTAAAAAGAATATTTTAAGGAGAAAGCTTATCAATGGAGGTATATCATACCCAGACCTTAAGCTTTACCACGACACGATAATTCTTTACCAAATAGTCAAATGGATAGATCCAATGGCAACATATTCCTGGACACAAATTGAAGAAGCTAGTCTAAAAGACTGTAAACTAAGAGACTTGATTTTTCTTAAAGAATCGGCAAAAAAGAAAAAAAAATCACGGATTCCTGGATCGTTAAACATTTTTATAGCTTTTTTACCGATCCAGGAATCCGTGATTTTTTTCTTTTTTGACGATTCTTCAAAATTTTGGTATAAAATGAAAAAAAAATTTGAGCTAGTTCCGTATCCAAGTTTAATTATGTCAATGAATTGATACACTACAAAAACTATATTTAGGGATAGAATTTGCACCATTTGAATATTTTGTTAAATTGTATAATATTGATAAAAAAGATTGGTTGGAATATGAAAGAGTAGAAATGGCACTGAGAAAATATAATTTGTATTACACAAAACAAGAAGAATTGACTTATTTTGAAAAATTGCTAGTTCAAAACAATAGAAAGCATTTAATATCTAAATGCTTTGAAATTATTAGAGAACCATCTCAAAAAGGTAAAACAATAAATATGAAAAATCACTCCATCTTGGAATGAGATCTTAATTATACTTAAAAGGAACAGAGCATTAGAGAAGGATTTCAATATGGCAGAGTTAATAAAATATGATATAACAATATGAAAAATTTGGGACAATTATTGTAGCTCTGAAAATAATTAGATTAAAAGTGACGGTTTGAAAAAATAATTTTTGAAAAGATATAAGGAGGTTTAGTGTGAAGGGGTTCAGCCTTATTGTAAGTAAAATGAATCTTAAGGTTTTATCCCACTCCAGAGGTGCCATCACCAAAACTATTTTTCTTTTTTTTCTTCTCCCTTTTGTATTAGATCTGTTTCTTACGTTGCGGTTGGGAAAGGAAACAAAGAGAAAAGGGAGGGGAAAGGAAAGGAAAGAAAAAAGAGAGAATTTATAAATGAGTTTGAAAATGATCTCAATGAACAAACTTTGTATGATTCATAATCTTGCCTATTTGTAAGAATCAATATTTTGTATATATGTTTGTATTTGTTTCTGTATTTTTATGTGGATCTTTTCTTTCTTTGTATGTTTAAAGTAAAATAAAATATTAATTAAAAAAAAAAAAATAATAATATATATATATTTATAGAGAAAGATACAACAAGGTCAGAGCTGGTCTGATAATATAGATAATAAAACACACTGGCATCAACAGGGAGTTACTGTATTGTATGGACCTATCCTGTTATATGTACGCACGGGAAAGCAAACGCTGGGAAGCCGCCAAGGTTCCGATGTAGCTGTCTCTAAGTGGCTTAGGGGTTTTCGGGTTAGGTTTACAGGGTTAGGGAGTTGGGGCCTTAGGGCTAGGGGTTTAGGGTTAAGAAGTTAGTTTTAGGGGGTTAGGGTTAGGCAAAGAGGGTTAGGGTCGGTAAGTGGTGTAGGGGGTTAGGGTTAGGCCCTGTAACGTGTGTAGGGGATTAGAGTTAGGCCCGGTAACGTGTGTAGGGGATTAGAGTTAGGCCCGGTAACGTGTTTAGGGGGTTGGGGCCGGTAACTGGTATAGGGGGTTAGGTTTAGGCCCGGTAATGTGTGTAGGGGGTTAGGGCCGGTAGCTGGTGCAGGGGGTTAGGGGTAGGGCCGGTAAGTGGTGTAGGGGGTTAGGGCCGGTAACTAGTGTAGGGGGTTAGGGGTAGGGCCGGTAACTGGTGTAGGGGGTTAGGAGGTTAGAGGGTTAGTACAGAGCAGCACATCTCACTGTATGTTACTCAGCTACATCAGGACCTCCACGTCTTCCCAGTGCTTGCTTTCCCTTGTGTACAAATAACAGGATAGATCCTATTGTATAATTATTGTATTGTCACTGTATTGCACTATTATTGTATTGTATTGTTACTGTATTAGGACATTTCATCCTCTGGCACTAAAGTAATACTTAGTTTGTATATATATATATATATCCACACTCCCTCTACAAACTCCCATCTCTCTGTATTAGTCTCTGTATAACATGATTCCTCCTCCTATATTAATATTATTATATTCTTGCATGTGTTGCTGTTTTTATTCTCCTCACATCTGAGAACTAAGCAGAGATCCAGATAACCGCCATTAATTATCTCCTGGTATCATTAATTGGAGCACTAATAACTTTATTTACCTGCTGAGAACCCGCTCATATAAAGATCAGCCCCCGGTCGCCATCTTGGAAAAAGAACCGGAAATGAAATATCTCTACACAAGACTACAAGTCCCAGAAACCTTTGCAGCACAAGCAGTAGCCAATCAGCGAGGGAAAAGGGCACGTTCCTTGATATTATCCGGTTTCCATGGTGATACTGCGGGTTTATATCAGTGTGTCTCACTCTCTGCATTTATAACTGGATCAATAAATCTGATCTGTTATCAAATAGGGATATAACCGCAGCCCGATAATTTAATTGGTCTGGATATTTCAGATCTTAGTACTGTGTGTAACGTGTATCATATCCCGTGTCTGAAGAAGCTTTCTGCACTTGCCCAAAATAAAAATGGCGATTCAAGGCACATTAGTATGTTTCCTGTACAGCGTGCGTTATGACATCACATGTTCCGCCTAGTAACCGGAACTGCACTAGATAAAGGGCCAGGGCACAGACTGGAGCTGTGAGTATCCTATCTATCTATCTATCTATCTATCTATCTATCTATCTATCTATCTATCTATCTATCTATCTATCTATCTATCTATCTATCTATCTATCTACCTACCTACCTACCTACCTACCTACCTACCTACCTAGTTCATATTATGTATACCATAGTTAATTTATTTAGTTGATAATCACAGTAATGTCCTTCTCTTTAACCTGCTGATTAGCTTTTATAGTCAGATCTTCAACTTGATTAAGATTTGCAAATATGATATAGCTACTAGTAACTTGCACGTCATAAATTATAGTATCATATCTTATGTTCAATTGTCTGTTCTGTCTCTCTCTGTGTTGTCTCGCTTTGTGCGACCTCTCTCTCTCTCTCTGCCCTCTCTCTCTGCCCCCTCTTTCTCTGCCCCCTTTCTCTCTGCCCCCTCTCTCTCTACCCCCTCCCTCTCTGCCCCCTCCCTCTCTGCCCCCTCCCTCTCTGACCCCCTCCCTCTCTGCCCCCTCTCTCTCTGCCCCCTCTCTCTCTGCCCCTCTCTCTCTGCCCCTCTCCCTCTCTCTCTCTCCCTCTCTTCCCCTCTCCCTCCCTCTCTTCCCCTCTCCCTCCCTCTCAGTGACACAACTCTGCTGCTTTTGCTGTCGCACATGCTCAGTTACACGAAGCTGTGCGCATGCATGATTATGACACAACTAGGCATACTCCTGGCGCATGCGCAGTTGCATGACTTCCCACTATTTAGGGCTAGCAACTTGTGAGTAACACCTGTGTAGAATGCATCTTGCAGACGTTACTCAAAACTGACAACTATTATAGTGGATAATATATAGTTCCCTTTTCCACCTCCTCTCCCTCTACTGATCACTACAAACACCCACCACCCACCATCATCCAGCTCTCAGGATGTGATGTACAAAACACAAAATGGATTCCTATACTCATGAACAGAGTCTTCTAAAATTCAGATTTACCCCCCAAAATGCTTTATGCTGGACACATTTCTAGCCACACCGATTTCACTTGTGTGAGTGATAGAGTTGTAATTGCCTCACAGTCCACATTTCTTCCAATTCCAATGGGCAAACACTTTTGTGCATAGCCTCCATGGCTCAATAGCTATCCGCCTCCCCTGGGCCATGGCACATGCCACCCCCCTCCCCATCCACTGGGGAAAACAATTTCCTTGGGCAGCTGCATCTAAAACAGTCCTTGGGCCTATTAGTTCACCCAGTCCAACAAGTCCCAGGTAGTACTGAGTCCAGGTGACAGTTCCCAAGGTGACATGGCTAGCCCCCCTCACAAAAGCCAGGGCCAGTGCCTTCCTCTTCCCAATGTCTGAGAGGAAACATTTTTCTTGGGATTCCCATAAACTAATACCTCAAGGGAGGAACATACCGGTCCGATCCTGAACCCAGTATCCATGTTGGTGGTCTGGACTGGAGGCTCCACTTTCCCCTGCACCGCAGTCTGGGCACAGTACCCCTGCTCATCTGGAGCAATGGTCTGGGTATGGGACTCCATTTCTCTATCTCCTTGGACCACAGTTGGTGCGCTGTATTCCATCTCGCCTGGAACCACAGTCAGGGCAATGTTCTCCAGCTCTCCTTGATTGGGCACACAATAAGGAATGTGGTCCCTCTTTAACTGATTTGCTGGGTCTCTGTTTAGGAGGATCTCAGGGATCATAATCTCCCCTGCCCTCTGGTTTGTGGCTAGCTCTGTGACATTTTTTATCAGCTGGAGCTCCATGCTAGACCCACATTCCATTCCCAGGGCACAGTGAACATAGCTAATCCCATCCAGACTCTCTGTTTGGCCTGGGTTCTGCCAACAGTCCTCTGTGCCAGGGTAATCAATACAGTCCAAGGGTGCCATTGCCATCCCGTCCCCCAAAAACCAGGGCCGATGCATGCTTCTGCCCCACTGCCTGGGTAAAACACTCCCCTGGGGCGCCCAGAAAAATAGTAATTCCAAGGGGTAATGTACTGGACAGATCTGGAAGCTGGCATCCAATGTTGTAGCCTGGTCTAAAGACTCCACTCCTCTAGGTTGTGTCTGGATCAGCATGTCACATACCCCTCTCTCTGGAACCACCGCCTGGGCACAGAACTCACATCCTTCTGGGTCCATGGCCACAGTGTTCCCTGGCAGGAACTCACAGCTCTCATCCAGACTTCCCCTTGGGCCATCAGTTTGACAGACATTCTCTGTCTTCTCAACTGCCTTGTGATTAGCAATTGTGCCCCAGCCAAGGTTATTCTCTGTGTTCTCCCCTGTATCCATGGCTGATTCCTGTACTGTAGTTATCCACAGGAACCTCATGCTAGGTTCACAATCCATCTCTGGTTCCTTCCAGAACTCTCCCAGGCCCTCCATCTGGCCTGCTATTCCTGTCTGAGACTCAGACTCCACTGCTTTTGAGATGTACCCATAGTGTATGGTACCATCCTCATCTGTCCCAGTTGTTGCAAAACTTAACTGGGCCTGGCCCATTTGTACCTCCATATTTGTATAGTCCAGGTCAGAGTCCATAATATCCTCTCCCCAGACCTCTGTAACCAGTCCTCTTCCTCCCTGTCCGTCTGACAGGGTTCCTCCCAACTGGATGGCCAAACGCCCTCCATGGATGCCTCATCCAGCAATTCAACATACTCAGGCTCCAGCTGCAGCTCTTGCTGAATCAGGGGTTCCAGCAAATTATTCTCCGGGGACCATGGTTCTAGTCCCAGACCTTGACAGCGTTTAAGAAACAAGTTATTTTGCCTCCTTGCAGTCCCCATGCCACATTCAGGATCACCATACACGATCTCCCAGAGCCCACCTATTAGCTCCAATTGAACAGGCTATCCTGGCATGATACTGTTTCTCCAAGGCAATCTCTTTCCATACCAGTTTCTTAAGCCAGCCTGACAGCTCATGGCCCTGCCACAATCCCAGGAACGCCATCCATTGCTTTAGAAGGGCCATTCCTCTGCAGTCCTTTGCCTCTGTCTCCTGGCTCTCTTTCTCTCTGTCTTTGTAAGTAGCCATCCTGGCTGCTGGTAAAAATGCTTGAGATCTCCCACCGCTGCCACCAGCTGTTACGCCTGCCAAGTTTGGGGGACCATGCTCACCCCAATTCTCTCTCTGATACGGTTCGCAACTTTTTGTTCAGATCTCGACACCAGCTGACACTTCAGATGACAGCATCATTTCTGACAAGACAAGCACCGTCAGACCCTTTTTCTTAGGATCTCAGAATCACACACCATGTACCTTTGATTAGTACAAGCAGACTCTGACACCACCTTTCTTTAGTGTGTCCAAAATCAGACTGGCCACTTCTTTATTTTTCAAAACACATTTTTAGCGGACACAAAACACCAAATACCTTCCCTCGGTTCTAGCCCATGCTCCTAGGCAAATAGCTTGCTATCCCCCCTCCCCCACATGATTTCCAGATGTATAGTGTGGTCTGGCTTTCTTATAATTACCCATTTTTCTCCTCTTACAGAGCCATAAAACTAGCTCCCTCATTCATGACTAAAGCCAGAGCTTTCACACGTGGCCGATCGCAGGGCCATATAAATTCTTTAAATTGTTACATAAGTGACTGCATTAACTTTATTATTTAAGCATAGCCGACTATCCTATTTCTAACACAGATACAGTATTTCAATATAAGTCAATGACAGCACCACATGCACCAACCACATCCATGATACAACTACATGTATGCACCACACCCATGATACAACTGCTAAGCAAGTCGCCAGCACCCTCCAACCACACATATAACAACCGATTAACCCCAAACAGTCCAGTGGGCCCTTCTGTTCATAACACCACTAATATTGTAAGTCTGGTCTTGTGACAAGGTTAGCTTCTCGCCTGCATGTTTCTGTGTATCGGTGCTAGGGATTCCCCTGGAAGGAGCTGCTTTAGGATCTGTGGAGAGCAGGAAGGCAGTTCTTGAAGGTCGATGTAGGATTCTCTGCTAGCTGGGACTGAAACAAGCTATTTAAAGCTCTTTTACACCCCTCAGAAATACAACTGGCACACTTGTTTACTTTCAAAAAAGGGGCAATGATCTCTATTAAAACACACATGGACTTATATACATAGGAGCACAAACAAGTCCTGATAATTCAATAAGGGTGCAGATTAACAAAAGGTAACACAATTCAGATAGTTAGGTCAGATAACCTAATCACTCAGCAGGATGCCCCACTGTGTAAGTTTCACAATGGACATTCATTTTAGACCTGTCCTCACAGACCTCTCCTCACAGACAATACTTGAACTACAATATATGAATTACAGAGCTACATATAAATAAATAACAAGCAATTAGCCACACAATGCTAAAAACACACTACACAAGGTGTTAGAAGGAAGGCCAAACAGGAGAGATAATTGTAATCACAGGGGTAACCCCGGGCTAGTAACAATCCCTAGGGGTGACACGTCTATCTTGTACTGGTCCAGGGATCGGATTCCCTTGGAAAAGTCTGGAATAGGCTCTTTTGCAGAAGAAAGAGAAGCAGGTACCACAGTATTTTATTACAGATGTCTCCACCTAAGGGCTGCCATCACATACTAGACAAACAAGTGTCTTTTTCCCCTTGAACTGCAGTTGTCCTTTAATATGTCCTGTAGCGCTATGGCTTCCAGATGTACCGTATTTATGGGTCATGGGGTTCCATAACTATTTTGGTAACAAATGGATCCATATCTGAATTAGATTTGAATTAAATTATATAAAAGTGCACCATCTTCAACTGCCTACAGTTTATTTTGTCCTTTTCTTGCACAATCCTATTAATGCAGTATTTATAAACCAAATGAATGAGGATAAAAGGAACATGGAGAAGGTCGCTGAGAGATTCTTACACCAGGCCTTGGAGATGATCTACCTGCTGACTGGAGAGGTGAGAGCTGCTGGACAACGTCACAATTTGTAATGATATAGGAATCACAAAGTTGTGGAGACCAGTAGCCAAGGTCAGCAATAATCCGGTTCAGCAACTTGTAGGTTAAACAGGAACAAGCTTTTATTGAAGGGATCAGGAACCAACAATAATCTGGCAAGGATACAGAGACAGGAAGTGCCTTATATAGGCCAAGGACCAGACACCTGACCAGACACAGCTGAAGAGACTTAGGTACTGATAAAATTGCTAGCAGAGTCAAGCTTATAAGGTCTCAATGGAATTCACAAAAGGCAGTCTGGCGCAGTGGTAGGGAAGAGGTATAGCAGCCTGGGGACCAGGGTTCAAAACCCAGCAGAGTCAATTCCTCACACAATTACACCACTTTTAACACATTTACTTTTATTTTCACCCCAGTTTTTGTGTTGGTGTTTAACTATCTCCAGTAATAGAGGAAAAGGAAAACAAAAGGTTAAACATTATGTTATACACACTGTACATAAGAATTGGTAGAAGTAGAGAACGATCATAGACCAACAAACAGGTCCTTGTGACTGAATTGTGTAGAGGTGGAGACATGTTTGTATGGAGGGAGAAAGTGATGCATTATAATGTGTTCTTGGCCATTTCTCTGTACAAGTTATACTATCTATATGGTACAATATAATAATCTGCCTGAAGATACGTAAGCGCTGTGTGTGTGAGGCTTTTACAGTCTGGATTAGAGGAGGTCACTGGAAAGGATATATTGATGTGGGAAGGTGAGGGATATAGTGCAAGTAAGAATATGTCACACATTAACTACCTGCACTGATGTCTGACATGTCCCTCTCTCATCCTGTAGGAATACACCATTGTGAAGAAGAATTCCCCCAACATTCACCAGCTGACTGGAGAGGTGAGCAGTGCTGGACAATGTGACATTATACCAGGACACAGTGACTCCCATTACTGACCAAGCTCTATTTGGACCTGCGACTGGAGAGGTAAGCACTGCTGGGCAATGTCACATTTTACCAGGACACAGTGACTCCCATTACTGGCCAAACTCTATCTGGACCTGTGACTGGAGAGATGAGCACTGCTGGACAATGTGACATTATACCAGGACACAGTGACTCCTATTACTGACCAAGCTCTATCTGGACCTGCGACTGGAGAGATGAGCATGCTGGACAATGTGACATTTTACCAGGACACAGTGACTCCTATTACTGACCAAGCTCTATCTGGACCTGTGACTGGAGAGGTGAGCACTGCAGGGCAATGTGACATTTTACCAGGACACAGTGACTCCCATTACTGGCCAAACTCTATTTCGACCTGTGACTGGAGAGGTGAGCACTGCTGGACAATGTTACATTATACCAGGACACAGTGACTCCCATTACTGGGCAAGCTCTATCTGGACCTGTGACTGGAGAGGTGAGCCCTGCCAGATAAAGTGACATTATACCTGGACACTGACTCCCATTACGGTCCAAGCTCTATCTGGACCTGGGTGTGTTTTCCTATCTTCTCTGTGTGTCTATCTACATGTTCTCCGTAACGTTATCTTCCTCTCCTGACTCTCTATCAGTAACAGACTCTATCAGAACCAGTCTCTGTGTCAGGTCTGAATGGGATTGTGTGTTTCAGTTCCCTATAAAGTGTGATGATGTTGCCGTCTATTTCTCTATGGAGGAGTGGGAGTATATAGAAGGACACAAGGAGCTTTACAAGGACGTGATGATGGATAATCACCAAACACTCAGGGCTTCGGGAATCCCAACAAACAGGAGCTCAGGTAACATTGTGATGTTGAAAGTTGATATAAAATATCCTGATATGTTTCTATGAGAAGTTGGACAAACTACCCAGGGATGTCTGGCAGTATCTAAACCCTGGAGCACGTCCTCACATTGATAGCAGAAATCAAACAACTGACACGTTTTTTATATTTGTCAATTTCCTGTTGTTTGTTCTCTTAGATAAGACTTATATTTATTGTATGTAATAATACCACATAACTGGCTTTATCTTCTGTTTATGTTAATAGGGCTCCCTGATTATAATCTAGACTTGAGGTCAGTTAGAGAGGAACAAGAGGATGAGAGAGATGGAAATGATTATCAGCAACAGGAAATACCATATGAGCCTGGTCCAGGTGGGTGACATCTACACAATTATAATATATAATACTGATCTGCTTGATCATTTAGTTATTACATTTCTTCGTTCAGCACATGGTTTTATTGATATATCATTTGAATCTGGTTTTAAAGGCATTTATGAAAACTTCACATGCTTGAGAAGAATCAGCCAAAGCATAAACAGTTGTCTGACCCAGGAGTATCTAAATGATCTAACTCTGCGAGCGTATTGAGCCTGTGATGAGAGTAATTATTTGTATTCCATACACAAGAGGTTGGGCACAGAGCTTGGGAAGCAGGATTTGCAGATTGATTGGGAGATACTGCGAACAGTTTGTGTGAGTGAGAGGTCATCTTGTTCACCAGTCAGACAACAGACACTACAGAGTCATTCTCCCTTCCCTCCATTCTGCCCTCCTTCCACTCTGCCCTCATTCCACTCTCGCCTCCCTCCACTCTGCCCTCTTTCCACTCTGCCCTCCTTCCACTCTCGCCTCCCTCCACTCTCCCCCTCCTTCCACCCTCCACTCTCCCCTCCACTCTCCACTCTCATCCCTCTACCCTCCATCCTGTCCTCCCTCTACTCTTTCCCCTCCATCCCACCCCTCTTTTCACTGCTGAATAGAAAAGCACACCCATCAGACTCCAAGCTATCAGAATGTGCAAAAGATAGACAACATGGACCCCTAACATATAGTGTGCTAAAATTAAATTTTTCTCTAACTACACCATCTATCACATAGCTGCTAGTGTTATCTTTTTGTTGTTGCCTGTTTCAGAATCTTGCTATTTTGTTTCCTAAACTGCAATAGTCATTTAATGTTTTCACAGGGTCAGATCTCCTTAGTGAGACATCATCACAATGTTTTTAATAGGAAAGAGATATCGAGCAGAGACTCCACATCATGACAATACCAAACAACAAGAAATATGTAATTTAAAGAGGAGGACACATAGGAATATATATATATATATATATATATATATATATATATATATATATATATATATATATATATATATATATATAATGTCCATGTAATAAAGTTACCTGGTAGTTGTGGAAGGGTCTCTCTCCTATGGTGACGAGCGGTCAAAGGGTGCGCCTGGGAGCTAACCAGTGGTAGTGTCTAGCATAGGCTGAATTATAACATGTAGGGAGCGTGAAATGGAAGTGTGTTTGGTGAATGAGGTCCCCTCAACTCATGTAGCTGAGATGTGGCCTTTAGCTATGCCCTACATGGCCTTCTTAGAGGGCCAAGGGCCGAGTGAAGTAGAGGAGAGAGGGGAGAGGTTTATGAAAATGTAATTAAAATGAGGCCTGCGGACGCTGATTTGGGATGCATGAACAAGGTAGGCCTGAGAAGGCCAGTTTAGGAGTTGTAGAGAGTAGTTCGATTTGGACTTATAGAAAGATATTGAAAGGTCATAGGTTAGTAGATTTGTCCTGGAATCCACAAAATGTGGCTTAGAAAGGCCAAAGCATGACCTCAGATACTGATAAAGACAATTTAGTGCGTTTGGGGTTGGTATATGATAAGAAAGCGTAATGTAGAGCATGAATACTTAACAATAAGAAAGCCTAATCTAGCACAGGAATACTTACCATGAGGAACCATAGCTCTACAGCAATAGGGATGAGACAGAAACAGCATAGCAGAAAATTGTTATTATTGTTTATTTATAACGCGCCAACATATTCCATAGCGCTGTACATAAGATAAGTTCCAGGCAAAGGTAAATACAAATCAACACATAGAAAAGCAAGGATGGCCCTGTCTTTGAGCCTCGAATCCAGTGTCCATGGTGCTTTCCCCAAAGCACCCTGCAGGATTGAAACTGCAGACTCACAACCTGAAGGTATTGTGCGTGGTAAAGGAGGGAGAGAGAGGTGATGAGCGTGTTAGGGTGGAAGGTGATACGCTTCTTTAAAGAGATGCGTTTTTAGGGAGGTTTAGAATGTTTTGAGACAGCAGGACAACCTGGTGAAGTGAGGCAAGGAGTTCCAGAGAATAGGAGCAGCACAAGAAAAGTCCTGAAGGCGAGAGTGAGAGGAGGTGACAAGAGTTGTAGAAAGAAAAAGTTCATTAGCAGAACAAAGAGGGAGGTTGGGGGAATATTTGGAGATGAGCGTAGAGATGTATCGGGTTGCGCTATCGTTGTGTACAGAAGATGAGTCTAGCAGAGGCGTTCATTATGGATTGAAGTGGGGATAGTCGGGTGGTGGGTTGGCCAGCAAGAAGCTAGTTGCAGTAGTCAAGTCGAGTGATGATGAGAGAGGGTATTAGGATTTTAGTTGTGTCTTGTGTAAGATAGTGGCGAATTCTGAAGATTTTTTTTAGACGGAGAAGGCAAGATTTTGTTAGTGACTGTATGTGAGGGATGAAAGACAGAGCGGGCCCAAGTAGAACTCCAAGGCAACGGGCTTGGGAGGTGGGAGTGATGGTGTCGTTGTTGACAGTGAGAGAGATGTGAGGAATTGACGCTGTGGTAGAGGGAGAGTAGATTAGAAGTTCAGTCTTAGACATGTTGAGTTTGAGATGGTGGGTGGACATCCAAGAGAATATACTAGAAAGGCAGTTGGAGACGTGTGTTAGAAGAGAGGGGGATAGATCTGGTGATGAGAGGTAGATTTGAGTGTTATCTTCATATAGATGACACTGAAGCCCAAAAGAGTTTATTAGGGTACTAAATGAGGATGTGTAGATGGAGAAGAGGAGGGGGCCTAGGACTGAACCTTGGGGTATGCCAACAGACAGGGGGTAGGTAGAAGAAGAGGTGTCAGAGAAGGAGACACTAAATGATCGATTTTGTAGGTATGATGAGAACCACGAGAGAGCAGTGTCTTGAATACCGAGGGAGGAGAGGATATGGAGTAGAAGTGGATGTGACTGTGTCAAAGATGGTGGCTACTCGATAGCTACTTGAGAGCAGTTGCAATTTGAAAGTCCAGAGAAGGGAAATCTTATGTTCTAAGATGGTGGATGCTGCTTGATAGCAGTTGCAATTTGAATTTCGGATTCATTCCTGGATCAATACTCCCTTTCTATTTATCCAGGATAGCCCTTAATGCCCTTTTTATTTAAAAATATATCCAATCCCTTTTTAAAGTTATCTATCGAATCCGCTGTCACCACCTTCTTTGGTAGAGAATTCAACAGATTAACCACCCTGACTGTGAAGAACCCTTTTCATTCTTTAAGGTGAAATTGTTTTACTTCTAATCTCAAATGATGTCCCCTTGTCAGTTTAAAACCTCTTGGCACAAAAAGTTCCCTTGGCAAAGCCTTGTATTGACTCTGAATATATTTTAATAAGGTAATCCCTATCCCCTTTTAGACGCCTTTTTTCTAGAGTAAAGAAGTTTAATTTTGTTAGTCTTTCTTCATAACTTAGCCCCTCCATTCCCTTTATTAGCTTTGTTGCCCTTCTCTGTAATTTTTCCAGCCAGCTCTAAAATGTCCTTTTTATGTAGTGGTGCCCAAAATTGTACTCCATATTCCAAATGAGAGCGTACTACGGATTTGAATTTGCTTCCCTTGCTTCTATACCCTTCTTAATACATGTTAATATTTTACTTGCCTTTGCAGATGCTGATTGGCATTGAGCACTGTTACCTAGGGGGTTGTCCACAAGTACTCCCAAATCCCTTTCAATATCTGATACCCCTATATTTGCTCCATTAAGATTATAAATTGCATGGCTATTTTTCCTTCCCAGATGCATAACTTTACATTTATTCGTATTAAATCTCATCTGCCACTTAGATGCCCATTCCTCTAATTTATGCAAATCCCTTTGGAGGGAAAGTACATCATTTTCTGATTTAATTACCTCGCACAACTTTGAGTCATCAGCAAAAATGGAGATCCCACACTCCAATCCCCACCACACTCCAATCCCACTTCCAAGTCATTCATAAATATGTTAGAAAGGAGGGGACCTAATACTGATCCCTGAGGAACCCCACTTACCACATTAGTCCAATCCGAGTATGTTCCATTCCCCACAACCCTTTGCTTCCTGTCTTTTAGCCAGCTCTCAATCCATCAGCAAATATTTATGGCAATTCCTGTATCCCTTAGTTTGCTCAATAGTCTCCCATGTGGCACTGTATCAAAAGCCTTTGCAAAATCCAAATAGACTACATCCTCTGAGTTGCCTAGATCCAAGTTCCTACTAACCTCCTCATAGAAACTAATTAGGTTTGTTTGACATGACCTATCCTTCATAAATCCTTGTTGGCTCCTACTTATAATCCTGTTTGAATAGACATATTCTTGTATATGATCTCTTATTAACCCTTCTAAAAGCTTTCCCACTACACAACGGCAAAGACAGTAACACTTACACGAACAATGCCAGGCAAACTGGACTTTGAAAATACACGACGGCAAAGACACTAACACACCAACAACGCCAGGCACGCAGGACTTTAAAAATAAAACAAACGGCAGTCAGTGCGTGCCACACAAACAGTCAGCAGACACACAGAAGAGAAACACACAGGGAAGGCACGGGGGCAGATGCTGGAAAGAGACACATTGCATTCCCAAGCACAAAACTTGCAGGTTAAAGAACCCTGCAATGAGCGACCCGTACAGTGTGCGGGAGGAAAGGTTTGCAATGAGCCCCAAAGGTGCTCGGAGAAGCAAAAGCCTCACATTGTGTGTCAAACAGCATTGCCTGGCTTACAATTTTATGGCCGTCATTTTTTGACGGGCAATTTGATAGTATATATATATATATATACTATCTATATATATATATATATATATATAAATCACAGAATATTATTACCGTCACACCTCTAAATGTTTCAAATGACCAAAGTACTGCAAATATTGTTGAAAACTATCTATCTTATTATGTGTGCCTTGCTGGTACAGCCTTACCTACTACTTCATGATATATTGTTATTTTTTTTTATACTCTTGCATGTTATATTTCCATTTTTCTGTTCTAGTATCACATCCTCTTTGCTTCTGAGAACGGCTCTAACTCCCTGACACAGAGTTACACTGAATCACTGTCCTCACAGACACACTGACTGGATTAGATACACTCAAAGTGTAAGTGTAGAAAAATATACTTTTTTTCTTTGTACGGGGGCTACTCATAGTTTTACCAATAGGGCAATAGTTATGGTAGTTGTTGCTTTTGGTTTTGAAAAGTCTAAGATGTTTCATTCTCTTGTGAGTCATGCATTGTTGATGCTTTAAAAAAAAACTGAGGTGGAAGCTGCTGCGACTCACTAATAACTTCAACCTTTTTGAATGGGTTAAAGATATCCATCTCTTTGCCCGTAAACTAGTACTCATCAGACATCATAAGAAGAAAATCGATGCAGAATTGGACCCCTTAAAATTGAGTGTCTCAGAAGATGAAGTACTAAGGAAGATGATGTTAGTCTGGGAAGCAGACCTGGATATACCCTCCTCTCCGGGTGAAGGGTGAATCCAAAAGTAGATTTACACCAAATTTTAGCATCTCCCCCGAGGTTCAAGTTTTTGTGAAACTGGTAACCAAAGATCTGGAAATTCTAGCAAAGAATCATACTAAGGAAACTAATCTAACAGTAACAGAATTACAAGCATTAACTAAACTTCAAAAGAATGATCAGATAGTAATCAAACCCTCAGACAAAGGAGGGAATACAGTCATTTTGAGACAAACTGACTACCATCGAGAGAATCTACGTTTACTAAATGATAAGAGTACATACCAAAAATTAACATCAGACCCAACAGCAACGTTTAAAAAGGAGCTCAATGTAATACTGACGGAGGGCCTTTGGTATAATGTAATTTCAAGACAGGAGTACAACTATCTGTTTAATAAACACCCTACCATTCCTACATTTTACTCATTGCCAAAGGTTCACAAAAACCTCAATACTCCTCCAGGACGTCCAATAGTATCAGGCGTAAATAGCTTGTCTGAACATACTAGTACTTACATTGACCACATTTTAAGACCTTTTGTGGAAAGTTTGGCATCGTACGCTCAAGACACGAAAAGTGTGTTAAAAAGGTTACACAATTTACGTCTAGATGATGAATCCTTACTTGTCTGCTTGGATGTCGAAGGCTTATATACTTCAATTCCGCATACAGTAGGTGTCCAAGCGGCAAAGAAATTCTTAGAGACCCGGGGGCTACAACATTCAAAACACAGTGATTTTGTTTTAAAGATATTAGAATTTGTACTATCAAAGAATTATTTTATGTACAACAATAGCTTTTATATTCAAATCAAGGGGACTGCCATGGGCACACCGTGTGCCCCCTCATATGCCAACTTGCATCTCGGCTTATGGGAAGAAACTATCGTCTTCGGAGAAGAACTGGCCAAATATTCGGACCAGGTTGGCCTCTGGATTCGCTATATTGATGACGTGTTTATGACTTGGAACGGAAGTAGATCCAGATTGATGGAGTTTATTTCTATACTCAACGTGAATTCCATAGGTCTTAAATTAACATACATCATTAATACTAATAAGATCGAATTCTTGGATCTGCTAATCTTGAAAACAGAGAACAACTCCGTAACAACGATAACACATCGAAAAGAAACGGCATCAAATAGGTTATTACTAGCGTCCAGTCATCATCCTCTACATTTGATTCGAAGTATTCCGTTTGGGCAATATTTGAGAATACGCCGGAATTGTACAACACTGACGGATTTTGAAAATCAAGCTAAAGATCTTTACAACCGTTTCAAACAAAGAGGGTATTCTCACAACGTTCTGAAAAAAGCCTATGCAAAAGTAAAACAAAGTTCACAAGCGGACCTACTGTACAATTCTACGTTGTCAAAATCAAATGAGCAACAACCTGTCAGAATTATTGGGACGTTCAATAAATTTGGTGAAAATATTCGCTCAATATTACAAAATCACTGGCATATCCTCCTGGGCGATAAGGAACTAAGGTCAAGGCTACCAGACGCTGCATCAATTACCTACCGACGGGCACCTAGCCTCAGGGATAAATTAGTCCACAGCCACTTTGAGGCACAGAAGAACTCAGGCTGTGCCTGGCTCCAAACACGGACATCTGGATCCAAGCCCTGCGCAAAGTGTAAAGCCTGTGTGCATATAAGCACTACAAATAAGTTAACCAGTTTTCATAGCCAAAAGGAATTTTCAGTCCGCGATCATATTAATTGCAAAACAACTTCGGTGGTTTATCTCATTTCATGTCGGTGTGGCCTTCAATACGTAGGCAAAACCACACGTCAACTTCACCGCAGAGTCCTTGAACATGTCAACAGTATAACGAACAAGCAGGACGTGACAGTAGCAAGACATGTAAATACTATCCACGATGGAAATATAATGGTTCTGAAATTCATGGGTATTGAAAAAATTAACATCTCTCCCAGAAGAGGTAATATGGAAATTAAACTACTCCAGCGAGAAGCCTGGTGGATCTTTCACCTTAAAACACTATCTCCTCATGGCCTCAATGAAGGCTTTACTTTCACCCCTTTCATTTAGCATCAGCCCCTTAACCTATTCTAACTTTCTTTACTATTGGGATAAAGCAAGTCATCTTTTACAATATACACCCACTTCCCTTCCCTCTTATGTTTCAGTTATTAGTCAATATATCTCTTCTTTCAGTCGAGGTTTAGTTGCTATTCTGAGTTCAGCATCAGTATCTAGCATATCTTTATATTTTGTTACTAAATCCAGTTTGAACCCTTCCAGATTCTCAAGGAACTAGAGTATTTAGGTATTTAGCACATACCAAGGAAATATATAACGATAGTCTTTATTTACAGTTGACCTACTTTAATCTTATCCTTTTCTCTCATCAAGTTTTCCTAATGAGGGGTCAATCTACTATTATTATAGAAGTTTATCTTATTATATCTAGCTTATCCAGTCAGTAGTATCAATCCATTGGAGGGCCTCACTTCTTGGGGTCCGTATGAGCAGATAATTAGAATCACCCTCAGTTTATTTACTTTTCATCTCTTTCTTTAGGGCACCTTTAAACTTTATTTGAGCATCTAACAATAAGGTTAAAATACAGCTTTTCAAATTAATAGCCCATTTTTGAGATTAACAAGGCAATATTACTAATACATACAGGTACCTGCCTGTAGAGGCACTATTACTCAGAAAGCTAGCGTTTGCAGCATTTTCGCAGAACTTTTCCGCAAATCTCGTGAGAATACACGATCGCAGGAACGCGATGACATCACAACGTGAACGTGAACGCGGTGACGTCATCGCGTCACGCAAATCGCGGGATTCCTTTAAAAACCCGCGATTTATAGGCATCTTATATCCCCTGATGAATCCGTAACAATAACAACGGGGAAACGTACGTTGGGACCATAGCAGCAGGCTAAAGGGGACAGTCTATCCCCATTGGTATGTACAAATGCTGATGTCTGCACCATTACAAGGTAATAAGATAAAATTCTCGTCTTCTGTTTTGTAACTTTTGGTGCAGCAAATTAATTGTGAAGCCCACCTAACCTATACTTGTGGAAGGGAGGGTCTCTCTTGATTACAGCATTGTGTTGTGTTATCAAGACTATTAAACTATTTTTTGATAGTGGATATTCTCTATGTTGTCTCAAATTTTTGAACTTACTTCAACTTATGGGATGGTGAATGCTTTGTCGCTTTTTTCTCCCATGGGAAACATAGAGATCCACTTGTTTTGAGTAACTGGAGCAACTGTTGGCCGCCATCTGTCCTCTCAAATAGACAGGTGCTGACCTTATAACTAAATTACCATATGTGAGTATTCACATTATTACTTTGGGGTTTACTTATTAGACTGTACCCCCCTCCCCCCTTTTATAAGCCTGCTGTTTGATATACTTTAGTATATCTTTTATCACACACTTTGGGCCTCATTCAATTGCAATTTGGCCAATTGAATAGGGCTCTAAATAAGCACATAACATATATTTTTAAAAGAAGTCTTTAGTTAGTAAACATCTATCCAAAAGCAAGGTCTTCACTAACTAAAAACTTCTTTAAAAAAAATATGATATGTGCTTATTTAAAGCCCTATTCAATTGGCCAAATCGCAATTGAATGAGGCCCAAAGTATATATATCCAATTCCCCTTTTTGTCTCTAATAAAGTTTATTTTGTTTTTTTCTAGTAACTAGTTGCTACATATTTCAAAATAGAGTCTTAGGTGTTTTTTAGTACACTGGTTATAGACTCAGAGGATCCAGAGTTTCTGGGAACACACATTTAAGAACATAAAGACATGTAACAAATCCCAGTGTTTGACCATCTCATGTATTTGTAAAGACCCCAGTTGATTTCCTTGTAAACAGGTCCATAAACCAGTTGTATTTATTTTACAAGCAACGCAGCTCCTGACAAGGGATTTTAAAAGCAATGACACAATATAACAGCATTTGTTTATTTTTTTGTGCATCTTTCAACTAAAGAATTTAAATATTAATGACACAAACACTAAATTGATATTGAATAATAAAATGGTAAAAGTCTATAATCCGTTTATCTATATCTGTGTATGACCTTTAGATGTGAAGCCTCCAATTCTCTCCAAGGTTGAACAAGAAGATCTAAATATAAGAGATCAGCAGCAGGTGAGGGAGGAAGAGAGTCCTGGGAATATCAGGGAAGGTGAGGAATTAATACAAAATAAGGAAATTAATAATACGTTCTGTAATGTCACACTGTCACTCTAACAACATGTTTTATTTATCTGAAAGACCATTAAAAACTGTTTGTACATTGCAAAAGCTGTTTATCTCTCTAGTAAATAATTTCTGAATTATATACAGCATTGTTTGTGCAGCTCATTCCACATACTGTATATGATGTTATATTTGAAATACGTTATAATAATAATGATTTCATCAGAAAATACTTTAAAATTTACAGACATACAATCAGACAATGGAAGTTGTCAATTATCTTGAACGTAATTTTGCATTTTTAGTCTATCAAAGTCTATGTCTGGAAGCCAAATAACCAAATGGAGTGGAATATCTAAGAGTAGATCTTGTTCAATTTCCTTCCATTTTGTTCTATATTGCTCAGAATTCCATATTAGTAAGTGTGAAAGTGCTATGGCATCATGAGAAAGGGGAGGCTAAACCTCCCTTTTCAGTTCCCTTTTTAGTTATATTAAGATTTATTCTAGTTTTTTCCCAAAATAAATATATTTATCTATTCTTTTTTGTATATTTTTTAATATTGAAATAGGAACTTTTTCAGGAATACTTCTTAATATATAGGCTAGTTTATGGATAAAACCCATCTTAACTAGAGCAATTCTTCCTATCCAAGATAATTTAATGGATTTCCAATCAGACAAAAGCAACCTAATTTATTTGCTTACCAGCTGTAGATTTTCTCTAAGTACATTCCTCAAACAGAAGGAAAATTCTATATCTAAATGTTTAATCAATCTTATGCTCCAATTATATTGGTACTTATGCTTCAATCTAAGGAAAGTAGGAAAAGTAGGAAGCTTTACCATATTCATGTAAGATAGAATGTAAATAAGCTAATGGATTAGTTAATGTCAGGACTATAATGTCCGCAAAGAGAAGAATTTTATGTATCGAGTTTCCTATCTCATTCCCTTCAAAATTTGGGGAAGACCTTATAAGCTATGCTAGGGGTTCCACCATTAATACAAACAGTAAAGGAGATAGAGGGCACCCCTGTCCAGTGCCATTTTTTACTATACATTTTTCAGTATCAAAACCTAGTCCTGTAATTAATGCTTTTAAACCAAAATCTCCCAAGCCATATTTATTCAATAGTGCATTCATAAAATCCCAGCTGACTCTGTCGAATGCCTTCTTCAGAGCCAGCATGGGTGTATTAGTTTTATTTGCATATGAGAAAATATTTATAAGACGTCTGATATTGTCTATCCCCTGTCTCTTTCTCACAAACCCTGACTGGTCTTAATTAACTAAATTGGATAAAACTTTATTCAAGTCTATTAGCTAGGATTTTCACATATAGTTTTATATCGACATTGATAAGGGATATCGGTGTATAGCTTTTGCAGTATTCAGGGGTCTTACCTGATTTCAGAATATTTAATAGTTTCATCTCTGCTGGAGCTTCTCCTTTATACTTCATTTTATTAAACATTACAAAGATGTGGAATCAAAGCTGGTGAAAACATCTTATAATAAAAATGATCAAATCCATCAATCTGGACTTTTATCTATCTTTTTTTCCCTTTTGTTTATTACGTTTATAAAATAAGTAACATGTACATACAAAAATGCAAAATATACAACATACATCAATCATCACTAGAAATATACATACATAGTTGCATTCGGTTGGGAGAAGCCAAACCAGCCAGAAAGAAGAATTATAACTTCAATATTTATTCAGCGCTTCATTTTTCCTTTATTATAGCTATCCCATATTTTCCATTTTTGATTGTTAACTTTGTTCATAGTTCCACTTATGTAGGAATAGTCCAATTCAATTTGCCTATGTCTTTCCAGTATTAAGGCAATTTCAGTCTAGCTCTGGGTATAATATAAATTTAGTGTCGCAGATACTAAACAACTCATTAAATTGTTTTTCCCCAAAGGGCTTGAATAGACTTTTATTTGTCTTCGTGATATCTATAGCTGTTTCTATTTCTTTATAGTTCATTTTTTGAATAATATCTTTTAATTTGTCATCAGAATTCAAGTAGATTTTATTGTCCAGACCTTTTAAATGATAAATTATCTTTAGTACTTTTTGTTTTTTAATCTTGTTTGCTAATAATTTCCCAGTTTTATTACCTAGATAGTATTGATTTTGTTGGAGTCTCCATATCCATTTATCTGTTTGTATGTTTGTATCTGTAAGATTTTTTTGATTTAAAGATTTAAATCTCAAATTTTCATTAAAGAATCCTTAGATGGAACCAATTTATTTATAATTTGAAGTGTATTCAAATTCACATAAAGATCTCTCAGGGGTAAACCCCTAGTTCTTTTATATTCAATATATCAAGCAATTAGAATGCCCCTAATATACGCATTATGTGCACATCATAAAATAGAGTTAAACAATATGGAATTCTGGTTAATTAAGAAAAAAAATTAAATATCCTCTTTTAACTTCTCTCTCTGTTTTTGAGTTTTAAAAAGATAGGGATTCAGTCTCCATTGCATATTTTTGTTGTCTTTTCGGTTATCTTTTAGAGACATACTGATATGAGAATGATCTGACCAGGAAATGTTCCCAATATTTACTGATTTTATTAGTTTTAAAGTTTGTAAATCTACTAAATAGAAATGGATCCTTGAATACAAATTGTGTCTTTTTGAAATATATGTGTAGTCTCACTCGGATGTAGAGTTCTACAGACATCAAATAATTAATGTTTTAATATTTGCTTGAGAAATCTATGAGAAGTATTAATAATAAACTCATCGGGTAAGGGTATTGCTGCAGATGATCTATCTTTATTTGGTTTCACTCTCATGTTGGAATCTTCACATATAATAAGTGACACTTTTTTTATTCTTAATGTTTGTTTTAGAATTTTAGCTAAAAATCTGTTTTGATTTTTATTAGGGGCATAAATATTAGCTATAGTGTAGAAATTATTATTGATTTTTCCTACCCAACTAATATATCTGCTCTCTTCATCTATTATTTTATGTTCTTCCTGAAGCGTTAAATTATTACTGAATAGAATTAATGCTTTCAGTAAAGGCATTCTTATAAAACCGTTGGGTTCTCCCTGTCTTCCAATGAGTCTCCTGGAGATAATTTATGTAAGGTTTTATTCTTCTAAAATTCAGCATAGCTACCCTTCTTTTATAGGGAATTTTGAGTTATAATTGTAATTACCATCAATTAAATCTGAACTATAATTTTCAAAAATTATTTTAGTTAACCTGTATCTTTTAGATTTATCTGCATATCTTCCCACTAGGATTGATCTCTTTAATTTCTCCCAGATTTGATTTGAGAATATTCTATTATTAACTTGAATTATTATTTTACCCCCAAAATATACGACTTCCATTATAACACACATTAATACAAACATTAACAACCACACCATATCATTGCATTGTTATATCTACCAAAATTCCCTTCTTATTAAAGCTGTAAAAAATGATTAGCTCAAGACATAAATTTGTCTTATTAGGGAAAGCAGCTTTTCATCCATCACCTTTCTTTTCAAGTTACACTTTATATCAGCCCATACAAGCATCATATTGGTATCTCTTACTGTTTTTCAATCCTGCAATTTAAAATTTAATTACATCAATAAACATATCTTGCAGGATATTTATTTATTTCTTGGGTATTCTAATTATATTTCTAAGTACTAATTTCTAAATCTTATCTCAGTGTTATTAAGTTAAATATCTGTTTAGACTCTCTCGTCCTGTTGTACTATCTTCCTCACATTTGTGTCCTACTTAGTGCTCTGCTTATTCTCTTCCAAATAACCCTTTACATAATACCATATTAAAAAATGGCATATGATAAGTCCACTAAGTATAAATTCTCCCAAAAAGCTAAGGATTTATATAAATTATTTCCCAAATATATATTTAATCTGTGTTAATGTTTATCACATTTATTCCCATATGTGTGATAAATTTTTATAATAGATTTCCCAGTTTTTATTAATTATGGGGATTGCATTCATTCTAGCCTTCATGGCTTTATATATTTATTTATTTATTTATTTATATAAATTATACTTTGTGTTTAACACATTTCTTTGTAAATCAGTGAACATCTTTCAATAACAATATATAAAAGGCAATATGTGAAGGGTTCACTTTATATATAATCACCAACCAACTTAAATACATTTAACTTCAATTATCTCCCAATATTTTTCACTTTTAGTATTATTCCCTGTGTTACCTCCTACCAAAGCAAAAAAATAAAAAACAGTTAATAGATCTATAGCAATATGACTTTCTCATAAGCATCTTAACGTGAAACTAGTTGCCACTCTGGGGTTTTTAACCTTAACTCAGGTTTCTTTGAAATACCAATTTCCGGAACACAATTTATGTTCCATCTTAATAATAGATCAACTCCTTCCTTTACTGTGTTCATAGTGTACCATTTGGAACGTTTCACGACAAAGATTTTGACCGGATATCCCGATTTACAGTATATAACAATTCCTCCTTCCTCAAAATACGTGTTGTATCTCTAAACTCTTTTTGTTTAGCCAAAGTGTAAGGAGAAAGGTCAGAAAACAATTGATATTCTCATATGGGGGCTCCAATACTCCTTTCTTAAAGGATGCACTAATTATTGACTCTTTATATGACAAATGGTGCAACTTAACCATAACATCTTTAGGTTTATTAGAGTCAGATTTAACCAATAATGGTATTCTATGGCCTCCATCCAATTGAGCAAATTGTAGTTACTGGAGGCAGTAAAAAAAAATTTGCAATTCAATTGGCCTCTTCTAGCTACCCGCAATCGATTTGTAACAATCGCTAAAATCGCAAATCGCTATCCATTTGCTACAATTCCTCAAGCGCGGTATAATCGAGAGTCGCAATTGTTGGCGCGCTTTTGGCGTACACTGTTATTTTGGGACACCATAAATAGATATTGCATCTAAAGCTATGTAGTATAAGTGTTATAGTAATAATGCATGTGGCCATTCTAATTCATTTTTAGACATATATTAAAAGGATTCTTTATTTTCTGCTGTCAGGCCTACAAAGATGGAAAAAAATTAGGCTTTAGGAGTTGGCATACCGCAAATAGACTTAGAGGTCTTAAAAAATACATATACATTTCTTTGGCTGAAACATGCTATCAAATATTTAGGAGTAAAATCACAGGGAGGCTGTCCGACCTCTATTTGGCCAACTTTTCCGAAGATAAGATTACCGAAGATATGCAGAAGTTTCATATCTCCTGGACTGGGCTTATAACCATGGTGAAAATTAACATTTTACCAAAAAATATTATATTTATATAGAACCCTTTCCATCCCAGTAGATACAAAAAAACTTGACAAATTGCAAAATAAAATCTTCAAATTTATTTGGCGAGATAGACCTCCACAGATAGCGAGTAAGATAATGTTCCGACATAAAACCCAAGCAGGGCTCTCCTGCCCGAATCTACGGTTATACTTGAGATCTGCCCAATTAGAGTTTATTTCAGTTGCCCATTTGAGCAAGCACCAACTGTCATGAATCAGCCAGTGGCCATATTGGATTTGGCCTGAATAGCCGGTGGCCATGTTGTGACTGGCACCAATGGTCACATTTAAGAGCCATGTGTTATATTGTTATGCTGTGGGCTAGGGGGAGGAGCAGGGTTTTCTCATCACCATTAATAAAGTCATCATAATGCATAAAATGGATTGATGGAGAAAGCCCTGTCCCAACCCTAAATACCATAACTCCCATGTTTAGGCTTAGTGTAATGAGTGTCCTGTGAGAGAGCTAATGGGAGATATTGGCTATACGTGGGGGCAACATTGTGTGTTATATTTGTAAATATATAAATGTATATTATAGTAGAGAGTAGCCCTATTGTACACATACATCTTGTCATAGGAGTCTGTTGACCACAAAGGCTAATCCCTTGTGTACACTCACTTAAGGGATAGGAGCCATACACAATGGGATCTCCACAGACACAGAGGCACCATCACTTCAGGGGTCTACAGCTTGTCCCCTCCCAACTATCAGAGCAGGGAGCAGAGCAAAAGGACATGTGTCTTTCCTGAGAGCTAGCAGCCAAGTGAATTAGGTAGCCACACCTAGTGGGCGGACCTGGGAGGAGTCTCATGTTTCCCACAGTGTAACGCTACGTGATTGGCCAGAGGCCATTAGGGGCTGACCTCAGGTACCTCCTCCCTCTACTATGTTGTATAGAGTTTATATACGTGTGTTTTCCAAATAAAGGTTGTTCTTAATTTTCATACTTTGACTAAGCATGTATTATTGACCCAGAGGCATATGCTTGTAGAGGAGCTCGTTCTGACTCCCTACTAAGGTGCTCCCAGGTACACCACCACAGCAGCTGGGACTTATGCCTTTGTACCGACAAAGACTGTCCATAGGTCTAGAGTCACCCAAACTTAGGTCTAAACCTACTGGGAATAAGAGTACTAGGATACTCTAGATCCCATCATCATAGTAGGTTGTGACACCAACCACTTTGGATCTTTGTTGAGAATTGGCAACTGAAACCTCATACCTGGGATACTCTGATTTGGGATCCACATTCTCCTTGCATTAAACAACGCCACCCCAATCCTAAGATTAACGCTACTCTGATTACCTGGGCCTATATACGAATCTAGCTTCTATGATGGGATTTCTGGGTTCTTTATATTCCCTTTTTAATGACTAAATAGCCAGAAACCTACAATTATGCTAAAATGGGAATGGGACTTAGGCAGAGAGTTAGTTACTAACATGTGGAAGGAGATCTGCTCTAACCTATCGAGAGGATCCTTCACATACAGCTTACTGGAAGTTTCAGTCAAGGTTCTACACAGAATCTACTATACACCATCTCTAATGAATAAAATAAATTCACACCTAAGTGAGAATTGCTTCAGAGGATTCCACTTTCGGGGGGATTTTCACCATATTTGGTGGACATGCCATTTGGTACAAGGCCTATGGGGGAAAACAATTAGACTGTTTTCAAAAATAATTAATATTTCACTACAGCCTACAATAGAGATATGCCTCTTGGCCATGCATGTAAAAGACCTGCCTATACACCAAAATAAACTTTGGCAATACTTAGCAGCGAAATTAAACATAGCAAAACACTAGAGAACCCCCACATTAACTTATAATAAGATTATTATTAAAATTAACTACATAATGGTTAATGAAAAATTGACGTAATTGCAAAATGCGTACCCTGTGTTTCTTAAAATTTGGACCCCATGGCTTGCTTCTACTCATAGCATTTTGCTATAACTGTCTGCTTATGAAGCGGGTGAGGCCTTCGTAGGTGGGAAGCGGAGGCCAAGGGGACACGGAGTGCCATAAATATCCGCAACATCCAAAACGCCTTAGAGGGTAAGTTTGCCAGAGGATTTTCCCTTTCTCTTTTTTTTTTCCTTCCCTGTTATATTGCTTCTCTTTTTTTTTTTTTTTTTCTTCTGTTGTTTATTTGAATCAACCTTTGAATTATGTGATAGAATATATAAAAAAAAACAAAAAAAAAACGAAAAGACAAGAAATGATTTTCAGGTTTGCAAGTCTTTATATTTGCGTAGCTTAGCATTATTTCACTGTTTATGGGTATGTTTTATAAATCTGCTATCATCTATGAGGGCAGGGTGATACTACTAAAAACTGTCTGTATTTGATGACCTGTTACCCTTTGCTTCAAATTTGTCTTTAATTAAAATAGATTGGAAAACATTCTAATCTCTTGTTAATTAGGGTCTTTAGAAATAAATCAATCTGGTTTTCTCCAAAATCGTCAGGGGGGCAGATAACACTAGAAGATTGATTGATTTAATAGTAAAGATAATTACAAACCTTGCGCAATTATTACTCTAGATGCAGAAAAAGCCTTTGATAGGTTAAACTGGGATTATATGTATCAAGTCCTATCAAAATTTGGGTTTGAAGATTTTGGAGTAAAGTCAATTGGAGCCTTATACTCCACCCCAAGTACCTTTATCTCTGGAATTGGTTCAGGATTATCCTCCATGCCCATTAATAATGGGTCCCGACAGGGATGTCCTCTATCTCCACTGATTTTTATTCTAATGATGGAACCCCTTGTGGAGGCGATTAGAGGAAATAATAAAATTCATGATATTAATATCGGAGAAACAAAATATAAAATTATGCTATATGCAGATGATGTGATACTAACTCTTACCAAACCCAGCAAATCTCTAATTTACATACAAGAGCTAATAAAGAAGTTTGGAAATATTTCCTATTATAAAATAAATTGGTCCAAAACAGAAGTATTACCTATCTATATAGATGAAAAAAAAAATGTTGAAATCAAATTGGGAAATCAACTGGGAAATGAATAAAATATCGTATTTAGGAATTGAATTTACTAGTAAAGTGGAAGAAATAATTAAAACAAATTTCAGCAAACTATATAACAAAATAAAAACCCAGCTAGATAACTGGAAATTAAATATGCTATCCTGGATAGGTAGAATTGCGGCTATAAAAATGTCAATCTTACCTCAAATGTATTATCTTTTTAGATGTTTACCTCTGAACATCCCTATTTATATAATCAGAAAACATCAAACTTTATTTATAATGGGAAAAAACCCAGAATTAAATTGAAAACTGTCAGGAAAAGTTTTATAAAAGATGGCATTGCATCTCCATGTATTGAAGATTACTATATTGCTGTAAGACTCTCACACTGTGTAAATTGGTCATCTAAAATAAATAAAAACAGCTGGATAAACATAGAACAAGATTTGACTAGTAACTTGGCCTTATCAGAATGGCTCTGGTACGACAAATCATCATGTAAAATTATTAAATTAGTGCCTGCTATAGTAAAATCCGGATTGGAATTTTGGTTTAAGTGGAACAATAAATTTAACTTTTCCCCATCCCCTTCACCTGGTATGACACTGCTATGGCTGAGTAAGGTTCTTAACCTACCATTTCTTCAGGACTGGAACATCTGGAATATTCACTCGTTAGGTGACCTGTTTGACTCAGGAAAGATGAAATCTTTCGCTGAGTTATGCAAGGAATTTAATTTTCCTGTGTCAAAATGGTTAGCATACGAAAGTGCCAAGATGACAATTATGCAATAAATTTTTTTCAATTACTCAGACTAAAGATTTAACTAAATTTGAAAAATTAGCATTATTTAATGACGGGAAACATATCATTTCTAAATGCTATGATATGATAACAAAACAGATTACTGTGGAAAAAACTTCATTTATGCAGAGATGGGAGAAAGAATGTAGTAACTCTATTACACTAGAAACTTGGTCTAATGCATTTAATCTTTCTCAGAGAATTATTAAATATCAGTCTTATAGAGAAATGTATTTTAAAGTAGTGCAGAGATGGTACTTTGTTCCCTCAAAAATAGCATTGATTTATAAAGACCCAGACTTGGGGGTATGCTGGAGATTTTGTAACCAACATGGCTCCCATAAACATATTTGGTGGGATTGTGTACATATTAGGAACTTATGGAACTCTGTTTTTGATTACATTTCTAAATGCTGTCATAAGATCATCAATCCTTCATGTGAAATGGCGTTGTTTCATATTATTGATGATGGGTTTAAATTGGGAGAAAAGGCCTTCTTTATTCAAGTATTCCACGTGGTTAAATGGTTGATAGCTAAACGTTGGAAAACGGAGATAATTCCAACATTGAACAAAATAATTTCAACTCTTGAAAAAAACAGAGAACTGGAAAGAGATATATTTGCTTTGGGCATTGTTTTGTCTAAGTGCAATAGCTGAGCGGTTTGGGATAACTATCATCATCCATCAACTTAAATATATACAACTTTTTCAAGGGCAATGCTATGTAAACATGTAAGCCTGTATATTCTTATATGTTACCTGTACTCTTAAATTGTTTTTGTTTCTTTTTTATATATGTGTCCCTTTGCTGTTTGTATAATTGTGTAATGTATTTTGTATTTTTGTAAAGAAAAAAAAAAAAAAAAGAACTAATTACTGATTATCCCCTGGCGCTTCTTTGTTTTTCAGTCAAGTCAGCTGTAGAAAAATGCTGGGTATGCTCAGAGCAGACATCAAATCTAACTTTCTATGTTTTAAGGAGTAACTACCTGCAACTGTACATCATTAAAGTGACATCATTATACTTTGTTTATGTAACTTTTTGGTGCTCATTCTGGGTATATATAATTTCTTAAGCAGACTATCGTGCTATTTTAAAGGACAACTGGAGTTTGGAAAAAAAAACTTCACATTCATTTTTGAAAGATCTATTGTTTGATTTGGCAGGTTATCATGCTGGGACATATTTTTCTACTTATATCTATTATCAAGTGACTATGTACAATGGCAGTCTATTAACACAATTGAATGGGGATCTTATCTGAATCCATAGTTCCTCACATTTCTCCATGGTGTGTAATCCTGTTAGGAACAAAAAATAAATAATGTCTACTGACATTAATGCAAACTTGAATAAAAATATATAAAAAGCAAATACTTAGCTAATTTATGTAATTTTTTTTGTAAAAAAATTGCATAAAATGAAGACAAGTTTTTTTAATAAATGTCTTTATTTTCATTATATTTCCTTAAACAGATGGATCCACAAGACAGAATACTTCTGGACAACATTACAACACAGTGACTTATACAAAGAAATGTAGGACTGAAACCCCCACAGAACTTCACCAAACCATTTCTGTTCAGTGTAACAACAATGGACTACAATCAAAGAGACAACCTCAGCAAAAGTCTCAAAAAAGAAAGGAAGAATGTTCGGAATGTGGGAAATATTTTGTTAGCAAGTCTTCTCTTCTCAGACATCAGAGAGTTCATACAGGGGAGAAACCATTTGCATGTCCTGAATGTGAAAAAAGATTTACTCAGAAATCGAAACTTATCCAACATAAGAATCTACATACAGGGGAGAAACAATTTGCATGTTCTGAATGTGAGAAAAGATTTAATCAGAAATCTAACCTTATCCGGCATAAGAATCTACATACAGGAGAGAAACCATTTGCATGTTCTGAATGTGAGAAGAGATTTACTTGGAAATCTAGCCTTATAGAACATAAGAATCTACATACAGGGGATAAACCATTTGCATGTTCTGAATGTGATCAAAGATTTAACAGGAAACCATACCTCATAAGACATGTAAAAAATCATACAGGAGAGAAACCATATAAATGTACTGAATGTGATAAATGTTTTAGTCAACAGTGTGATCTCATTAGTCATCAGAGAATTCATACAGGAGAGAGACCGTTTGTGTGTTTGGAATGTGGGAAAGGTTTTACTGACAAATCATGTCTAGTATCACATCATCGCATTCACACAGGAGAGAAAAAATCTACAGGTTCCGAGTGTGGAAAAAGTTTTAGCTACAAATCAGGTCTTGCTTCTTATCAGATAATTCATACAGGGGATAAGCCATATGTTTGTTATGAGTGTGGGAAATGTTTTACCAGAAGTTCAGACCTTACACAACATAAGACAACTCATAAAAGATAGAAACCATTTACGCATTTAGGGCGGTAAGAAGGCTCCCAGGTCACATATATGAGAGAAGTTATCGTATATATAAATTCTTAAGAACCTGTTTAACCTTCCTGGTGGTATGATTATGTCAGTATTTAGAATGTTAAAGCGCTACATTCAAAAATACTGACATAAGTAGTAGTTAAAGTAATAGTTTTTATTGTTGACTTTATAAACACATCTTCAAATAAAATGGTTTATAAATGAATGTACTTGCCTGATGTGCTGGTTCTCTCTCTCTCTCGCCAGGTACATTCATTTTAAATCCATTTTTATAGATATTGTGTTTGTGCATGTGTGTATGATGCCGTTTTTATGTTGTAAGAATTTTAAGTTCAGAAAATGTACTTTATAAAAAAAATTTTATAATAAGTATATTTTTTGTCTATAATGGGTTGGTATTTTTTTCATGTTAGATTAACAAATGGGCGAGTGCACTTAACTACAGAAAGCAAACCCTTATTTGATAAAATATTACCTGGGAAGATTGTTATGTGCATAAGTAATCAAACTAAGAAAATAAAGAGAAACACATATAATGTAAAGCACTTCCTTTTGTAATATGCGAATAATGAAATAAAACTTACATTTATTTGTTGGTTTATAAACAACAAGCCATAGATAATTTTCAGGAAATATATAATTTGCTTAAAAATGTTTTCCTCCTTTGTATGGTATACTGGTATTAATTATTAAAATTGGGTCCAAGTTATTATATTCCATCTAACAACTAGTAATAACTGACCAATATCTGCTTCATTAATATGTTTGTTCTTCCTTTTTTTAATCCCATTTACACATTTAGGAAATGGAGTTGCTCTATAATATTTTTTATAATATGGCTCAGTCTTGAATTGTAAGATGGAACAAAGTAATGGAATAGACTATAGAAATGATAATATTACAGTGGAAGTTACACATTCATAACTAAAATAATATATAAACTTGTATTAGGCTAGTAAAACCTTAAATCATTCATTAGATTTGGATTGATTTATTTTAAAGAAAAATTAAAAACCCCAAAAACTTGTTACTGGACCACTCAACAGCCGGTTGCTGTTTCCCCAAAGGTAAGGACATTTTTATTGTAAACAATATATAACTTGTGCACCAAAAATGTAGATAAGAAATACTGTTCCAGAGAATACAGAAACAAAAAAGAGCCTGAACACTCAGACACATATAAAGGGGCTAGGTGGTTGCAAACTTAAGTGGTCTGACAGGGAGTTGGTTGATACAGATGTAAGAAATGTGAATTATGATTTAATTCTCTCTAAATAAGTGTCTGGGCTTGGATCTAGCTAGAAAGCAGGTATACAACACCGCCTCCTCATTGGAGCTTATAGGACACCACCTCCTCATTAGAGTTTCTGAGTAGGTAGGTTGTGTCTGTGGAGCAGGTACATCCTTACATTCAAGTTTTGTGATTGCAATATATGTTACCATACACAACTACACAGTAGACTATGGTACTAGTAAATACATATTAATATATTAAGGTCAGATACCAATGTGCTTCAGATCTTCCCATAAAGGTTCAATGATGTTTACATCTGGTAATAGGGAGTCCATGGAAGGCATTTGCCTTCATCCTCAAATTTTTATATATGGACATTATCAACGTGGTTACTGGTCATTTCATGAGGGAACAAGGTTTTCACATATTGTCCACCTGATCGTGTAAAAATGATCTCATATTCCTTGTTATACGATCATACAGAGCAATCATCTGACCCAATGACTTCCATGCCATTGCGGCCCCTACCATTATGGATCATATCATGTTTAATGGTTGACATTGTGTATTGAATTCAACTTGTGTCCTCTAATGGGCAGTTTGTAGATCAACATTTTTCTGCTAGCCTTAGTATTTCCTATACTTATACATATAAATATATATTCATATTACTAGCTTGTGCATGTTCTTCTGTAATATTTGTCTGTTATTAGCACTTTAAAAAGACTTATAAGAAGAAGAATTGTCCAGTCAAAGGATTCATGACCTGCATCATTACTATTGCTGGTAAAGTCCAAAGACTCCGTGTCTTCTTGTTATTTGTTCGCATTATAATTTTATGATCACACTATTTCTTTTTAAAGGGAGTGTTGAGGTGCAATACATTATTGGTTCTTTTCCCGGACTAAAACATGGATGTTGTCATTCTTTAAGCTGTGTCATCAGCATGTTCCAACTCTTATAACATGTTAATTCCTTAACTGTGTTTTTGGTGTCTCCAGGACAATAGTGAAGGGTAGTTTTGTGTATCCTAAAGAGAGATTCAAGCTGATCACTTATGAAGGACTTCAAGGAGACACCTCAGGAACTCTTGGATGATGCTCAAGCCTTGCAGTTGTATTGATGACGAAATAAAGTTATGATAATTTTTACATGGTTTCTTATGTTCTATGAGTTAACTGTTATTAATCAGTTTAATTGAATAAATACAGTTTTATGCACATTATGTTTACTTTGCCAGACAGACATTTTGACAAACTTTGGTACATCTCTCCGTCTAGGATTTGGCCCTTTCTGAACACGTTATGAGACCATGTATGCATGCTGTCAATCATCATACGTTAACTTTATATAGTTTTCTCCCAATTTATACTGGATTAACTAGTTCAAAAGTGTTCTGCATTTTCTTTGGTTGTTGAATTTTTTCCCCGAGTCAAGTAATTATTGTTTATGGATAAAGTTAAAAATATTCAGATTTAGCTGGTCCGATAACCTGGACCTTGTAAGGAGTGAGCTCACCCTCCTACACAGTGAGTTCGAGGACAACAATAAAGAGAATGTAATTACAATCAAGGGCCATATTAAATTCCAGCCACTTAAGTCAAACATGTAGCGTGTAAGCGCTGCGTGCTTCAAATTTGGCCATTTTACGTTTGGCCATTTGTCGCGCACACAATACATAAGACGTACGTACAAGCTATGTTCGTCTTTAAATTAACATTTGCGTAATAATGTAGCGCGAAAGACGCCAAACAGCCAATAGAAAGCCGTAAAACGCAATTAAAGGTGTCAGAACACATTTAAAAAGCAGCCAAACCTGTAAACCATTGACTGTGCTGCAGCTTTCAAGTAAACACACAGGTCTAGGCGTTGGTGGGTTTTGGAGCTTTAGAGAGAGAGAGAAAGAGAGAGAAGGAGTAGTGTACGTTTTTGATATTTTGACCTCTAAGTGAATTTGACCCTTAATTTACAACACACATAATTACTGGTATCACATAATTCACACAGATTAATACGTACACATAGCTATACCTAGAAGTAGGCCACAGCACATCTACATGCCCATACCCCCCATACAATTACTATACTACACATAATACTCACATTTTTGTTTTACCACATACACATACATATAGTTTATTTCTTTATCGTTATTTTATTCTCATAGGAGAGGAGGAGAGTGAGGGAAACACCAGAGGGGGGGGGGGGGGGGGGGGGGGGGTGAGGAGAGGAGGAGGATATTGAGGAGAGTAAAAAGAGCTAGAGGTATGGAGAAAGGAGGAGGAGGGAGAGGAGAAAGAGAGCAGCAGGAAAGGAGGTGCCCCCTGATGTATTCACACATGGTGGAGGGGCAGGGACCTGATTCCAGGGCGGGAGGTAGTGGGGATGAGGGAGCGGCGCAAGGCAGAGTAGAGGGAGGCCAGGAGCAAAGTTCCGGGCCCCTAATTTTACCCCAGAGAAGATGCAGGTTCTCCTCGGGGAAGTCCCTACCCGCTATGGGATAATACATGGTGGGAGAGAGGTGAATGCTACCCGGAAGAATGAGGCCTGGGCCCAAATAACTACAGCTGTTGCAGCATTAGGGGTTGCTAAAAGGGACGTTAAGTCTGTGAAGGACTGCAAAGCGAAGGTGAAGAGAAAGATGGCCAAGGTGGCAGGAGCAGCACGTGGTACAGGTGGTGGGCCTGCTGTAGAATTAACTTACACCACATGGTGGGCCTACCAGGCCAGGTGGACACAGATTGGCCTAGCACAATGCAACATGAGTATCATATCACACCACACACATTGTTGTATGAAATTGTGAGGGGATGGAGTGGACAAACTCTGCAGATATAATGCTGTTTGTATGTATAAATAAGCTTGTACTCTGGCTGTTGTATATAATGAGCTGTATCCCTCTAGAACGCTGGTGGGCAAGGAGGGCCACATACATGCCTGGATTTGAAGATATACTTTTTGCGCACAGGTCAATCAGGATCACTGAAGAGGTGATTGACTCACCTGTGCACAGCAGGGATATCAGGACCAGGACCGAACCTGCCCACCCTTGCTCTAGAATTATATTGCCCCTTACACCCCTGCCCACATGGAGAGATAACTGACATAGAATAGCACTGTAAGCCCTATGGTTATGACTAAAGATATATGGGGCAACAATAACCATTTGGATCCTGGTAGCAAACACATAATCTTCATAATTTGTATCAATTAAATGTCTGGACAATAGCGGCATTGAATAACAATTTGCTATTATATCAAGATTGATTTGACATGCAACAGAACAGGTGTGTCGAAATTCGGGCCTGCTGGGAAGCACACAGGACTGGATTTGGGGATTTCCTTTATGTGCACAGATGAGTCAATTAGACTAAATTACTAAAGAAATGATTTGTGGATTTCCTTTATGTGCACAGATGAGTCAATTAGACTAAATGACTGAAGAAATTATATTCTCACCCGGGTGCAGCAGGGCTATGCACAAATCCAGGCCTGTGTGGTATTCTGTTTGCATGGGTGTCCAAAGTCGGACCTGCTGGGCTGCACACAGGCCTGGATTTGTTGATAGCCCTTCTGCACCCAGGTGAGAATATTTACTAATTGACTCATCTGTGCACATAAAGGAAATCCACAAATCCAGGCCTGTCTGCGACCCAGCAGGCCCGACTTTCGACACCCCTGCAATAGAGAGTACAAATCTGGGTGTGCACATTGCAGCATATGTGAATATAGACTCTGTAGGACTGCATGTGCATGTTATATACTGTCCTAACCTGGACCATGTCTCAGCTGCTTATTAACAACCATTGCTGGGAACATGTCACAGATTGGTCAGTCTCACACACTGCGCAGCAGATCCAGTAGAGCATGTGTCTGATGCACATGCAGTACACATTCATCTGAGCAATGATCCACAATGCTTATTATGCAGGCCGTGGTTCAGCTGCGCAACACAGCCACTACAGTCAATCACAGGTGACCATGATGTCAAGGATATGGAAACACATAGCTGTCAATTGTGTATGGCAACTAACTGAAATATATGTTTATTCCATTGCAGTACCCAGGAGGATAAGGCCAGCCACAGAGCAAAAGGAGGAGGTGGGAGTGCTCGATGAGGAGGGCCAGGACATTCAAGAGGACCCCGGACCATCCACACAAGCTAGTCGTTCAGCAGGATATGAGGAGTGGGAATCGATGCCTGGGCCCTCAACAGCGTCATACAGACAGCCACAGCCGTACCAGCCACCTCCACCGGCAATGTCCTGGCCCCAGACATCATCAATGCCGCCACCTGGCCCAGCAACATCGCAGCCATGGGCGCAGCCCCCAACTAGTTCCGCACCATGGGGTCCACACCATCTTGTCCCCCAGGATGGAGTCCAGCACCATCTTGTCCCCCAGGATGGGGTTCTGTGACCCCAATGCCGGCAACGCCACCACCCCTCACATTACTGGAGATCATGGCCCAGTTTGCCAGACAGGACACAGCACGCCTGAACCTTGAAAATGAGAGGCTACGGTTGCTCTGAAGGCAGTGTCGGCTCACAAACACTGTCCTGGCTAGCATAAGATCGCTGGAAGCTAGCACAAGAACACTTCAGGCTAGCACAAGATCGCTCCATGCTGAGATGAGGAGGCACAACCGAAGGATGGAGAGGTATGAGGAACAGGCATGTCGTGACAGACACCTACTAATTGAGCTAGCCCAATGCCAGTCCATATCTCCATCCTTTGGTTGCGCAACAGGAGACGTCTACCTCCTCCTCTCAGAACTCACCATGGAGACGGTCCATGGGCACGGAAGGTGGGGGCCCAGTGCTGATGAGTAAGAGGGCTAAGCACCATCCAGGAAGTCCTCCTCCTGATCACTCCTCACTGATTACTGATTGTTATAGATGTTGACATACTATTGGTTGGCTACAGAGTGTGTACATGTTTGGTTATGTTTAACATTTCAACAATTGATGTCCCATGTGGATTGACCTTGAGATGAGATTTTGTAGTTAAACAGAATATTGTTATGATTGATATCTAGCCAAATAGCCAAATCTTACGACTATGAAGGCATGTTCCTCATCTTCGAGCAGTACAATACCATCATGTGAATGAACACTCAACCCAGTTCCCAACAGGCATTCCATCAGTGTCATACACCAATGTGCATGGATATGAAATGCAATATATCACTACATATCTCTTCACTAATGAACATGACTGGTGTGAGTTTCAATTATAATGAATCCAGGCTTTAGAGTTGCATGGTTCCATTAGGATCTGCTAATCCAAACCAGTAGTTATACATGTATTTTAGAGGCATTTCATCCTATTAACAGTATGAAAGCGGATTAATGTACTTCATGTCATCCAAACAAAATGGCTGATTCCTTTGTTTGACATCAGGATCAATGTGCATGTGTTTAGGGGTAATGTGAACAGTGTAATCTGTCTGGCCTTGGTACCACCCATATACGAGTGAGATGTGATATCAGCATGGCACAACTATTCCATGTAGATAGTAATAATACTCTTTGATGAAAGATTATATTCACAGTAAAGCATGCCTTGTCGTTTAACACGTCCTTAACATATTCCAGGAAGGCTGATTGAACAGGACAGAATCAATATGGTTATTATTGCTCATAGATGACTTTCATGTTAATTGGTTTATTGTAGTGTCCAGAGCAAAAACAATGTACTATAATAACAGCTTGTGATTGTTCTAACACCTCCTCTTCATGATTTCCAGATTCCCATAATATATTGATCAATCAGCAGTAATGTATGAAAACACACTGTGTGTTGAAGGGATTAGAATCACATGATCCACAATTTCTGCTGTCTGTTTAATTTTTCATATGGCAACGGTATGGCTGCTGTATGCACCTTAATGGTTATGTCCATGAAATGGAGTGTTATATGATGTTGGTTACTGTGGGGTCCTGACCACATGTGACCCTAGTAGATGCTATGCATTATCCTTATGATGTTGTCTGTTTAACCTTTAGATAACGTCTGATCTGCCACAGCCTCTTGCCATACTGGGATCCACCCACACCACACCCATGATATCAATGCACATGTCGTGTTCATTTCTGATTGTGCTCTGTGTATGAAATAAAACTTTGTTATACTTTATCACTGTGTCAGTGTGATTTCAATGGTTGGGGTTTTGGGACATCCACATACATCACATTTGTGTCCCATTCCTATTTCTGTAAACTAATGGGCCCCAGTTACTATGCAATAGATCAATACCTCTAATAATATTAATAATAGCATTAGATTTCATATGATAATATATCTTATATAATCAACATAAAGGGTTAATACACATGCAAATGTCCAGTTAATGATATTGTGAAATATTAACATTCCCCTGAGGGTCTGATAAGAATATGACAGGTGATATTGGAGTGGGTTTCCACTTCCTCCTATAGTGGACTATGATTTGTCTGACCTCTCTGCTATGATGTGCCCACCTACACTGGCCCTACATGGTATAGCTTACAGCTTCATTCAGTTACACAAGCCCCTTCACCACCAACACTTAGCCATCCACAAGTGGAACAGTGGAACATACACCACACTAATGAAAATTGATGAATTGAAAATAATGGGAGGTCACCAAATGATAATGGGTATACATCATGGCACATGGCCACCAGCAATGGCATGGGACTTTTCAGGATGGGCATAGAGAAGATTACCCCTGATGGAAGTGAGTTGGCTGTTGATCCCTGTGCCTCTGCACAGCCTCCATGTGGTTTTGCGGCTCTTCCTGAGGGGTTAAAGTAATGTTCCCCTGGTCCCCTTCAGCATTACCTGAATGAAGCTGTGAGACATTCCATACAGGGCCACTGTCGGTGGGCACATCATAGCAGAGAGGTCAGATAAATCCCAGCCCACCAGAGAAGGAACTGGCAACCCACTCCAGTATCACCAGCATGCAGACCTTGTACAACAGCACAGGCAGAGACCTAGCTAAATGTGCTGCAGTCCATAGGGTCACAGAAAGGCGGACACGACTGGAGGACTGAACAAGACATAATCAAATGTTACCCATGTAACTCGTCTATGTGATGTGGTGGTGAAATATGGCCACTATTTAAGTTTCCCAAATGTAGATGGGATGGGTGAGATATATATAAGATGATGTTTTATGTTTAGGGGCCACATTCTAGCCTCTGAGTGAGAAAGTAGTTTGCATATGCATGACCATTCAAACATATGACAATCAAAATATATTTTTCATTTACATATTTGATCATTGGGGATTGTTGTGAATGTTATTCTAATGCTTTCTATTGCTTTATTAATATTTTTAAGCCCCTTGCAGCCCTAGAAAATGCCAAGCCGGTAAGTGCATCCTGATACCAGCAACGGCTGCGGCCTTCAAATTAGTCAGAGTTAAAGGACTATTGAATTTGAGCTGGGCGTGACTTATGGGCTTGAGACTCAAGCCCGTAAGACTTTGCCGCCGGCGCATGCTGGAAAGGGGACAGACTAGTTGCGATCGGCAGGAACTATCCAATTGCGGAATAAAGCTATAGAGACATATATACAGTTCAGACACACACACCACTCCCTCCCATCCCCCCATCCCATCCCCTACACCCCAACACTTATTAAAAACACATAGCACATACATATTTTTTTCCCAACACCCATATTACAGGAATACTTTTCTTTCTTTATCATTCTTTTGATTTGTAGGCGCACTATTTTTGGATTGTTTATATTATATTCCTAGCGTATTTACACTTAAGAGTTACAAATATTTAAACATTACACATATTTGCTAAACACATCAGTTAAAGAACACACATAGAGACATACATAGCGTTAGGACACACACACACCCCATCCTCCACACCTCACCCCCAACACTTATTAATAACACATGAAACATACACTTTTTTTTCACACCCATATAACATTTACACTTATTTTGATTTATCCTTACTGAGTTATTATTTCTGAGCATGGAGGGAGGAGATAGGAGAAGAGAAGAGGGTGGAGTAGGAGAGGAGGAGAGGCGAGATGAGGAGAAAGAGTTGGTCATCTGGAGTGGAGGATGATGAGAGTGCAGTGGCGGGTTGTGCGTCAAGCATACTTAGGAGAGAGGAAGGGGCCTGTTCCTGGGGGGGGGAGGTTGGGGAAGGGACAGGCCTCAGGGACAAGCCAGAGAGGCCGGGGTCCCCGAACACAGCCGAGAGGGCAAGAGGCTAGTGGCAGGGGCAAGGCCAGGGCCCACAACTATACACCCTAGGTGAGTAAGGAGGTAGAAGCGCATTTAAAAGCGGTAGACACAGCGCCTAGGGGCGAGAGGTCTCCACTATGATGATATCAGGGCCAGGAGGAGGAAGATGGCCAGAGAGGACTCAGGACACAGCGCGACCTACAATAAGTGGGAGAGGGTTGCAAGGGACCTCCTGAGACCTCCGCCGGATGCTGGAGCTTCAGGCCTGGTGCCCCAGCAGCACCCAGCCTTCATGTCAGGTGAATATGACATACACCAACATTCCACTACATGTGCATCACACACACTACACATGTACATGATTACCAAAGAGGGCACTGACATGTCAGCTCCATGGAATTTACAATGGATAGATCGATGCGTAACTAAATCCATGAAGCTGACAAATCACTGTCATTCCTGGGCACCCCAACAGTAATCACGCAATAGAGAGTCCATGTACTGGTGTGCCCACTGCAGCCGATGCAGTTACAGACCGCAGACGAAATACAGATAGTGTTAGGAGACAGGAAAGATCAAGACCAGAAACTAAAGAATAGATAACATCTAGCAAATGATAGCTAATCTGAGTTGCAATTATAAGAATCATCCATGTTCAACCCTAGATGTCAGATAGTTAGGAATGAACACATATCAATGTATTAATCAGCATACCAATGACATGCACCTTTTTTTTTTTATCTTGCAACATCCAGGAGGAGGTTTGGGTCCGTTGGTGAGCCAGAGGTGAGGACATTGGCCCGCGCCCAGCAGGAGACAGCTCAGAGGGAGGAGGGAAGAGGATCATCGGAGGGCCCTGGCTCTGAGGACGGGGAGGTTGTGGTTGTGGATGATTCCCCTCATGGACAGAGCCCCAGCCATTTTGACCAGACCATCCCCCTCCTCGAAAGACTTTCCATTTCCCCTGGGGCCCTCACACTCACTGGTCTACGGAACAGCACATCCTTCCCCACACAGCAGTAAGCTGTCCTGGCCGCCACAGCCACCAGAGACACCAACATCACCACCCCTGGCTCCAGCCGGGCCTCAGACCCCCCCAGACACTCAATCACCGTCACCTCCTCACCCGGCCCTGCAACCAGCACCTCCGTCCCCACCATCACTAACTATCCAGGCTGTGCTGGCAGAGATGCTGGCCATCATGAAGGAGCAGATGAACAGCATGCAGAGAATGGCGGCCGGCATCTCATCCACAAGGCGCAGCATGGACAGACTCTCCTGGGAGGTGAGGAGGCATCATCTGATGCAGAAGACCTACATGACTGGGCTGCTAAGAATGGGGCTGGTCCCCAGCCACCCCTCGTTTATCTTGGAGGAATTCCCCAGGCACCAGCAGCCCAGCCTCTCCTCACCTTCCACCATGCTTCCGCACCCACCACTAGTGGTGCTGCAACCTCCACCCGCCCACCCCAACCACCAACAGCGAGGAGACGCATCCGGCCGAGGACAATGTGTGCCCTGTGCCCAGGCGGAGTAGGAAATATGGGATGTGGACATGTTTTTGCCTTCTCAACAGCACTCATCAGTGACAATCTGTTGGTCACAATGTTAACCTAATCTAGCCTGGCTACAGAGTCTGGGATCTTGGTCTATGTGATGGTGATAATTTGTATGCAGATGGCTACCTCCCATCACATGGTCCATGGTCCTCTTCTCTTTGGACACGTGTTTAACATGTCACTGATTGATGGTCACTGAGGAATGCTGTTGAGAAGAGATGCTGCAGTCCCTATGTTTTTTAAGGCCTTATGTTTTAGGTTATTTTCTTCTTTATTTCCATTTGTTTTGTTTTAGGTTCAATTCAGGTCCATCTTCTGCATCTGCAAGCATTGTGGAGTAAATGTATGAGGTATGAGTATTTCCCAGTGCCTCTCAGGTAGACATTCCTTTAATGACAGCCCCCCCCCCCCCCTTGACATGTAGCTGTCCCATTCTTACAGCTATCATATAGCCAGATATCTCAGACATGATTGTTGTTAGCTTCAATGTAGACTAATACTACTATGGTGGTGGACTTGCAAAGTCTCACAATGGCATGTTAATGACAGCCAGCATTAATATATGCATTAGTGAAGCATGTGATACTGACCCCAATATCAGTCTGAGAACAAATCCTTGGGCCTGATGTAAGTAACATTGAATCTGGCTGCTGACCTTTGTGTCCTCTCCGTATTAATGGCTATTTGTCCATATTACTGATTATCCAGAGACCAAGCTAATAGTTAGTAATGCTTGCAGATGGAAATTAGGTGAGTTGGTATATTGGTACAGTATTTAGACCTGTACTGTACATGCATTGTGATTATTATTTTTTTATCCACCTCCGCCATTTTTTAGTTGACCACTTTTTAATGTTTTCACATTTTCGGTCACCACACTATATGTGTGAAACTGGATTAGATTACACAGTCCAGAGTTTGACTCATCTGTTTCATTGAGCAGATCTAGACAAGTTGTAAGTGCTATGCACATTATTGGTTTCTTCAATTAAATAGAGTAATTTGTGATGATCCTTTTTTCATCAAATTCCAGTTGCAGCGCTGTAGTGACCACATGTGACCCTCGTAAATGCTATGCATCATGCTTATTCTAGACTATTATATTGGCCCCTGTAGGTATCGCCTTTTTTTCAATCCTAGCCTCTTGCTCTCTAGGGACCCGCCCACACCACACCCTATGATATTAATGCACAGTCTTGACCACGGCTGATTGTGGTCTGTGTAAAAAATAAAGCTTTGTTATACCATTGTACCCGTGTCAGTGTGTTTTCAATGGTTGGGGTTATGGGACATCTACATACATCACATTAGTGTCACATTCCTATATAAAAACTAAATGTAAACAAATGAGCCCTAGTTAACATGCAATAGGTCCATACATATTAGGAGGAATAATAGCCAGAATAGCATTAGATATCATATTATACTAAATCTGCAATGTAATAAGAATAAATGGTTACTACACAGGCCAGGTCCAATTAGTGATACTGTGGAGTATGAACATTCCCCTGAGGGCCTAACAGGATTATGACAGGTGACACTGGAGTGGGTTGCCAGTTTCTTCTCTATTGGACTGATCTCTCTGCTATGACGTACCCACATACACTGGCCCTACATGTTATAGCTCACAGCTTCGTTTAGGTACACAAGGCCCTTCACCATCACCACTAAGCAGATGTGTGAGTGCAATTACTTGCAAAATGATCCCCAAATATTAAATGTGGATCCTCAAAATATATATTTCCTATATATTTTCACTACCTGATTAAATAACAGTACAAAAACATGAAACCCATGCCATATTAACCCTTCGTCAAAGAGGCTCTATCGTGGTCCCTAATATATCAATATAATTGTATATGCTCATATTTCCATATACTCTGTATCTGTCTAATCTACTCCTGTAGACCAGAGGTGGGCAAGGAGGGCCCCATACATGCCTGGATTTGAAGATATACTTTCTGTGCACAGATGAGTCAATCAGGATGATTGAAGAGGTGATTGATTCACCTGTGCACAGAATGGATATGATCAAATCCAGTCATGTATGCGGCCATCCGGGACCAAACTTGCCCACTCCTGCTGTAGACTGATCTCTAATGAAGTGAAATAGATAACAGTAGTGCGATTATGTCATTATCCAGTAGCGATCACCTCTGAAGTCAGTAGGTAGATGTAGAGCTATGGAATATGTTGGCATGTTACAATTTAATGATAATAATAATGATCTCCAGGATTTGATTCATGATCATTTTAGTTTTGTATCATTGTCTATCTTAGTAATTGTCAGTAAAGTAGTCAGTTTCTGCAATAGTGAGACCAGTGACATTTATAAAGAATTACATTTAATTGAAAGAAATAATTTAGGTGTTCATTTAACTATCAGACCTTTACAAGGCAAATTACCCTCCTCTCCACATGGGCACTTGGTCAAAATCACACATTTGGAAGGGGTGTATAGCCTCTATCAATATGAATGTCTTGCCTCGGCTGCTATACTTGTTAAGGACCTTGCCTATTCCAATTAACAACAAGGAACTAATTTGCTTTCAAAATCAAGTCTTTAAATTCATCTGGAGGAATAGGCCTCCCAGATAGCGAAAAGGATCATGTTTAGGCACAAATCAAAGGGAGGGTTATCTTGTCCAAATTTCTCCTATTATTTTAAAGCAGCACAGTTAGCATTTATACCCATCGCTCACTCTACCCAACACCAGCCTAGCTGGATACTATTAGAGAATTTTCAATTGGCCCCTCTATCTTGGGAGGTCATTCTGTGGTCCACTTATCCTGAATCACTCAAGCCCAACTCCCTAAACCCGATGATTAAGAACTCTGAGAACCTGGAGATGGGCCAAACTTGAACATCAATTGGCCCAATCTTTCTCCCCTCTTACTTCACTATTTTCGTCATCCACCATGCAAGACACCTTTTCAGTGGAATTAAAAGCTTTTTGGTCTTCGCTCAAACTAGATAAGGTGGGCTCATGGTGCTTAGGTGACTATATCATTCCCTCAGATCAAATGAGACAGGATTTTAATATTCCTAGACAAGAGTTATTTAATTATACTAAACTCAGACACTGGGTTTGTACAATGTGCAATAAGTATGGGCCACACAAAGCTTCTTGGTTATCAGTGATTTGTAAGTCCTTACCCCTATCCAAAAGGATGCTAGGGTCCCTATACGACATTTTTAATACTCCATCCGACAAACAAAGGCATTATTTTATGTTGAAATGGGAGCTGGACCTGAACCAAACATGGGACATAAACAAATGGACTAAGGCATGTTTGAATCTTTCCAAGGGTTCAATTAGCTATAGCCTATTAGAAACCTCTATAAAGATTTTGCATAGGGCATATATGACCACTGTGCGGATGTACAAAATCTCTTCAAAGGGCATTGACAATTGTTTTAGAGGATGTCAAATGCAGGGTGATTTTATACACGCATGGTGGCAGTGCCCCATAGTACAAGAAGTCTGTTCTAAGACTACCAAATTAATTCCTTAAATACTCAAGACTACTCTGGAACCGGCTATTGAAACTTGCTTGCTGGGCATTCACTTTGCTAATTTAGATAAGATGGGTAATAAATTGGTCCAATTAATCTTTCTGGCAGCTAAAAACATTATTTCTAGGTCCTGGAAAGATAGTTTTATTAAGTTTCAAGAAATAATTAATACAATTAACAACATATTTATGAATGAAAGAATGACCCTTATTTTATTGGACTTATACCCTGTCTTTCTGAGTATATGGTGAGCCCTGGATTTTATCTCCGGAATGTGTGTCTGGGGGCGTTGACTTTAGGGAGCTTTAGAAAACGTTTTGCTTGTTTATGGAGCGGAGTGGGGCTGAGAGCAAATTGGAACAGACAGAGCGAGACGTGGAGTCGAAATGCTCGTATAGGCATTATTTTATATGCCCCTATGGGGATTCAACTTAAAGGTAGTACCGGAACGGAGAAATGTTACCATGAACTTCCCTCCGCCCTCCCCCTTTATATTCTGGTTTATGTATTATTTATCCTGCTTTTTTTTTCTTTCTACTTTTTCTGGCCTGGATTTTTCTCTACTTTTTGATTAGAGCAATTTTGAAAATGATTTGTCAATTGAAATGTGTAATTCTAGATTTCTTTGAATACTGTTAGTATCTGAACAGTTTTATATAGGTTCTACAGAAGCTTAGTAGGATGTAACATTTTGCTATCAATTCTGAAATCTTATATAGTTTATTGCTTAAGGGCATACATTTCACAAAAACAATTAGAAAATGAGTGAGGACTGTATTAAGACTTTTTAGTATAACTTAAATTATATAATTTTGCTTCTATATGAGGATTATTGATCTCACACGTCTTCTTTGATGTTTTTTACCAACTGTTATTTGTAAATTTCTATACTTCTCATTGTAAATATCTTTATGTATGACCTTAATAAAGAACATAAAAAAAAAAGAAAGAATTATAAGATAATAAGAGTCTTTGATATAAATGAATGTCAGATTATATTTTAGGGTTTAGGGTTAAGGTTTAGGGTTGGAGGTTAGGGCTAAGGTTTAGGTTTAGGGATTAAGATAATGGTCAGGGTTTAGGGTTAGTGGTAAGGTTTAGAGTTAGGGTTAGGGTTAGAAGTGTACTAAATTCGCGGCTGCTCCACCTAGTGGCTGATGGGTTTAGAGTTATGGTTAGGGTTAGAAATGGACTAAATTACCGTATATACTCGAGTATAAGGGCCCCTCGGCTTATACTCAAGTCACTCTCCCCCCTGTGTCTCTCTACCCCCCCCCCGTGTCTCTCTAACCCCCCCGTGTCTCTTTCCCTCCCCCCTCCTCATCCTCAACCCCGCCTCCTCATTCTAAACCCCCCCTCCTCATTCCGGCACCCGGTATATGCTAATGACGTGACGTCACATGCGCGCCACAGCAGAAGCTTCAGATGCAGGTAAGTGAGGGGAAAGGGAGAGGGGGAGGTATTTAGAGGTGTAAAGTGAGGAGGGGGGTTTAGAATGTGGAGGGGGTGGGGGATGAGGAGGGAGGTTGAGGAGGGGGGTTGAGGTTGAGGAGGAAGTTGAGGATGAAGGGGTTGAGGTTGAGGAGGGATGTTGAGCAGGGGGTGAGGATGAGGAGGGGGGTTGAGGAGGGAGGTTGAGGAGGGGGGTTGAGGTTGAGGAGGGGGTCGAGAATGGAGAGTTGAGGATGAGGATGGGGGTTGAGGTTGAGGAGGGAGGTTGAGGAGGAGGTTGAGGATGAGGAAAGGGGTTGAGGATGGGGGGGTTGAGGTTGAGGAGGGAGGTTGAGGAGGGGGTTGAGGATGAGGAGGGGGGTTGAGGAGGGAGGTTGAGGATGAGGAGGCAGTTTGAGGATGAGGAGGGAGGATGAGGAGGGGGTTGAGGAGGGAGGTTGAGAATGTGGAGGGGCGTTGATACATATAATGATACAGTAGAGGTAACAATGTTTATTTTAACTCTCTTATGCAAATGTAGCATTGTATTCATTTTATTTTAATAGTCTATTATCTGAGAGAGAAACTAGTGAGATGCCATGGAAATTATGTAATTTGGTTGCCTGGAAACTATAAATCCTGGAGCAGTAAGCTGCCCTCACCGTTCCCGCTTTGAAAAAGTCACTTAGATGCATAGAAACGTGCGTTGTGATTCAGTGTGTGACATCAGACGCTGGTGTCCTTAGAGGGGGGGATGGGGGTTGGGAAAAGTGTATAACACTATTACAAGGGAAACTAGCCAGCTCTCATGAGCAGATATTTACTGCAATTCCTGTATCCCTTAGTTTGCACAATAGTCTTCCATGTGGCACCGTATCAAAAGCCTTTGAAAAATCCAAAAAGACTACATCCACTGAGTTGCCATGATCTAAGTTTCTACTAACATTCTCATAGTAACTAATTAGATGTGTCTGACACGACCTATTAGTCATAAATCTATGTTGATAAGGTAGACCATACAAGGTAAAAAACAGAAAAAGCAAAAGAATAACAAATTGCATATTCCAATTAATTTAGTATCCCATAACAATCCTTTAATAAAATCATCTTCTAAGGATTATCTGTGCCTGACCCTCCAGTACTTGAATAATATTCTTAAGTAGTTTTTTCAATTTCACAAGGTATCTATATGTTTTTTTTGTGACATAGTGCAGTTAAAGGGTCACTTCTAGTCCTCTATTTAAATGATACTGTTTTGAAGAACTATACTTACTCGCTTTCATCCATGCCTTAGTTTCCCATTGAAATCCCAGTTGCCTATCCCAATTTTGCATTGCCAGAGTCTTCTCAAGAGGATTTGCTGAGTTCAAAAATATTCTACATTTTGAAATACTAAATCCAGAGGCATCTGTTTTAATTTTTTTCTCAAAAACAGTTAAATCCCGGAATGGTTTTCCATGATCTTATCAACCTCTTCAAGGAGTTAAACTGCAGCCATAAATTTGGAGGAACACCATTTTCGTTAACTAGATTACAAAACAATCTGGGTCTCTATTTTTCATATAAGTCCTTGATATAAATCAAGTTCCAGTTTGATCAATTCATTTGTTGTTTCTTTAATATTTTATCCAAGAGTGGAGCTAATGGCATCAAAGGGGAGGGAAATTGAACTAGAGCATATCTCTTATTTAAACTATATCAATTATTTAGACAATATTTAATCAATACTGGCAATGTATTTATGATTTTATTATCTATTGTCTTATTCCATATTTTATTCCTTAAGTCAAATTTAGGAACTAAAGCATACTCAATTTGTAAAAATGTCAAATGTAAGTTGCCCTGAAACTGTCTTAAACAGTGAAATCAACCTCTAAGGTCACAGCTTGTGCATATTCTTCGACATTAGGCGTTGCAAGACCCCCTTCTACATATTTTCTTGTAAGGATTACCTTTCTAATTCTGCAATTTCTTCCTTTGTTGATAAACAAATCTATTAAAACTTGGAACTTCAAAAGTAGAACCTTGGGAATTTTACGAGGAATACACCAAAATAAATACAAAATGTTAGGCAGTATAAACATTTTAACAGCCGTCACTCTACCCATCTAATTTTATATAGAACTTGCTCATAATTCTTCTTAATTGTATTACCAAGATTAGGTGAAAACTCTATGCCCAAATGTGTAAACACATTGCTACTCCAATTACATTTCCTATGCCATTTTAAGATCAATTATAATTAAATTATCTAAATTATGCGTCATTACTTGAGTTATAACTGAATTGATCTTATAATACGACAAAGCCCCATATTGCTGGATTCTACTCATTAAATTTTTGACTGAAGTAATTGGATCAAAAGCAGTAATTATCACATCATCAGCAAACAGAGTGATTTTAGTGGTTACTTTCTCAATTGTTACTCCTTTAAAATTCTTATAGTTTTTGATCTTCTCTGCAAGCGGCTCGATAATAAGGGAAAAAATAAGTGGGGACATGGGATATCCATATTGTGTACCATTCTCTATCAAAAATCTATCGGTTTCAAAATCAGGCCCAGATACAAAAGTTGAGGCATTTGGAGTTCAAGCCACAGGGTTCTATTTAGATCTTTATTTGATTGTATTATTTTTTGGGATTTAGATCCCCACTGATTATCAAGGAAACCTTTCTAATCAATTCAATAACTTTTTATATTTTGTTCAACAAAATGTTTTGATTTTGATTAGGGGGCATAGGATTTACTATAGTGTACAATTCTCTGTTAATTGTACCGATCCAGATGGAATATCTTCCCTCTGGATCTGTATGTACCAGCTCATCTATTATTATATTATTTTTATTGAACAAAATGGCAGTTCCTCTGGATTTCATTCTATATCTACATATGGCTCGAATTTCATAGAGACAATTTTAATATGTAGGTTCTCTAATTTTCAACCAATGCGTCTCTTGGAAACAGATAATGTCAGCGTTTTCCTCTTGAAAGTACTTTGAAATAATCTGTCTCTTATAAGGTGTATTTAGCCCCTTAACATTATAGGTAATTAACTTAATAGATTGAGTCATCCCAAGAGACAATGGACGTTCTTATTTGTTCCCTCCATATTGCCATCAGTAGCTTGTAGTATGTTTTCACTATTCTTTTTATATTCAGATCTTTAATATATAGTACAAGTCCAAGTATGTACAGTACATCCCAACATTAACGGGAAAAAACATTAACAAAAAAACTAATTTCACATAAACATTCCATACATATTCAAACCCTCTATACAGTGATAACGTTTTCTGAACCATCATAGTTAGAAATAAGTGCAGGACAGTAAGAGGGCTACTGACCGGCACCTCGGAGCAGCGCAAGAACCTCTAAGATGTGTATCAGGATAGTCAATATATAGCTTAAATAGAAATATATTTTATATAATACACTCTATGGCAACCAAAGAAAAATGTATATTTCTCCCCTCTTATACTCTAAATTTTGGGAGCTTAATCTCTATAACTATAAATAGATGAGCATCACGTCATTAGCATATGCCGGTACGGAAAGTGTGCTGCGGCGTCAGGATCAGCATCAGCTCTTCAGAGCATAGTAGCAAGTAAGGAGAGAGGGGGATAGGGATTTGAGAGGGTGTAGTAAGGAGGACGTTATGGGGGAAAGAAGAGGATGATAAGGGGGGGGATGATAAGGGGGAAGGATGAGGATGATAAGAGGGGGAAGGAGGATGATAAAGGGGGAAAGAGGAGGATGATAATGGGATGAGATGAATGATGATCAGGGGGAAGGACCCTCTTTTGCACCCTTAGCTTATACTCGAGTCAATACATTTTCACAGTTTTTTGTGGTAAAATTAGGTGCCTCAGCTTATACTCGGGTCGGGTTATATTCGAGTATATACGTTAGCTTTTTTAACATTTCCTTTCTGATTTGGGGAGAAGAAGTTGGAAGCAGTTCTAGTAACCATGTTTTTCTCTTTCTCTTTATTCTTTCCCTTAGTAGAGTTTTGATTCATTCTATCACACTAAACTCACGATTTACTGTGAGAGCTACATGGTAATAACTCACGTGTACACTATGTTATAGGCCTACTGTGAGGGCTACTTGGTAATAACTCACGTGTACACTATGATATAGGCCTACTGTGAGGGCTACATGGTAATAACTCACGTGTACACTACGCTATAGGCCTACTGTGAGAGCTACATGGTAATAACTTACATGTACACTATGCTATAGGCCTACTGTGAGAGATACATGGTAATAACTCACGTGTACACTATGTTATAGGCTTACTGTGAGGGCTACATGGTAATAACTCACGTGTACACTATGTTTTAGACTTACTGTGAGGGCTACATGGTAATAACTCACGTGTACACTATGCTATAGGCCTACTGTGAGAGCTACATGGTAATAACTCACGTGTACACTATGCTATAGACTTACTGTGAGGGCTACATGGGAATAACTTGTGTGTACACTATGTTATAGGCCTACTGTGAGAGCTGCATGGGAATAACTTATGTGTACACTATGTTATAGGCTTACTGTAAGAGCTGAATGGGAATAACTTGTGTGTACACTATGTTATAGGCCTACTGTGAGAGCTACATGGGAATAACTTGTGTACACTATGATATAGGCCTACTGTGAGGGCTACATGGTAATAACTCACGTGTACACTACGCTATAGGCCTACTGTGAGAGCTACATGGTAATAACTTACATGTACACTATGCTATAGGCCTACTGTGAGAGATACATGGTAATAACTCACGTGTACACTATGTTATAGGCTTACTGTGAGGGCTACATGGTAATAACTCACGTGTACACTATGTTTTAGACTTACTGTGAGGGCTACATGGTAATAACTCACGTGTACACTATGCTATAGGCCTACTGTGAGAGCTACATGGTAATAACTCACGTGTACACTATGCTATAGACTTACTGTGAGGGCTACATGGGAATAACTTGTGTGTACACTATGTTATAGGCCTACTGTGAGAGCTGCATGGGAATAACTTATGTGTACACTATGTTATAGGCTTACTGTAAGAGCTGAATGGGAATAACTTGTGTGTACACTATGTTATAGGCCTACTGTGAGAGCTACATGGGAATAACTTGTGTGTACACTATGTACCCAAACCTTACGACACTTGCTGCAATTGAACACGTATAACAAATGTCTCACTTTAATATAAGATTATATATGACAGTAATTCTTTATTATTTAAAAGATGGAACATAAAAAACACAATATTTTAAATTACTGATTATAACTATACAGTATATTCTTAAAGGCTCACAAGACTCCTACTATATGGGGTCTGCGTTGTGTAACTAGATTATTACTTTTATTATGTATGTTTTTTTTGATGCTTAATAAAATATGACCTGGAAGAGAAGCCTTTTCCACATATCTTGCAATAAAATGGCTTCCCTTCTGTATGAATCCTTTTGTGTGCTACCAGATTTGATCTGTACGCAAAGCTTTTCCCACATTCCTGACAAACATATGGCTTCTCTTCTGTATGAGTTCTAATGTGTCTCGCTAAATCTGTCCTTCGAGAGAAACCTTTCCCACACTCTTCGCAAACATATGGCTTCTCTCCTGTATGAGTCATGTTATGTACTGATAGAACGTGCTTGTGTGAGAAACCTTTGCCACAATGATTACAAACAAATGGCTTCTCTCCTGTATGAGTTCTATTGTGTACAGCTAAATGTGTTTTTCGAGAGAAACCTTTCCCACACTCTTGGCAAACATATGGCTTCTCTCCTGTATGAGTCATGTTATGTACCGATAGAACATGCTTGTGTGAGAAACCTTTGCCACAATGATTACAAACAAATGGCTTCTCTCCTGTATGAGTTCTATTGTGTACAGCTAAATGTGTCTTTCGAGAGAAACCTTTCCCACACACTTGGCACACATATGGCTTCTCTCCTGTATGACTCATTTTATGTACTAACAGAACTTGCTTCCGTGTGAAACCTTTGCCACAATGATTACAAACAAATGGCTTCTCTCCTGCATGATTTCTATTGTGTCTTGCTAAATGTGTCTTTCTAGAGAAACCTTTCCCACACTCTTGGCAAACAAATGGCTTCCCCCCTGTATGTGTTAAATGGTGTTCAATCAGTTGTGAACGTCTACAGAGGTCGTTACCACAATCAGAATCAGTATGTGACTTTTGCCTAGTATGAGTTACGTGCTGTTCAACCACATCTGACTCTGCAGTGACTACTAAATCACATTCTTGGCACACATGTGGCTTCTTCTCTGTATGAGTTTTATCGTGGCCTGGCATTAGTGAGAAATCTTTCCCACATTGCTGGCAAACAAATGGCTTCTGGGATGGTGTCTGGGATTCTTCTTTCATCTGCCTGATCATTAATTCATATGTTGGTAAGGACAGAACTAAAAGATAATAAATATACATATGAAATACCCCAAATAACATGGTACCTTAAGAGGTGATGTCTCTGTATCATGTCTTTTACTATCATAAATTATTATTTTTAGCTTCACTCAATGTTTTCTCATCTTTAAATCACTTTAGCAAGAATTGAGGAATACAATGCATTGTCAGGTTTTGCATGCTCTTTAAAAATTAAGTAACAGGGAATACATTTAAAAAAAAAAATTCAACTTTATTATTACTATAGATCACAACAGCGATAATAAAAACTGATAACCATTAAAAAATCCAGGATTGGAGACAAAATTCAATAAAATGAGGTCAAAATATATGGAAAAGGATTACCTCCTTGATATTTAGAATAAACATATTAAACTTCATTGGAGGGGTAATCATAATCCTATCATGCAGATAGGTGTCTCTCTTAGAAGGATTTTTCAATTAGTAGTGTGCATTAAACCACTATTAGCCTATATATACACCCATACACTCCCAATGCTGAAATGTAAAAATTAAATGAAGGTACTACAGTGATAATGCTCTGGCTATCATATACCTTGCCAGGATTAGTAGAGGTTAAATCTTACCCCCCCCCCCCCCCCCCCTGTTACTGATGTGGTGCTGGCTCCAAATGATTCCAGCGTGATAGCACATACATTGAAAAAATATCCTGTAGAGTAAAGTTTGCTTCTAATCTGACTAAATCATTATCTGATAAATACACCTATACCAAAGCCTGGCAACTATAACTAATGTTCAGGATCTTCTTAGTACAATTGATAAATCCACCTACACCACAGCCTGGAAACTATAACTAATGCTCAGGAGCTTCTTAGTACAATGGATAAATACACCTATACCACAGCCTGGCAACTATAACTAATGTTCAGGATCTTCTAAGTACAATGGATAAATCCACCTACACCACAGCCTGGCAACTATAACTAATGCTCAGGACCTTCTTAGTACAATGGATAAATCCACCTACACCACAGCAGGGCAACTATAACTAATGTTCAGGAACTTCTTAGTACAATGGATAAATCCACCTACTCCACAGCCTGTCAACTATAACTAATGTTAAGGAACTTCTTAGTACAATGGATAAATCCACCTATACCACAGCCTGGCAACTATAACTAATGTTCAGGACCTTCTTAGTTTTTTTCCTGTTGTATACATTGTACTAAATATCATTGTTTATGCCTTTTCTATGGTTTACTTATACTATTATTAAATCCGTTGGATCTCTGTGTTCTTAAGAACCTCATATTACCATATACATTTTCATATTATATAAAAGTTAAGTTTTCACTTCTGACCAAATTAGGCCTTTCAATAACTTCTATAGTCTCACGTAACTAAATGATCCCATATATAGTTATATCTTACATTGGTGGTGGCAGCTGTAAGGTCTCTGAGACATTGCCATTAGTGCTCTCCATCTGATCTACTGATTTCCCCCAGCAGTATCAGCACTAGGGAGGCTGAGGAATAAGTGCTGTAACAGTTAGGGGCCAAAAGAAAGAGAGCAACTTGAAATGGCCACTTTAGTGTTCTTATAAAGGGGTCTCTAAAGAATAGATTAGTAAGACTTGATAAAGAAGAAAAACTTGTATTAAATGTTTACTGTACATTTATACAATTACCTACTATTGTCCTATGATCCTCCCAGCCTGTATATGCCCCAGTTCTCTCCAGACCCTGAATAAAGTATTGTGGCTGGAGTAGACCCGACAAAGGGATTGTATTCTGAAAACTACTCTCATTACCGGGGGCAGTGTAACCTGAGCTAGTATCAAACTGCATTTGTGCTGTCACTTTAGTCCTCTCCCCTTTCTAGCTCCACTCCAGACACAATACTTAATTCAATATAGCATTTAATTGCTTAGTAGCAGATTGCGATCTTGTCTCATTAAGGAGACTTCACCTTGAAAAAACATAAAAGGACTATTGTAGTTTAGGAAACAAACTCACATTTTTCTGAAGTAGGCAACAAGAAAGATAACACTAGCAGCTATTATTATTAACTTTTATTTGTAACGCGCCAACATATTCCCTAGTGCTATACAGGGTAGGAAAGCAAGAAAAGTACAATGATAACAAACTGCAGAAAATGGAGAGCCCTGTTTTGAGATTAGAATATTTGAAGAGTTTTTTTCCAAAGCACCTTACAAGATTGGAAGCTCGTTACATACAATCTAAAGTGAATGGTAGAGACAGAAGCCTGTGCAAGAATAGACAGATAAGGAATAGCAAGGGTCAGGAAAAAAGTGAAGTTCACTTAGGTAGGAAGGTATGAAAAGTTTGAATGAGTTTTATTTAGAAGGAAAAGAAAAGGGTTTGATTGAAAGTAATTTGAGGTGTGTGGCTCTAGTATGTAATATGTTACAGATCCAATAATGTGCAAATGGGTATGTAAGGGGAAGGACCTTGTTTAGGAGATATATCTCCAGAAGCCAAAAGATGGTTATGATGGAGACATGATGTGGAAAATTTGAGAGGAAGAGCCTGGGGAAAAGGCAGGAGGTTTGAGGAAAAAAAAGGCAGGAACAGACATTGTTTAAAGGATTGATTAGGGGTAGTTAGCGGGTGTAATTGATCAATTGATGAGCTGAAGGAAATCTAAGAGACTCAATTAAAAAAGAGTAACCAGGGGTGGGGGCAGGTCGGTGAGGGATGGATGGGGGGGGGGGGGGGGGGCAGTGGTTGCATTATCAGAGGGAGAGAGAAAGCAGGATAAGGGGGGTTTCAGACAAAAGCATGGATACAGATTTGCTAACACCTAAAATATCATATCAGAGAAACAGTGATAGAAATATTGATAGTAAATTGCATACAGTAAAACTTAAGTAGGCTCCACAATATATTCAGATACCTTCAGAGAGGCTTCCAGTGAGTGTGTATGGTTGCAGTATCAGAGAGATATGTAAGCAATCATTAAAAACTAAATGTGCAGGAAAATGTAATTTTATCAGATTGTACTTGTCAGGGCACCCATGCTTGTCTTTGGCATTTCCTGATAGCTTGGGGCCTGTGGGTGTGCTCTGCTGATAGTTTTTTATTCATCAGTGATTGGAGGGGTAGGAAAAATGGGGGATGGTGGCAGTGGGTCTGTTGTATCTGTTGTCTGACTGGTGAACAAGTTGACCTCTCGCTCATGCAAACTGTTCTCAGTAGCTGCCAATCCCACATCAGTCTGGTAATCCTGCTTTCCAAGCTTTGTGCCCAACCTCTCATGTATGAAATAATTACTATCATGGCAGCCTCTATACACTGGCAGAGTTAATATTTTTTAAGAGACAACCTTAGATACTCTTGGGTCAGACAACTGTTTAGTTGCTTTGTTCTTCACAAACATGGGGAGTTTTCCTAAACTTTGGTGGTCCTTTAACACAGATTAAAATGATATATCAATATAACCATGTGCTTAAGTCAGAGATGTAATAAATACATGACTGAAGCAAGCAGATCAGTATTATATATTATGATTTTATAGATGTCACCCACCTGCACAGGGCTCACATTGGATTTCCTGTTGCTGATAATCATTTCCATCTCTCTCATCCTCTTCTTCCTCTCTAACTGACCTCATGTCTAGATTATTATCAGGAAGCCCTATTAACATAAACAGAAGATAAAGCCAGTTATGTGGTATTATTACATTCCATAAATAGGTCTTATTTAACAAAACAAACAACAGGGAATTCACAATCCTCAAAAACGTGTCAGTTGTTTGACTTCTGCGCCAATGTGAGGACGTGCTCCGGGGTTTAGATACTGCCAGACATTCCTGGATAGTTTGTCCAACTTCTCATAGAAACATCATGGGATATTTTATATAAACTTCCAACATCACAATGTTACCTGAGCTCCTGTTTGTTGGGATTCCCAAAGTCCTGAGTGTTTGGTGATTCTCCATTATCACGTCCTTGTAATGCTCCTTGTGTCCTTCTATATACTCCCACTCCTCCATAGAGAAATAGACGGCAACATCATCACACTTTATAGGGACCTGAAACACACGATCCCATTCAGACCTAACACAGAGACTGGTTCTGGTAGAGTCTGTTACTGATAGAGACTCAGGAGAGGAAAGATAACTTTACGGAGAACATGCAGATAGACACACAGAGAAGATAGGAAAACACACCCAGGTCCAGATAGAGCTTGGACATTAATGGAAGTCACTGTGTCCTGGTATAATGTCACATTGTCCAGCAGTGCTCACCTCTCGAGTCACAGGTCCAGATAGAGCTTAGTCAGTAATGGGAGTCACTGTGTCCTGGTATAATGTCACATTGTCCAGCAGTGCTCACCTCTACAGTCACAGGTCCAGATAGAGCTAGGTCAGTAATGGGAGTCATTGTGTCCTGGTATAATGTCACATTATCCAGCAGTGCTAACCTCTCCATTCACAGGTCCAGATAGAGCTTGGTCACTAATGGGAGTCACTGTGTCCTGGTATAATGTCACATTGTCCAGCAGTGCTCACCTCTCCAGTCACAGGTCCAGATAGAGCTTGGTCAGTAATGGGAGTCACTATGTCCTGGTATAATGTCATATTGTCCAGTAGTGCTCACCTCTCCAGTCAGTTGGTGAATGTTGGGGGAATTCTTCTTCACAATGGTGTATTCCTACAGGATGATAGAGGGACATGTCAGACATCAGTGCAGGTAGTTAATGTGTGACATATTCTTACTTGCACTATATCCCTCACCTTCCTGCATCAATATATCCTTTTCAGTGACCTCCTCTAATCCAGACTCTGAAAGCCTCACACACACACACGGAGCTTACGTATCTTCAGGCAGCTTATTATATTGTACCATATAGATAGTATAACTTGTACAGAGAAATGGCCAAGAACACATTATAATGTATCACTTTCTCCCTCCATTCAAACATGTCTCCACCTCCACCAAATTCAGTCACAACGACCTGTTTGTTGGTCTGTGATCGTTCTCTACTTCTACCAATTCTTATCTATTTATAACATAATATTTAACCAATTGTTTTGCTTTTCCTCTATTACTGGACATTGTTTAACATCAGCACAAAGATTGAGGTGATAATAAAAGTAAATGTGATAAAAGTGGTGTCATTGTGACGTTGTCCAGCAGCTCTCACCTCTCCAGTCAGCAGGTAGATCATCTCCAAGGCCTGGTGTAAGAATCTCTCAGCGACCTTCTCCATGTTCTTTTTATCCTCACTCATTTTGTTTCTAATTAGTAAGTTAATAGGATTCTGCAAAAAAAAGACAAAATAAACTGCTCTTAGCTTTAGATGCACTTGTAAATCATTTAATCAAAAACAAATTCAGAAATGGATCTGTTTGTTATCAAAATAGTTATGGAACCCCATGACCCATAAACATAGTACCTCAGGAACTCATGGCTCTACAAAACATATTAAAGGACCACTGAGTTAAAAAAAAAAAAGAAGACAATTGATTGTCAAGTATGTAGCTGTGACGACAGCCCTTATGTAGAGACATGTGTAATAAGGTATTGTGGTACCTGCTTCTCTTTCTTCCCCAAAGGAGCCAATTCCAGTATTTCCCAAGGGAATCTCTTCTCTGGACCAGGACAAAATTGACATGATACACTTGGGGTTTGTTACTTGCCCGGGTTACCCATGTTATAATCATGGTTTTTCTGTTTTGACTTTCTATCTTTGGAAACCCTCATCCCCAGTGAATACTTCTTGTGCCTGTGTTTTTTTTGGCATTGTGTAACTAATTGCTTGTTATTTGTATATGTTGTTTTGTAATTCATATATTATGGTTCTAGTATTACCTGTGAGGACAGGTCTAATGTGTCCATTATGAAACTAACACAGTGGGGCATCCTGCTGAGTGATTAGGTTAGCTTCCTATTGTGTTACATTTTGTTACTCTGCACCCTTATTGAATTACCAGGACTTGTTTCTGCTCCCATGTATATAAGTCCCTATGTGTTTCAGTAAAGATCATAACCCCTTTTTTTTTAAGTATACAGTCATGTCAGCTGTATTTTAAGAAGTATAAAAGAGCTTTTAATAGCTTGTTTCAGTCCCAGCTAGCAGGGAATGCTGCATCGACCTTCATGAGCTGCATTCCTGCTCTGCACAGATCCTAAAGCAGCTCCTACCAGGGGACTCCCTAGCTCCGATACACAGAAACCTGCAGAGGAGCTAACCAGTGGGTCCACTCATTGGCCAGTCCAGCTTGTCCCTCCTTGTTACAGTAATAAAAGTACAATATTAGCATTTTCAGAGGGTTTTGGATTTAACTAGGAATATAAAATAAAAGGCTATCGAATATGACTGTGAGTGACAGTGTGCGTGTGACAGTGAGTGCGTGTGACAGTGAGTGTGTGTGACAGTGGGTGAAAGTGTGTGTGTGTGTGAGTGACAGTCCCGGGTACACAATGGGATATAACTAAAGGAGGTGTGGGAGGATGAGCGGGTGCCCTGGGGGTGTTGGTGGGGTGTCCATACCAGGGGTATGCTGGGGGTTCTCCGTGTTATACCCATACCAGGGGTGTCAGGGGGTGTTAGAGGGGTACCCATACAGGGGTGCCCTAGGGGTGTTAGTTGGGTATCCATACCAGGGGGGTGCTGAGGGATGTTGGTGGTGCACCATTTACAGGGGAGTCATGGGGGTCATAGTGGGGTACCCATACAGGGGTGCCCATAGAGTTTTATTGGACTACCTATACAGGAGTGCCCAGGGGGTGTTAGTGGGGTACCCATACCAGAGATGCTCTGGGGGATGTTCCTCTTAGGGGCTCAAGAAATGTAAATCTGGCTCTGGTCAAAGTCCCACCTGTGCTCCTATGTAATGACATCCCCAGAGACATGTTCAGGAGATTCTCATCTATCATCACTTTGTGTCCATCTATATTACAGAGTCATGTTCAGGTGATTGTCATCTATCATCCCTTTTTTGTCCATCTATATCACAGAGTCATGTTCAGGAGATTCTCATCTATCATCACTTTGTGTCCATCTATATCACACAGTCATGTTCAGGTGATTCTCATCTATCATCACTTCTGTCCATCTATATCACACAGTCATGTTCAAGAGATTCTCAATTTTCATCACTTTGTGTCCATCTACATCACACAGTCATGTTCAGGAGATTCTCATCTATCATCACTTTGTGTCCATCTATATCACACGGTCATGTTCAGGTGATTCTCATCTATTATCACTTTGTGTCCATCTATATCACACGGTCATGTTCAGGTGATTCTCATCTATTATCACTTTGTGTCCATCTATATCACAGTCATGTTCAGGTGATTCTCATCTATCATCACTTCTGTCCATCTATATCACATGGTCATGTTCATGTGATTCTCATCAATCATCACTTCTGTCCATCTATATCACAGTCATGTTCAGGTGATTCTCATCTATTATCACTATGTTCCCAGCTATATCACACTAAGGAAAAGAGACAGCTCAGAAATAATCTAAAATCAAAGTTACTAAAATAATTGGATTGAACCTTCACAAATACTTTACTTTTAATCACTATGTATTAATATGTACACACAGCTCCTCATGCTGAAACAATATAATTATATTATAATTATACGCACAAAACTTTATATTATAAATACTAGTATGACTATGTGTTACTTGCAAGCATTAAATACATAATTGGTTTGCACAATTGTTTTTCATGTATTCATTTTACAATAACACACTGAGCTCTACATGCAATATATATATATATATATATATATATATATATATATATATATATATATATAATCTCTGTCCTCACTCCCTCATCACTATATATACACTCACCATAGATATATAGATAGATACACAGGGGTGTACTAGGGGGTCTTGGTGGTGTTCCCATAACAGAGCTGTGCTAGGGGGTCTTGGTGGTTTTCCCATAACAGGGGTGTACTAGGGGGTATTGGTTTTGTTCCCATACCAGCGGTGTGCTACGGGGTCTTGGTGGTTGTAACGGAACCCATCACTGTTTTACCCTGTTTATGGTCATGGTTAAAATATGATCACATTGCTGTACTGTAGATATGTTGTTTTATGTTCTACAGAATATATTTGCTCAGAATATTACAGCTACTAGGCTAATAGATAATCCTATTACAGAGACTCCTCATAAGATAAGGAAGTATATTGTATAAAGTGTTTTCATTATGAGACATAGAACAAAGGGAAGGATAATCTGATCAATGTCTAATTGTATCAAAGTAGCCAGGTAGCCTCCGGGGGGTGTGACCACACCTATTGTCTCTCTATGTGTATTGTGTGGCCAAATATGGGGGATGTGTATTGCCTGTGGAAAGAGATGTGTATATATATTTCTGCACAACAAAATAAAGACAGTATTATTTGACTCCCAATTGAGTGTCGGCCAATATGGGAGGTTGGGGATGGTGAGACTGTAGTGCTTCTTGGATATTTTACCGTATACCAGCGGAGATATTGGATTCGTGTTCCAACTCCGTTACAGTGGTGTTCCCATAACAGGGGTGTGCTAGGGGGTGTTGGTGGTGTACCCATAACAGGGGTGTGCTAGGGGGTCTTGGTGGTGTACCCATTACAGGGGTGTGCTAGGGGGTCTTGGTGGTGTACCCATAACAGGGGTGTGCTAGGGGGTCTTAGCGGTGTTCCCATAACAGGGGTGTGCTAGGGGGTATTGGTGGTGCTCCCATACCAGGGGTGTGCTAGGGGCTCTTCTCATACCAGGGGTGTGCTAGGGGGTCTTGGTGGTGTTCCCATAACAGGAGTGTGCTAGGGGGTCTTGTTGGTGTTCCGATAACTGGGGTATGTTAGGGGGTCTAGGTGGTGTTCCCATAACAGGAGTGTGCTAGGGGGTCTTGTTGGTGTTCCCATAACAGGGGTGTGTTAGGGGGTCTTGGTGGTGTTCCCATAACAGGGCTGTGCTACCCAGTCGTGGTGGTGTTCCCATAACATGAGTGTGCTAGGGGGTCTTGGTGATGCTCCCATACCATATGTTTACTCCCTCTACACAATACACACAAATATTTTATTCTACTCACATCAGGTAAATAATCAGTGATCCAGATAATCCCTTAATTATCTCCTTGTCACTAATTAGAACATTAATCACTTTATTTACCTGCTGAGGACACACAAAGATCACCTCCCGACCGCACTGCTGGAAAATAGAAGGAAGTGAATGTTTAATGCACTAAACTACAAGTCCCAGCAACCTCTGCAGTATCAGCAGTAGCCAATCAGCACAGTAGAGTGGTGTGTTTATGTTTATGGCCCGGTTTCCATGGTGACACTGTGTATATCCAACAGTGATGTAATCGCCACCCCGGTTTTTTAATTAGCAGGACATGTGTGATGTTGTTGCTGCCCTATAATGTTTGTATTTTGCATTAAACATACTGACTTACCCAAAACAAACATGGCGATCTAAGTGACCTTTGTATAAGCTTCCTTTACAGCCTGTGTCATGACTTCAGTACTTCTTCCTTGCAAATGGAACACTGCAGGATAAAGAGCCAGGGACACAGACATGGAGCTGTGAGTATGTCTGTCTGTCTATCTATCTATCTATCTATCTATCTATCTATCTATCTATCTATCTATCTATCTATCTATCTATCTATCTATCTATCTATCTATCTGTTTGGAGGGAGGGGTATATATATATATATATATATATATATATATATATATATATATATATATATATATATATCTAAATATATATATATGTTTTTATTTAATATGTATTTGCAGTTGCACTTATCTATACATATATAGTGACTTCTCTCTCTGTGGATATATATTTATAGTGCAAGACAGTGTATACCATGGTATATATTAATCTATATTTAGTGTATATATCTATATCTACACATCTATACACAGTTTGCAGTGTATATCACATACATAGTTGGCGTACTGCGAGTTTGTGTTTCACACTTGCAAAGTTGCAGGTTGCGCATAGCGCATGCCGAGGGCTGCAATGGGCACCGAAAGTAGAGAGTTTGGAGCTCATTATGGGGCTCAGATGAGGGAAGGAGAAAAAAGGAGGGAAGTGGAAGGGAGGACATAGAAGGGGAGAGAGATTGGCTGCTGGGGGGTGGGCAAAGAGACACAGGGGAGGGAGAGGGGCGGGTGAGACACAGGGGAGGGAGGGGTGAAAGAGAGAAAAATCTAATATTATCCCGTCATTTGTGATGGGTGGCCCACATTGAGAGGAGAGAGAAACAGAGGGGAGAAGAGGGAGGTAGAGGACACAGAAGGAGAGAGAGAGAGGAGCTGCGCATAGTGAGGCTCGCATTGTCCGGCTTTTAGTATAGTATAGTATTTGAGGTTGAATAAAGACTGTTAGTCCATCAAGTTCAACCTTTTTAGATCTCTCTTGATCCAGAGGAAGGCAAACAGAAAAAAAAAAAAACATTGTCTCATAAGGAAAAAAAAAAGCAAAATTCCTTCCTGACCCCAGAGACTGGCAATCAAATTTCTCCCTGGATCAATATTCCTTCGCTAGTTATCTAGGATAACCTTGAATGCCCTCTTTATTCAAAAATATATCTAACCCTTTTTTGAAGTTATCTATCAAATTTGCTGTCACCACCTCCTTTGGTAGAGAATTCCACAGTTTAACCACCCTAACTGTGAAGAACCCTTTTCTTTGTTTAAGGTGAAATCTTGTTTCCTCTAACCTCAAGGGATGTCCTCTTGTCAGTTGAAAATCTCTTGCTAAAAAAAGTTCACTTGACAAAGCCTTATACTGACCCTGGGTGTATTTATATAAGGTAATCATATCCCCTCGTAGACACCTTTTTTCTAGCGAAAATATTTTTGCCCTTCTCTGTACTTTTTCCAGCTCTAAAATGTTCTTTTTATGAAGTGGTGCCCAAAATTGTACTCCTTATTCCAAATGAGGGCGTTCTAGAGATTTGTATAGTGGCAGAATTATATTTGCTTCCCTGGCTTCTATACCCTTCTTTATACATGCTAATATTTTACTTGCCTTTGCAGCTGCTGCTTGGCATTGAGCACTGTTACCTAGGTGGTTGTCCACAAGCACTCCCAAATCCCTTTCAATACCTGATACCCCTAGATTTGCTCCATTAAGATTATAAATTGCATGGCTATTTTTTTCTTACCAAATGCATAACCTTACATTTATTTGTATTAAATCTCATCTGCCATTTAGCCGCCCCTTTCTCTAATTTATGCAAATCCGTTTGTAGGGAAAGTACATCATTATCTGATTTTATTACCTTGCACAACTTAGTGTCATCAGCAAAAATGGAGACACTACTTTCGAGTCCTACTTCTACCTCATTAATAAATATGTTAAAAAGGAGAGGACCTAATACTGAACCTTGAGCAACCCCACTTACCACATTAGTCCAATCTTAATATGTTCCATTTACAACAACCCTTTGCTTCCTGTCTTTTAGCCAGCTCTCGATCCATGAGCAGATATTTACTGCAATTCCTGTATCTCTTAGTTTGCAAAATCCAAAAAGACTACATCCACTGAGTTGCCTTGATCCAAGTTCCTACTAACCTCATCATAGAAACTAATTAGATTTCTTTGACATGACCTATCCTTCATAAATCCGAGTTGACTGCTATCTATGATCTTGTTCAAATAGACATATTCTTGTATTCTGTCCCTTATTAACCCTTCTGTAGTTGGGAAGCTTTTAGATGTGAGGCTCATTGGTCTATAATTCCCCAGATTTGCTCTTGCTCCCTTCTTAAATATAGGTATCACCTCTGTTTTTTTTATTTTTTTTATTTTGTTTTTAGAAAGCATACAGAAAACAAATTAGGACTTACAAAACAAGGCATACACAAACAAGAAACACAGGTGCCTTAATAGGTAACTAAGGCACTAAATACATACTCAATTATTTAGATTTCAGTGTGGGAACAATACATAACTGTTCAATATCTATACACACAATGCATGTTTATTAAAGAAAAATAGAATTGAAAAAAAGAGAAAAAGAAAAAGGGAAAATTATTTTGCACTAGCTTAATAAGATCAATGTTACTCATAAGGAAACATCCTAACCACAGGGTAGAAAGCTTTGAAACATTATATGGACTCCATATAGTAGTCCCATTTCGACCAACTAAAATGACGGGCATAGCACTCCGAAAAAGTGTCATTACGGTTATTCATTAATTCTCTATTTATATGGACAAGATTGCGTAGTTCGTAAATTGTTGGAATCGTGGGTTGCTTCCAATATTTTACTATAAGGTACTTCGCCACCCAGAAGAATGTGGCATATCAAGTATCTCTCTATGGGAGGTAATTTCTCTATATTCATGTGGAGAATGGCTACTTGGGGAGACAGGATAATTTGTTTATCAAGCAGCTTAGATATTAGTTGGGAGATATCTAGCCACCACTTCTGTAATTTAATGCAATCCCACCAGGTATGATAGTCAGTGCCTCGTGAGCCACATAGTTTCCAACAGCGATCTGTTACATCTAAGTTGATTTTCCCCATTTTAACTGGTGTTAGATGCCATCTGTGGATAATTTTAAAATACAGCTCTGTATATGATGCATTAACAGAGGATTTTTTTGTGGTTTTAAGAATATCCCTCCAACTTGTGGCTTCCAAGCTGATCCCTAGATCCAATTCCCAACCTTTAACCCCTAAGCTTTTAGTAAAGGGGATGAGGTCATCTATAATGCTACCACATTTTTATATGATATGTGACATTTTTCCCTTTAAAATGAGTTCTTCTAATTTAGTCGGGATATTCATCCCAGATAATGTATACCCTCTTGCCAGCAGGTTTTGCTTGAGACTTACGTAATTTAACCAATTTAGTTTTTTTTAACTCCGGATTTTGCTGTAGTGCATGTAGAGTAAGGAGATTACCATTATTATATAAATGAGAAATATTTCTAAGGCCCTGGTCAAGTAACAACTTTATTATAGGACATTGTACCTTGGGTTTTAAGATTTCTAGAGGAGCCGCAATTGAAGGTATATTTAATATTTGCATCTTTTGTCTGAATTTGTACCAAAGTTTTAAAATAGCATGAAGATTTTTAGAGAGGTTGCTGATCGTAGTTTTGGTATATGCAGGGAGCCAGAGCAATAATTGAATAGGGAAATCCTCCATCAATGCTTCTTCCAAGATTAGCCATCTAGGCTTATCATTGATGATATTCCAACATATGAGTTGGGCCAAGATTATCTTAAGGTGAATGTCTTTTAAACATGGTGCATTTAGACCACCTTTAATACATTTTTTATATGTTATACTTTTCCGGATCCTCGTTTTTTTTGATAAATACAGAAATGTATCTAATTGGTCCTGAATACACTTCAAATAGCTGTTAGCTAAAATATCAGGTATGGATCGCATATAATATGTAATTTTGGGGAGAATATTCATGTTAATTGAGGCTATTCTGGCAGACCACGAGAGACTATAGTGGCTCCAAACCGTTAGTGTGGGTCTAATTCGCTTCATCACCTCATTAATATTGTCTTTAAGAATTTTATCTACTCGGAAAGAGAATCTTATACCTAAGTGAACTATATATTTGGAGTCCCAGTTAAAACAAAAGACTTCCCTTAATTTATTTTTAGTTTCGGTTGTTATTCCTTTTGTTAATGTATCTGATTTTGAGTGGTTGATTTTAAAATAGGATAACCTGCCAAACTCCTCGACTATTTCTTGGAGTTTATAGCAGGCGTATAACGGATTTGTTACGGTTATTATGATATCATCTGCATAGGCCATATATTTAAATTCTTCTTTACCTATACAAATCCCTTTAATATCCTTACACTGTAGTAAGTATATTGCCAATGGTTCCATAAAAAGTATAAATAGAAGCGGCGATAGAGGGCATCCCTGACGGGTACCATTCCCGATACTAAATTGTTTTGATTCGAATTCCGGATTCACGACTCGTGAGAAGGAATTTCTATAGAGGGCTTTAACAGACGTAGAAGCGAATTCCCCCAGACCAAATCTCAGCAATACGCATTGTAAAAATTCCCAGTTAACTCTATCAAAGGCTTTTTCGGCATCTAGTGATAAAAACATTACCGATATGTCTTTATCTCTAGTGTAAGATAATAAGTTCAAAAGTCTTCTTGTGTTATCTGATGTCTGACGTCCTGGGATGAACCCGGATTGATCTGGGTGGATCAGATTAACCATAATGTTCTTTAGTCTATTAGCTAGGATTTTAGAATACAATTTTACATCTATGTTTATTAAAGATATTGGTCTGTAACTACTGCACTCCTCAGGATTCTTCCCTTCCTTTAGGATATTTATTATTTTAGTCTCAGTCATTTCTAGCGGGATATGCCCTGATTGTTTAATTTCATTAAATAAACTATGCAAGACCGGTTTAAGTTCTGACTGAAAGATCTTGTAGAACAGATGGTCCAAACCATCTGGGCCAGGGGCTTTATTTGTTTTACCAGAGTTTATTACTTTAATAATTTCCTCGCCCAAAATTTCCCTTTTAAGATCTATGGATTCTTGGTCAGAGATCCTAGGGAACTTGATCTTATCTAGGAAGGTATTAATATCTATCTTATCTGGTTTTACAAAATTGACGTCCTTATCTAAGTTATATAATTTTTCATAAAACTCCCGAAAGAGCTCACTGATTTTATCAGGATTCATATGAGCGTTTTTTGATTATCTAATAAGTTTGTGATCCTGTTATTGTTACGTTGTTTCTTTAGCCTGTTTGCGAGAATTTTGCCAGTTTTATTACCATATAAAAATTTTGATTGTTGTACTCTCCAAAGAAGGTTATCTGCCTGAGATTGTAGAATATGGTTTATTTGGTTGTTTACTGCTATTATTTCATGACCCAAAACTGTATTTGGGCTCTTTTTATTGAGCTGGTGTAATTTCTCTAGATCAATATATAAAGTTTTTAGGGGTTTTCCCCTTTGCTTATTTACGTTTGCCATCCGAGAAATTAAGATACCCCTGATATAGGCTTTATAGGAACACCATAGTGTCTTACTGGAGGTCACGGAGTCTTTGTTTGTTTCAAAAAATTCCAAGGTATCCTTTTTCACTGCATTAAGATTATCTGTATTTTTAAATAGTATTGGATTAATTTTCCATCTTTTTGTTACTTTTACAGCCGGCGATACCTCCAGGTTAATACTGTTCATGCTATGGTCTGACCATGGTGTTAAAATAATATCTGACTTCTCTATCATTTTTAGGGTATGTACATCAGAAAATATATAGTCTATCCATGACAAGGATTTAAATTGATTCAAGAAAAATGTGTAATCTTTACAATTAGGGTGCAAAACACGCCAAATGTCGTATAGTTCAAAATCATTTATAATGTTAGAGAAGTCTAGGGCAGTTTTTATTTCTGTGGCTTCCGATTTTATCTTGTGGCCTCTCTGTTTATCCATCTTCGAATCCCTAATCATGTTAAAATCTCCACATAAAATAAGACTTCCTCTCTTCATTTTGTATAGATCTTTCAGGAACGTTTTTAAATACCTAATCTGGTTTTTGTTAGGCAAATATACATTAGCAACAGTTAGTAAAGAATTGTTCACATACCCCGACCAAATTATGAATCTACCTAGAGGATCTATTTTTGAGAATAATTCCAAAACTTTTAAGCTTTTATTAAAAAAAATGGAAACTCCCTTAGATTTACTTTTAAAGGTCGAGTGTATATTAAAGGGGTATTGTCTATCAGTCAGATACTTAATAGAATCCTTCTTCAGGTGAGTCTCCTGAAGGCATAATATATCTGCTTTAATTTTGACATAGTTAACAAAGGCAATTTTCCTTTTAGTCGAGTTTAGTCCATTTACATTGTGAGAAATTATTTTTATTCCTTTAGTCATTGTCCCAACTTATGATCTTGATTATCATATTTAGTACTTCCCAGCGTCTAAGATTGTCCCACACTACAATTTTTTTTTTAACATACATCCCATACCCTCGATGGATATAGAGTGGTCTGTGGAACCAATGTTTGCTCTCACAGACCCTCATAACTCCCCTCCAGGGATGGGAACACAAACAACATATAACACTAATATTTACAAAGCAACTACCTGATGGTAGAAAATGGCCAGACATAGTCCCCATACCAAAATAGGGACGATGGCGGGGATATAGGGGCGTTTTGATTACTCGGGAGTGTTTTACATGATTTTACCAGTATTGGATTCAGAATGTTCTTTGACATGCCTGGTTTTAGGTAGCTCAACAACTTTATCTATTATTTTCTAATAGTGGAGGGATGGGGCTAATTAGACCTAAAGAACCATTGCATAACATGACTCATAATAGGAAAGAGAGAAAGAAAAGAAAATAAAGAAAGTGATAAAAGAAGAGAGCCAAAGAGAGAGATCTTAGCAATTTAATTTCTCCCTATTTTATTTTCCCCTTCGTCTCCCTTTTCTCTCATTTGTTTATTTCTCCCATCTCCTTCCCTGCCCCCTTCATTCTTCCGCTCAGAGTAAATAAATTTGTTGAGGCTAGTGGTTTCCTAACCAACGAAAAACGATAATGCAATAAAAAAAAAAAAAAAAAAAAATATATATATAGGGGGGTGGGGAGGAAGTGGCATAATCGTTATCACTACTCATATCTGGTCCACTTAGAAGGGACCAAGCCCTGGCATTTGGCCTACGAAATACTATTACTACTTCCTCTTACTTGTGATCCCCAGGTCTCCCCACTCATACCCTCCTATTTAGGGGCATTACTTGTTATACCATTTAAAACCAGGCGCCAATCCTATTTCCCAGAAAGATTCATAGAGCTTTCGCCCTCCTACATCTCCTCTCCCCTAAGACACATAGAGGGGGGAGGGGAGGCGGCATGGGGGGAAACGGAGGGAGAACATACTTCCTCCCCCCGTCCCGGCCCTATCTCCTAGTTTTTTTGCCATGCATGCTCACTGGAAGTTAGGTTCGGCTGACCAACCTCTAAATCACGAACTATAATTTCAAAATTCCATGTTTGTAGCATTTTTACCCCCTCCTGGACAGATTTTATCCTGTGCCACTTAGAATCTTTATAAACAGATAAACCTACTGGAGATGACCATTTATATCTTACTTCTTTTTGTCTTAAAACCTGAGTAATTTCCCTAAATTCTCGTCTTCTAGATAAGGTATATACCGACAGGTCTGAAAATATTTTAAGATTTTCATAAGGGGGCGAGAATCTTTGCTTAATAAAGGCCATCTTCATAATCTCATCTTTGTATGAGCGATAGTGAACTCTTGCTATGACATCTCTAGGAATAGATTTATCTAGATGTTTCGCCAATGGAATTCTGTGAATAACATCAATAGTGTTCTCATTAGGTGAGAAATTTGGGACCAGGGTCGCCAAAAAATTCTCCACATAGGATTTCATGTTGCAGTCTAGTATGGTTTCCGGGATGCCTCTAAAGCGGAGATTGTTCATTCTGCTACGGTCTTCAATTGAGGATATCTTATTTGTTAAATCCTCAATTCTATTCTCCATTCTATTTTCCAACAGCTTTGTATATTTAAGCAGATTATTATTGTCCGTGATTAAATTATCACATATGTCTTCGACGGATTCCACTCTCTGGTTCACTTCTTTGATTAATACTGAGTTGTCCGCAATTTTTTTTGTCAACTCTGAGATTATATTCGTCTGAAATGACTGTAACATATCTTGCATTTTGGAGCAGGTGAGGATTTCTTCTTCTTCCACACCCGAATTTTCCGATCTGGAAGTCTGTGACGCTTTGTCTGGTGACTCGGTTGTTGGTGAGCTAGATATAGTACGTTCTGTTTGAATAGTCGAGCCAGAACCCTTATATCTTGGTGAAAACATTAGTGTTGTTTTTGTAGGCTCATTTTTAGCTTTGTCCCTTGATTTCAATTTCGTTGGCATGTTTGTATGAAATATTAGTCCCAAGTTTCAACTTATAGGTATAGTATAGGTATAGTATTTCACGGGTAGACCACATGCTTATACTACAAGGTACAAACTTGCTCACAACATATGGGGTGATGAAGCTATGTAAACTTCTTGAAAAAAAAGGAGGAAAAGAAAGAGAGCGTAGAGGTCAAGGACCTAGAGCTTTGTCCATATATACACGAATATGTGCAAGTATATATGTGTCTTCAGTATACAATCTGTTTATTCAGCGTAAAATTCTGTATTATATATATTTGTCCATCGGGGGTCCCACGTATCCCCCCCTGCACCAAACACCCAGACAACTTTGTATAGCCTGGCCCCCCTACCTCCACATCATTAATGTGTCATGCCTGAGTTCCTCACGCTTAGTGGGGAGCCAAGGCTCCTGGTGTTGCAGTTATAAGGGGGTAGTTTGCTCAGTAAGCCTTCTTGACAGCTCCTGCCAGGGGTTGTTTGTTATAATTTACTGTCCCATGTGTCTTCCCCCCAAGCACATATAAAGAAACTCACTTTATGATTGTGGTCCCCCGTTGTGAAGCGAGTGCTGGGAAGCAGGTGCCGTCCGTAGGCTCCAGAAATCAGCTGCCTTCCTCCTCTCTGTATGCAGCCTCCACACGCTGCACTTCTGTGCTGCTTTCAATGGCAGGGGCAGCCCAGGATTGCCCTGAAGGCAGGGAGCCACTACAGCAGGCAAGGGGGATCCACCGCGGCGCGGTGCGCCGATCGCAGCCACATCCACGGTGTCCTCACGCTGTGTTGCAGCGCTGATGTCGGGGAACACCGTCAGAATAAAGGCACCGTCAGAATAAAGGCAACCACCCAGGGCGCACCGATGGGAGTATGAAAGTCGCTCCAGAAACACTCCAGTGAGCGGGCCGTGACTCGCATGGGTTAGAGGGAGTAGGAGAGGCGGGTACTTGCCTCTTAGTGCACCATCACCCCCGCCGTCCGCACGTTACGCTACGTTGACGTTGACGCACTAACCATTTCCGGCTGCCTCCCTCTGTTTTTCTCCAGTCATCTGTTAGCGACCCTGTGGCGAGTCATGAAAAATTAGATATAATGGTTTGGCTATTACAGAACCCAGTTTCCTCAGTACCCGTGGATGTATTCCATCTGGACCCGGGGCTTTATTAACATTTATTTTTTCCAACCTCTTTTGGATTCCTTCCTGCGTTAACCAATTATTTAGTGATGGTAGTGTAGCCCCAATTTGTTGCGGTGACCCAACCACTGGTACCTCATCTGCCTTTTCCTGGTCACTAATTATCAGAATGTGTCACATTGTAATGTTCCTATAGCTTCCTTCCTGGCCTTCTTCCCATTAATATATTAAAAAAATATTTTAGGGTTAGTCTTACTTTCCTTTGCAACTGGCTTCTCATTTTCTATTTTAGCCAGTCTAATAACCCCTTTGCTGCCTTGGTGATTTCCCTATAGTCACATAAAGCTGCCTCTGTTCCCTCCTTCTTGTATAATTTAAATGCTTGTTTCTTTTTCCTTATCATTGTGTGGCAAACAACAGCATTGCGACGCTTGCAAATATTATGCCATCATTTTTGACAGGCAATTGTCTAGTAGATATATAATGGTGATAAATACTTCTATATTGTGCAGTTTGTTCAGGAAATGTTTGCATCTAAACTCCAGCTCTTACTTATCTTATAATAACTTTAATCCTTTATGGTCAGTACTTTGTGCTATAACAGTGTTCATTTTATTCTAGTGCTAATTTAAACCTGCAACCAGGCCTACTGATTATGAGATCCTGAGAACACTGCCCTCCCTGCCCCTTACCCACTCACCCCTATTCAGATTTAATTTATATAGTCATGGAAATCACCTAACTTCCTATTTTCAGATTATATTTCTCACCACTAGGGGTCAGACAACATTTACTTACTAGAGCCTTTCACCTCAGATCCCTCCCCTCTCCCAGTAAATAATAATCTTTCTAACTTTCTCTTTCTAACCCTTGTTATTCCTTATCTGTTACTCTTACCCAGGTCTCTGCCCCTTTCATTCCCTTTAAATTGTAAGCAATGTGTTTCCTATCTTGTAGGGTGCTTTGGAAAAAAATACTTTCTACAAAGATTCAAAGCTTAAAACAGTGCCCTCAATTTTCTGAATTTGTTAATATTGTATTTTCTTTGTTCTTATCCCCTGTACAGCACTACGGAATATGTTGGCGCGATACAAATAAAAGTTAATAATAATAATTTTTCAATGTGTTAATATTGTTTTTGCCTTGTACCTAATCTCTGTATAGTGCTATGGAATATGTTGGAGCATTACATTGTTATTATTATCCTTTATTTGTAACAAATCCCAGCGTGTGACCGTCTCATGTTTATTTGTACAGACAATAAAAAGACATGCAACAAATCCCAGCATGTGACCGTCTCATGTTTATATGTACAGATCATAAAGACGTGTAACAAATCCCAGCGTGTGACCGTCTCATGTTCTTTTGTACAGACCATAAAGAAATGTAACAAATGCAAGTGTGTGACCGTCTCATGTTTATTTGTACAGACCATAAAGACATGTAACAAATCCCAGTGTGTGACCGTCTCATGTTTATTTGTACAGACCATAAAGACTTGTAACAAATCCCAGTGTGTGACCGTCTCATGTTTATTTGTACAGACCATAAAGACGTGTAACAAATGCAAGTGTGTTACCGTCTCATGTTCTTTTGTACAGACCATAAAGAAATGTAACAAATGCAAGTGTGTGATCGTCTCATGTTTATTTGTACAGACCATAAAATGACATGCAACAAATCCCAGTGTGTGACCGTCTTATGTTTATTTGTACAGACCATAAAGACATGTAACAAATCCCAGTGTGTGACCATCTCATGTTTATTTGTACAGACCAGAAAAAACGTTAACTCGCAGCACTTAGGCGATGGGCGCCGAAGGTGCTCATCGCCTCAGAGCCTCGCATAGCGAGGCGAGCCATTAAGCCACTAAAACTCGCAGCACAGCACTTAGGCGATGAGTGCCTTGTGAGCCTTGCGTAGAACTAGTGAGATGAGCGCCATAAGAGCTCATTGCCTGACTTATTAAATTGCCATTGCCCCAACTGAAAAGGGTTCTATATAAGCACAGAGCATTTTTTTTTAAAATAAGTTTTGAGTTACTGAAGACCTTGCTTTTGCATAGAAGTTCACTAACTAAATACTTCTGTAAAAAAAAAATGCTATGTGCTTATATAGAGCCCTATTCAATTGCCCGATTCGCAATTTAATAAGGCCGTTAGGAAGCGGGACTTAGAAAAAATATTATTCGAGACGCAGGAGGTAAGAAAAATGCGAAGTTAACGGCCGGACTGCAAAAATCAAAATACACGAAAAAAACTAAAAAACGTCACACACAGCATGGGGGAACAGCCAGGACGTCTGGAAGTGAGCTGAAAAGGCAAATTTAAGTTGATTTTCAAGAGTTTCGGCACTCGAAAATCGGCTAAGCGAGAAAAAAATGGCGGCCAAAATACATGAATATGACGCTACACGACCCTGGAAAACGCAACACACTGCTAACCGCGTACCACTTTCACACAGGAATGTACGAGGTACAAAATACACTACTACAAAGGACGCCAAAAACCTGCGAACCTCGTAGCACATACACAAATAACGCTACTTTACACTCTAAACTTGCACATCACAACATTACGCATCTACAGTAGTGCTTTACACAAATAAACCAACGGTTTGCCCTCGCGCGCGCAGCCTACTCCTAATGCACAGTTGGGACATTCATAAAAAAATCTCTTTAAATAATTTATTTCACATTAAAGGGTTACTAAAGTCCATAATTCTATCTTAAACATTACAAAATTAGTTTTTCCATTTAAAATATTGTGTTTTTGTTTTGTGAAAAGCCTAAATTAAGGTATGTAGAAAAGTGGTTGCCTTTTACTGATTACTGGTATTTATATGCTACTTGTGCCACCGCACAATAAATCTATCAGTTGCGCAATCTGATTCGCTTCTCATCTTTTTTATTTTAGCCAATCGTATTACAGAGCTCAGATTACCAAAGGTCTAATGGCTCCTCATACACTGGGCACAAAAAGCAAACTAGGCAAGAGTCATAGCATTTACATACATACATTTACAGTTTTCTAGGCTTACTGAGCTACATGGTAATAACTCATGTGTACACTATGTAATAGACTTACTGTGAGAGCTACATGGTAATAACTCACATGTACACTATGTTATAGGCTTACTGTGAGAGCTACATGGGAATAACTCACGTGTACACTATGTTATAGGCCTACTGTGAGAGCTACATGGTAATAACTCACATGTACACCATGCTATAGGCCTACTGTGAGAGCTACATGGTAATAACTCACATGTACACTATGTAATAGGCTTACTGTGAGAGCTACATGGTAATAACTCACATGTACACCATGCTATAGGCTTACTGTGAGAGCTACATGGTAATAACTCACGTGTACACTATGTTATAGGCTTACTGTGAGAGCTGCATGGTAATAACTCACATATACACTATGTTATAGGCTTACTGTGAGAGCTACATGGTAATAACTCACATGTACACCATGCTATAGGCTTACTGTGAGAGCTACATGATAATAGCTCACGTGTACACTATGTAATAGGCTTACTGTGAGAGCTACATGGTAATAACTTGTGTGTACACTATGTACCCAAACCTTCCAACACTTGCTGCAATTGAACACATCTTAGCAGGATATCAAATCTGTCACTTTAATATAAGATTATTTATGACAGTAATTCTTTATTATTTAAAAGATGGAAAATAAAAAAAAAACACAATATTTTAAATTGCAGATTATAACAATACAATACAGTATATTCTTAAAGGCTCACAAGACTCCTACTATATGGGGTCTGCGTTGTGTAAATAAATTATTACCTTTATTATGTATGAGTTTTTTGATGCTTAATTAAATATGACCTGGAAGAGAAGCCTTTTCCACATTTCTGGCAATAAAATGGCTTCTCTTCTGTATGAATCCTTTTGTGTGCTACCAGATTTGATCTGTACGCAAAGCTTTTCCCACATTCCTGACAAATACATGGCTTCTCTCCTGTATGAACTCTTTGGTGTTGAAGCATTGCAGACTTTTCAGAAAATACTTTGTCACACTCAGAACAAGTAAATGGCTTCTCTCCTGTATGAGTTCTATTGTGTGCAGCTAAATGTGCCTTTTGAGAGAAACCTTTATGTACTGATAGAACGTGCTTGTGTGAGAAACCTTTGCCACAATGATTACAAACAAATGGCTTCTCTCCTGTATGAGCTCTATTGTGTGTAGCTAGATGTGCCTTTTGAGAGAAACCTTTCCCACACTCTTGTCAAACAAATGGCTTCTCCCCTGTATGAGTTAAATGGTGTTCAATCAGTTGTGAACGTCTACAGAGGTTGTTACCACAATCAGAACCAGTATGTGACTTTTGTATAGTATGAGTTACGTGCTGTGCAACCACATCTGACTCTGCAGTGGCTACTAAATCACATTCTTGGCACACATGTGGCTTCTTCTCTGTATGGGCATTAGTGAGAAATCTTTCCCACATTGCTGGCAAACAAATGTCTTCTGATCTGTATGATCACTTCGATGTGTAGACACTTGTGACTTCTGTCTTACATATGATGCTTTTTCATCCTTCCTTTCTTCTAATCTGGTGTGAAGCTTTGCACAGTTTGAGGTGTCCTTTCTTGCTCTCTTGGTTCTATAGATAAAGTTCTTACTTTGAGGACATGTTTCTTCTTCAACTTGATAGGACTCTGAATTAACAGCAGTAATTACTTTGTCACAAAATGCATATTCTTGCACCAGGATCATTTCAGAGCTTTGTTCTTGAGCGTGACCAGACATGGCGTAATCATCATCTACTTTAGAGTCCTATGAAAAGGCTGGTGTCTGGGATTCTTCTTTCATCTGCCCGCTCATTATTTCATATGTTGGTAAGGACAGAACTGAAAGATAATAAATATACATATGAAATACCCCAAATAACAAGTCTATACAGGTGTGAAAAATTAAGGTTTTTATTGGGGTGGGGAAACAAGGATGTGACTGTCCCTTTAAGGATGCCACCTCTTACCCACCCCTTGTTTCGGGCCTCTCCTGGTCCCATTTCCATCATGTCAGGCTACCCACATGATTGTACTGTTGCTGTAACCTGCTGTTTCTTTTGTGAGAATGAGAGTCCTACAGGCTGTCTAATCAGACCGGCTGTCTTATTGACTAGTATAGATGTTGTTTAAATCGGTAAGTAAACCAGAAAAGAGGTGTTGCGTGCCTTATCAGCTATCCCTTTATTCTGGTTAAGTGGGGTAATTGATATCCCTTCGGACCACTGTTGGAGGTTAACCACAAAAACATTACATGGTTTTCGACCCCAGTCCCTTGGTTTAGACTCCCTAAATCTGGCTATAGGATAATTATGACGACTCTTGTTAAACAGAACAATGCAGTGATATAGAAGTTGGATTCCTAGGTGCTGGACCAAACCAGAATAAGGTCTTGTGACACTCACATTCAGGCTTTGCCGATATGGGTAGTAAGGATGAGGGAGGGAAAATCTAGTCAGCTGTCCTAGACTCTTGGGCCAATATCTCTCTATAAGTATAGTCTTATAATTAGGCTACCCTGTCCAGTCACAAAGTCCAGTAATTAGTAACCAAGCCCAACAAGTGGTCACATAAATCGACCCTAGGGGAAACCCCACAGATTCTTTCACCGTTTCTGAACTCAAAATGTACCCAATCCGCAACAGGTCGATTGACCCATGCTTGGTGGATCCCCAAGCAATGTGCGAAGGGCCTACAATATTCATTGGTGATTGGCCCATGGCTGACATGGGGGGAAATATAAATGTGAGAAGGGACCATACCGGCAATTTGCACAATATGTTGTTCTGTGTCAATAATTGTACAGATTTCTTTGTTGTAATGTGGTAAAAGAAGGAGCTCCTGGGAAAAAAGTTTATTCCCTCCTTGGTACACATAGAAATTGTGTTTATTTATTGAGGAAGACGTGTATGTGTAAAACTTGTCCTACACCTTGAAACCTAGGGATAGGATTGGTCAGCTTGGGCCGATTCAAGCCCAACTGAATACTGGGTTGCGACATGTCCCACATATTTGTCTCTATAATTACACAAATCATATGTTGTTCTTGCAGAAACCATCTGTAGTATTCAGACTTATACTCCTGAGGACCTTGTTACAGAGCAACCTACCTCTAATTTGTTGATCTTGTGACTTCTGAGACAAAAAGGAAGACACAAGTAAGTAAGAGCAGACTCTCAAAGAAGGAAGCATCTATTATTGATGACTCCTTGTTAAGAGGTGTGGATGAAGGAAGTAAAAGAAGGAAAATAAGTAACTCCTTACTCCAGTTCGCAAGGATTACATGTTAAGAAGTGTTAAGATAAGGAAGCTGGATGGCTGGCTTGATGTAGCTGTATACTTTAGGAAGATTGACCTGGTTAGGGACAATATCAGAGTATTTGTGGGCTGGATTAACAGTGTAGCCATGGGCCATCGTCTGTGTCTTTTTCTGTGATTCTGTCTGTGCATGAGGAAGGAAGTGACTACTGTACTATACAATTTAATAATTGATTATGGACAATGAGCAAACAAGTTATTTTTTTAAACAATATTCACTAGAAGTCTTTTAATGTAGTGTGTAGGGTTAGTCATATATATCCTGCCTTGTATCATGCATCCCTCCGACATGTCATACATGAACACTCACCCATGCTGGGATTTCCATGGATTTCCATCTCCTTGGCTTCCTGATGACTCCCCACACTCGGCTCTTGTACTTGTTCAGTGCTTTGCACAATATCAGTATTGGCCTCATCTGTGCACATAATTCAATAATAAATAAACCTTCTGTTTCAAATATGGCACTTTGTATTGCATTCTATTGTGACATATAATAGATAAAACACAGACTGTTCTTAAAGACCACTGTAGTCCTTTATTTGTAATATGCTCTTCTGAAGAACTAGATTTAATATTGGATAAATGTCTGCTTCTATAAAGGTGTGTGTGTTTGATTCAAATACTTAAAATTCTGCTTTAATTGTAATGACAATCTATAATACCAATCTATAATACCATAATACGCACCCACAAGGCCCCTATCTACCTGATACCCCAAGTCGTTAGGACCATAAGACAATACTGCAGAAGATCAGGGACGTCACATTCCTAACAACTCTCTATTTTCTGTGAATAAGAAATCACAGGTGGTGCCGGATTACTGGGTTACACAGGCTTCCTGTAATTATTTATCGGTGTATGATTTATGGTCACCCGGCATCTTAGGTCCTGTATCTTGCTTGGAGAATCAGTGAAAGATTCAAGTTTGCTTCCTGTCTGACCAAATCATCACCTGATAAATCCACCTATACCACAGCCTGGCAACTATAACTAATGTTCAGGACCTTCTTAGTACAATGGATAAATCCACCTATACCACTGCCTGGCAACTATAACTAATGTTCAGGACCTTCTTAGTACAATGGATAAATCCACGTACACCTCAGCCTGGCAACTATAACTAATTTTCAGGACCTTCTTAGTACAATGGATAAATACACCTACACCACAGCCTGGCAACTATAACTAATCTTCAGGACCTTCTTAGTACAATGGATAAATCCACCTACACCACAGCCTGGCAACTATAACTAATTTTCAGGACCTTCTTAGTACAATGGATAAATCCACGTACACCACAGCCTGGCAACTATAACTAATGTTCAGGACCTTCTTAGTACAATGGATAAATCCACCTATACCACAGCCTGGCAACTATAACTAATGTTCAGGAACGTCTTAGGACAATGGATAAATCCACCTATACCACAGCCTGGCAACTATAACTAATGTTCATGAACCTCTTGGTTTTTTCCTGTTGTATACATTGTACTAAATAGCTTTCTTTATGCATTTTCTATGGTTTATTTATACTATTATTATTTCAGATTAAACTATTTAAAATACGTTGGATCTCTGAGTTCTTAAGAACCTCATATTACCATATACATTTTCATATTATATAAAAGTTAAGTTTTCACTTCTGACCAAATTAGGCATTTCAATAACTTCTATAGTCTCACTTAAGCAAATGATCCCATATATAGTTATATCTTACATTGGTGATGGCAGCTGTAAGGTCTATGAGACATTGCCATTAGTGCTCTCCATCTGATCTACTGATTTCCACCAGCAGTATCAGCACTAGAGAGGCTGAGGAATAAGTGCTGTAACAGTTAGGGGTCACGAGAAAGAGAGCAACTTGAAATTACCACTTTAGTGTTCTAATAAAGGGGTCTCTAAAGAATAGATTAGTAAGACTTCATAAAGAAAAAAAACTTTTATTAAATGTTTACTCTACATTTATACAATTTCCTACTATTGTCCTATGATCCTCCCAGTCTGTATATGCCCCAGTTCTCTCCAGACCCTGAATGAAGTACTGTGGCTGGAGTGAACCCGCCAAAGAGATTGTATCAAACTGAAAACTACTCTCTATAACAGGGGGCAGTGTAACCTGAGCTACAATCATACTGAATTTGTGCTATATCACTTTAGTCCTCTCCCCTTTCTAGCTCCACTCCAGACACAATACATCATTCAAGGGTCTAGAGACCTAGAGCTTATATAGTCTGGGAACATGATTGAAATATAGCATTTCATTGCTTAAAAGTGCAGTAAGAGTTTAAATTAAGATTGTTTTTTTTTTCTTACCAAATAATTATTTAGAAATTTCTGTATAAGACCACTAAATTGGTCCTGTAACCCTTGTTGTATTTTAAGTCTTTAATGAGGAAACCATTGGTGAGAGCAGAATAGGCTCAAAAGCAAATACATGCAGCAGAAGGTCCGGGGAATAGCTCTTGGGTTATTGGTCACATTTACACTCCATAAATCCTATATTAATGTGTGGTATTTACATAAGTTGAGATTGGATTGAGGAGCAGGTCTTGCAGTGCACTCTGGGTGATTTATTACAACCAGATATGGTTATGTTTATCACTCACCTGTCACAGGTCCTGGACAGATTTCCTCGTGATGAATATCCGGCTCCTCTCTCTCACCCACTGCGTCCTCACCAATGGATAAAGTCTCTAAATCTTCATCAGGTCGACCTGTTTATTCAAAAAAAGAATTACACGATGTTAGGATTCATTACATTTAATAACATATATATATATATATATATATATATTATTTTTTTTTTTAAATCTTGCTGTTCCTATGAGTTCTCCCCTTAAAAAGAGATCTTCCTAGTTTGTTGTTATTGTCATGCTGTATAGATTATCCCCTATATCTGTCTATATGTCCTTCTGAACACATTGTGATCTTGTCTCATAAAGGAGACTTCACCTTGAAAAAACATAAAAGGACTATTGTAGTTTAGGAAACAAACTCACATGTTTCTGAAGTAGGCAACAAGAAAGATAACACTAGCAGCTATTATTATTAACTTTTATTTGTAACGCGCCAACATATTCCGTAGCGATATACAGGGTATGAAAACAAGAAAAGTACAATGATAACAAACTGCAGAAAATGGAGAGCCCAGTTTTGAGCTTAGAAAGATTGGAAGCTCATTACTTACAATCTAAAGGGAATGGAAGAGGCAGAAGCCTGGGCAAGAATAGACAGATAAGGAATAGCAAGGGTCAGGAAAAAAGTGAAGTTCACTTATGTAGGAAGGTATGAAAAGTTTGAATGATTTTTATTTAGAAGGAAAACGAAAGGGTTTGATTGAAAGTAATTTGAGGTGAGTGGCTCTAGTATGTAATACGTTAAAGATCCAATAACGTGCAAATGGGAATATAAGGTGAGGGGCCATGGTTAGGAGATATATCTCCAGAAACCAACAGATGGTTATGTGGGAGACATGATGTGGAAAAGTTGAGAGGAAGAGCCTGAGGAGCAGGCAGGAGGTTATGAGGAAGAAAAAAGCAGGATAAGATATTGTTTAAAGGATTAATTAGGATTAGTTAGCAGGTGTTGTTAATTGATCAATTGATCAGCTGTAGGAAGAAACTCAAGAAACTCAATAAAAGAAGAGTACCAGGGGTGGAGGCGGGTGGGTGAGTGGCAGGGGGGGGGGGGAGGGCAGTGGTTGCAGTATCAGAGGGAGAGAGACAGAGGCCCAGAGGAATTGTGGACACTGAAATAGAATGTGAGAAGGATGGGTAATGATATTTCACAGATACAAAGCAATAAAACCAGGCTTTGGGGGTGGGTAAGCAAGCAGCATAAGGGGGGTTTCAGACAAAAGCATGGGTACAGATTTGCTTAGTGAAAATTTCTATCACCTAAAATATCATATCAGAGAAACAGTGATAGGAATATTGATAGTAAATTGCATACAGTAAAAGTTAAATTGGCTCCACAGTATATTCAGATACCTTCAGAGAGGCTTCCAGTGAGTGTGTATGGTGGCAGTATCAGAGAGATATGTAAGCAATCAATAAAAACTATATGTGCAGGAAAATGTCATTTTATCAGATTGTACTTGTTAGGGCACCCATGCTTGTCTTTGGCATTTCCTGATAGCTTGGGGCCTGTGGGTGTGCTCTGTTGATTATGTTTTATGCATCAGTGATTGGAGGAGAAGGGAGAACGGAGATATGGTGGCAGTGGGTCTGTTGTTTCTGTTGTCTGACTGGTGAACAAGTGGACATCTCGCTCATATAAACTGTTCTCAGTAGCTGCCAATCCCACATCAGTCTGGTAATCCTGCTTTCCAAACTTTGTGCCCAACCTCTCATGTATGAAATAATTACTATCATGGCAGCCTCTATACACTGGCAGAGTTAATATTTTTTAAGAGACAACCTTAGATACTCTTGGTTCAGACAACTGTTTAGTTGCTTTGTTCTTCACAAACATGGGGAGTTTTCCTAAACTCTAGTGGTCTTTTAACACAGATTAAAATGATATATCAATATAACCATGTGCTTAAGTCAGAGATGTAATAAATACATGACTGAAGCAAGCAGATCAGTATTATATATTATAATTGTATAGATGTCACCCACCTGCACAGGGCTCACATTGGATTTCCTGTTGCTGATAATCATTTCCATCTCTCTCATCCTCTTGTTCCTCTCTAACTGACCTCAAGTCTAGATTATTATCAGGGAGCCCTATTAATACAAACATAAGATAAAGACAGTTATGTGGTATTATTACATCCCATAAATAGGTCTTATTTAACAAAGCAAACAACAGGGAATTCACAATCCTCAAAAACTTGTCAGTTGTTTGACTTCTGCTGCCAATGTGAGGACGTGCTCCGGGGTTTAGATACTGCCAGACATTCCTGTATAGTTTGTCCAACTTCTCATAGAAACATCATGGGGTATTTTATATCAACTTCCAACATCACAATGTCACCTGAGCTCCTGTTTGTTGGGATTCCCAAAGTCCTGAGTGTTTGGTGATTCTCCATCATCACGTCCTTGTATAGCTCCTTGTGTCCTTCTATATACTCTTACTCCTCCATAGAGAAATAGACGGCAACATCATCACACTTTATAGGGACCTGAAACACACACAATCCCATTCAGACCTGACACAGAGACTGGTTCTGTTAGAGTCTGTTACTGATAGAGACTCAGGAGAGGAAGATAATGTTACGGAGAACATGCAGAGAAAAGATAGGAAAACACACCCAAATCCAGATAGAGCTTGGTCAGTAATGGGAGTCACTGTGTCCTGGTATAATGTCACATTGTCCAGCAGTGCTCTCCTCTCCAGTCACAGGTCCAGATAGAGTTTGATCAGTAAAGGGAGTCACTGTGTCCTGGTATAATGTCACATTGTCCAGCAGTGCTCTCCTCTCCAGTCACAGGTCCAGATAGAGCTAGGTCAGTAATGGGAGTCACTGTGTCCTGGTATAATGTCATATTGTCCAGCAGTGCCCACCTCTCCAGTCAAAGGCCCAGATAGAGCTTGGTCGGGAATGGGAGTCACTGTGTCCTGGTATAATGTCACATTGTCCAGAAGTGCTCTCCTCTCCAGTCACAGATCCAGATAGTGCTTGGTCAGAAATGGGAGTCACTGTGTCCTGGTATAATGTCCCATTGTCCAGCAGTGCTCACCTCTCCAGTCACAGGCCCAGACATAGTTTGGTCAGTAATGGGAGTCACTGTGTCCTGGTATAATGTCCCATTGTCCAGAAGTGCTCACCTCTCCAGTCACAGGGCCAGATAGAGCTTGGTCAGTAATGGTAGTCACTGTGTCCTGGTATAATGTCACATTGTCCAGCAGTGCTCACCTCTCCAGTCACAGGTCCAGATAGAGCTTGGTCAGTAATGGGGGTCACTGTGTCCTGGTATAATGTCACATTGTCCAGCAGTGCTCACCTCTCTAGTCAGCTGGTGAATGTGGGGGGAATTCTTCTTCACAATGGTGTATTCCTACAGGATGATAGAGGCACATGTCAGACATCAGTGCAGGTAGTTAATGTGTGACATATTCTTACTTGCACTATATCCCTTTTCCTTTATTACTGGACATTGTTTAACATTAACACAAAGATTGAGGTGATAATAAAAGTAAATGTGATAAAAGTAAAGTCATTGTGACGTTGTCCAGCAGCTCTCACCTCTCCAGTCAGCAGGTAGATCATCTCCAAGGCCTTGTGTAAGAATCTCTCAGCGACCTTCTCCATGTTCTTTTTATCCTCACTCATTTTGTTTCTAATTAATAAGTTAATAGGATCCTGCAAAAAAAGACAAAATAAACTGCACTTAGCATTAGATGCACTTGTAAATCATTTAATCAAAAAGAAAATTCAGAAATGGATCTGTTTGTTATCAAAATAGTTATGGAACCCATGACCCATAAACATAGTACCTCAGGAGCCAATGGCTCTACAGGACATATTAAAGTACCACTGAGTTTAAAGGGAAAAAAAAGACACTTGTTTGTCAATTATGTAGCTGTGACGACAGCCCTTATGTGGAGACATGTGTAATAAGGTATTGTGGTACCTGCTTCTCTTTCTTCCCCAAAGGAGCCAATTCCAGTGTTTCCCAAGGGAATATCTTCCCTGGACCAGGACAAGATGGACATGACACACTTGGGGTTTGTTACTTGCCCGGGTTAACCATGTTATAACCATGGTTTCTCTGTTTTGGCTTTCTATGGTTTGAAACCCTCATCCCCAGTGAATACTTCTTGTGTCTGTATTTTTTGGGGGGCATTGTGTAGCTAATATCTTAATATTTGTATATGTAGTTTTGTAATTCATATATTATGGTTCTAGTATTGTCTGTGAGGACAGTTCTAATATGTCCATTATGAAACTAACACAGTGGGGCATCCTGCTGAGTGATTAGGTTAGCTTCCTATCTGAATTGTGTTACATTTTTTTACTCTGCACCCTTATTGTATTACCAGGACTTGTTTCTGCTCCTATGTATATAAGTCCCTATGTGTTTCAGTAAAGATCATTGCCCCTTTTTTGAAAGTATACAGTCATGTCAGCTGTATTTCTAAAAGGTATAAACAAGCTTTTAATACCTTGTATCTGTCCCAGCTAGCAGGGAATCCTGCATCAACCTTCATTAACTGCCTTCCTGCTCTCCACAGATCCTAAAGCAGCTCCTACCAGGAGACTCGCTATTTCCGATACACAGAAACCTGCAGAGAAGTGAACTAGTGGGTCCACTCAGTGGCCAGTCCAGCTTTTCCCTCCTTGTTACAGTACCAAAAGTACAATATTAGCATTTTCAGATAAATCTGAGTTTTAGAAAATTCTGTTTATGAGTATAGAAATCCATTTTGTTTTTTTGTACATCACATCCTGAGAACTGGACGATGGGGTGGGTGTTTGTAGTGGTCAGTGGAGCGAGTGGTGGTGGTGAAAGGAACTATAAATTATAGATACATAATTTTTGCAGACCTTAAGCAAGATGAAGATCTGACTATAACAGCTAATCAGTAGGTTAAAGAGAAGGACATTCCTGTGAATACCAACAAAGGTGAGTAATTAAATTAACCATTTAAGACATAACATGAAATACTCCAAGAAACACAGCATGTCTGAATAATTTGAAGAATTGGTTGTTTCCCCCTGTAACGGAGTTGGAACACGAATCCAATATCTCCGCTGGTATACAGTAAAATATCCAAGAAGCACTACAGTCTCACCATTCCCAACCTCCCATATTGGAGGACACTCAATTGGGAGTCAAATAATACTGTCTTTATTTTGTTGTGCAGAAATATATATACACATCTCTTCCCACGGGCAATACACATCCCCATAGTTGGCCACACAATACACATAGAGAGACAATAGGTGTGGTCACCCCCCCCTGTAGGTTACCTGGCTACTTTGATACAATCAGACATTGATCAGATTATACTTCTTTGTTCTTATGTCTGATAATGAAAACACTTTATACAATAGACTTCCTTATCTTATGAGGAGTCTCTGTAATAGGATTATCTATTATGCCAAGGTCTGCAATAGTCTGGGCTAATACTCTGCAGAGCATAAACTAACATACATACAGTATAACAGTAGGTTTATATTTTAACCATAATAATTAAATAACCATAAAACAGGGTAAAACAGTGATGGGTTCCGTTACACCCCCTATTACGAGATATATGACAGGAGTGTGTGCAAAGGACAGGATGTGAGATAGCTGGGGGTCTACACACGGTGAGTAGAGGACAGGAGTGTGTGCACAGGATAGGATGTGAGAGAACTGGGGGTATACATAGGACAGGAGTGTGTGCAAAGGATAGGATGTGAGAGAACTGGGGGTATACATAGGACAGGAATGTGTGCACAGGATAGGATGTGAGGGAACTGGGGGTATACACAGGACAGAAGTGTGTGCACAGGACAGGATGTGAAAGAGCTGGGGTATACACAGGACAGGGTGAGGAGAGAACAGGGGTGTGTGCACCGGTTAGTTTTGTTACAATACAGAGCTTTCAATGCTTAAACTATGTTGAAAATAACTAAAAATATTTTTTGCACCTAAACTGGAGTTTTACCCTATCTATCAATCTATCATACTATCTATCTATCTATCTATCTATCTATCTATCTATCTATCTATCTATCTGTCAGTTTGGAAGGAGGGGTGTATATGTTTTTATTGCATATATATTTGTACTCTATACATATATAGTGATGGGGATGACTTCTCTCTCTGTGAATAAATATTTATAGTGCAGGACAGTGTGTACCATGGTATATATTTATCTATATTTAGTGTATATATCTACACATATATACACAGTTTGCAGTGTATATCACATATATAGTTGTTAGACTGCGTGTTTGTGTGTAACGCCAAATTGCAGGTTGCGCATTGCGGGGCTCGCAGAGGAGAGAAGGAGAGAGAGGGAAGACATAGGATGGGAGAGAGCCTGCTGGGGGGTGGGCAAAGAAACACAGAGGAGGGAGAGGGGGGAAAGAGACACAGGGGAGGGAGAGGGGTGGAAAGAGGGGTAAGAGCCACAGGGGAGGGAGAGGGGTGGAAAGAGTGGAAAGTGACACAGGGGAGGAATCAAATATTATCCCGTCATTTGTGATGGGAGGCCCGTAATGAGAGGAGAGAGAAGGAGAGAAGAGGGAGGTAGAGGACACCGAAGGAATGAGAGAGAGAGGAGCTGCGCATAGCAAGGCTCGCATTGTCCAGCTTTGTCTCGCATTGTGTGGCAAACAACAGCATTGCGACTATCTTTTAGCTCAAGTCTCCAACTGCCTCTCAAGCATATCCTCCTGGATGTCTACCCGTCAACTGAAACTCAAAATGGCTTAGACTGAACTCCTAATCTTTCCACCCTCGGGTGCAGAGAGGTAGATTTGAGTATCATCTGCATAGAGATGATACTGAAGTCCAATGGATTTTATGAGGGTGCCAAGGGAGGAGGTGTAGATGGAGAAGAGGAGGGGGCCTAGGACAGAACCTTGGGGAACACCAACAGAGGGAGAGGTGAGAAGAGGTGCCAGAGAAGGAGACGCTAAATGTACGATCTTTTAGAAAGGATGTGAACCTACAGTTCAACACACAGACACCTCCACTTGCTTGTGCCTATTACCTTCATGCTGCCATCTTGAATCTAAGACCCTCCTGTATCGCCCAAACCATTTAGGTTGTGAGTTGTCAGTCTTGTGTCAGAGATCTTGGAATAAGCTCTTTGTTCATTTCATTTTAGTGCTAATTTAATAGGATGTGAACCATGAAAGAGATGTGTCCTGGTGCCACATGAGTGGAGAGTTTGGATTAGAAGAGGGTGGTTAACTGTGTCGAAGGCAGCAGAGAGATCCAGGAGAATTAGAATGGAGAAGTGGCCCTTTGATTTGTCGGTTAGCAAGTCATTGGTGACTTTTGTGAGGGCTGTTTCTGTTGAGTGTTGGGTCCGGAAACCAGATTGGAAGGGGTCAAGAAGGGAATTGGAGGAAATAAATTGAGTGAGGCGATTGTAAACAAGCATGGGGAAGTAGTGAGATAGGGAAGTAGTTGGAGGCAGAAGCTGGGTCAGTTGAGAGCTACTTAAAAATGGGTGTAATTATGGTGTGTTTTAAAGAGGATGTAAACTTGCCAGTGTTTAGGGAGTGGTTGAATAGATGTGTGAGAGCTGGGATAAGTGTGGTGGATATGGGAGGGATTAGCTGTGATGGAATAGGATCATGTGGACATGTTGTAAGATGAGAGTTTGATAATAACGTAGATACTTCATCCTCGGTTACAGAGTCAAAGGAATCCATAGTGGAGGAGGGATCCATAGTGGAGGAGGGATCCATAGTGAAGGAGGGATTGGGGAAGGATAAGGGCTGGGTACAACTGCAGACTCTACAGCATTATATCACTTACATCCAAAATCTACAGTTCAACACACAGTCACCTCCACTTGCTTGGGCCTATTACCTTCATGCTGCCATCTTAAATCTAAGACCCTCCTGTATCGCCCAAACCATTTAGTTTGTGAGTTTTCAGTCTTGTGTCAGACTTCTTGGAACAAGCTCTTTGTTCATTTTATTTTAGTGCTAATTTCAACCTGCAACCAGGCCTAGTGAATCTGAGATCCTGAGAACACTGCCCTCCCTGCCCCTCATACCCTATTCAGATTTAATTTATATAGTCATGGAAATCACCTGACTTCCTATTTTCATATTATATTTCTCACCACTAGAGGTCAGACAACATATTACATAGTAGAGCCTTTCACCTCATATCCCTCCCCTCTCCCAATAAATAATAATCTTTCTAACTTTCACTTTCTAACCCTTGTTATTCCTTATCTGTTACTCTTACCCAGGTCTCTGCCCCTTTCATTCCCTTTAGATTGTAAGTAATGTGTTTCCTATCTTGTAGGGTGCTTTGGAAAAAAACACTTTCTACAAAGATTCCAAGCTCAAAACAGAGCCCTCATTTTTCTAAATTTGTTAATATTGTATTTCCTTTGTTCTTATCCCCTGTACAGCACTACGGAATATGTTGGCGCAATAGAAATAAAAGTTAAGAATAATAATTTTTCAATGTGTTAATATTGTTTTTGCCTTGTACTTAATCTCTGGATAGTGCTATGGAAAATGTTGGAGCATTACATTGTTATTATTATCTTTTATTTGTAACAAATCTCAGCATGTGACCATTTCATGTTTATTTGTACAGACCATAAAAAGACATGCAACAAATCCCAGCGTGTGACCATCTCATGTTTATTTGTACAGACCATAAAAAGACATGCAACAAATCCCAGCGTGTGACCATCTCATGTTTATTTGTACAGACCATAAAAAGACATGCAACAAATCCCAGCGTGTGACCATCTTATGTTTATTTGTACAGACCATAAAAATACATGTAGCAAATCCCAGCATGTGACCATCTTATGTTTATGTATACAGACCATAAAGACGTGTAACAAATGCAAGTGTGTGACCGTCTCATGTTTATTTGTACAGATCATAAAGACATATAACAAATCCCAGTGTGTGACCGTCTCTTGTTTATTTGTACAGACCATAAAGAAATGTACCAAATCACAGTGTGCGACCGTCTCATGTTTATTTGTACAGACCATAAAGACATGTAACAAATCCCAGTTTGTGACCGTCTCATGTTCATTTGTACAGACCATAAAGACTAGAAAGTCCAATGTCAACTCTAGAAACCTTAATTATTATGTGTTGATCTACCAAACAATCTAATCTTGTATAAGACTTATGAAGATTAGAAAAAAAAGTAAAATCTATCTCCCTAGGGTGGAGTGTTCTCCATACGTTGTATAAGTTATATTTTAATAAACTTGCTTGGAACCGTTGCAACGTTCTATTTAGATCTTTATTTGATTTGATAAATTTTTTGTTTTAACGATCTAAATCGACATCCAATATCATATTTAGATCCCCACTGATTATCAAGGAACCCTTTCTAATCTTTTCAATAACTTTTGACATTTTGTTCAAGAAACAGTTTTGATTTTGATTAGTGGCATAGTGATTTACTATAGTGTTCAATTCTTTGTTAATTGTGCCGATCCAGATGGAATATCTTCCTTCTGGATCTGTTTGTACCAGCTCATCTATTATTATATTATTTTTATTGAACAAAATGGCAATTCCTCTGGATTTCGTTTTATATCTAGATATGGCTCGAATTTCATAGAGACAATTTAAAAGTGGAGGTTCTGTCATTATCAAACTATGCGTCTCTTGGACACAGATAATGTCAGCGATTTCCTTTTGAAAGTACTTTGAAATAATCTGTCTCTTATAAGGCGTATTCAGCCCTTTAAGATTATAGGTAATTAACTTAATAGATTGAGTCATCCCAAGAGACAATGGACGTTTTTATTTGTTACCTCCATATTGCCATCAGTAGCTTGGAGTACGTTTTCTCCATTCTTTTTATATTCAGATCTTTAATATATAGTACAAGTCCCAGTATGTACATCCCAACATTAACACAAAAAAAACCCAACTTGAACAAAAATAAACATATTTGTTATTTCACATAAACATTCTATACATATCCAAACCTTCTAGACAGTGATAAAGTTTTCTGAACCATCATAGTTAGAAATAAGTCCGGGACAGTAAGAGGGCTACTGGCCGGCACCTCGGAACAGAGCAAGAACCTCTAAGATGTATATCAGGACAGTCAATATACTGTATAGCTTAAATATAAATATGTTTTATATAATAAACTCTGTGGCAACCCAAGAAAAATGTATATAATCTAAAAAAAAATTAATCTCTATAATATGTTTGTATCTCTAGACTATTATATACATCAATAAAGGATTTTTCAGGCATTTATATTTCTATAAATAGATCTATAATTAGAGTCCATATAATCAAATATTTACACCATTTGTTTAGCCTAAGGTAGAAAAAGAGGACAAAATCAAAAGACACTATTTTATAATGTGTAAGTGTTACTAATAAGTGATAAACAGTGAACACTATTCTACTACCTTCCTCCCAATCACCCCTTCTCTCCTCACCTCAAACCTGGAGGGGGAGAGAAAAAGGAGAGAGAATATACCATAAAAGCAAAAATACCCATAAGTAAACAAATATACATTACCTAATAAAAAATTCTAATCAATAGAAAACTATTTTCTTTATAATCTCTTTGAAACTCATAATGTGATATAATAAAATTTCAGTCCCCTTCACATCTATACCAGCTTTAAAGAGTGTTCCTAATTGCTAACTCATATGGCTTACATTTTTATACAACAAATCCAACAAATCCAATTTTCTTGAATTCTCTAAAGACTTTTCTCTTTTGCAATGTATCACTCTGCAAATCTATTACATATAATAGTTGTCAAACTATGAAAAGTTGTCACTTTGTAAAAACACAACCCGGCACAATTGTTAACTTGCAGCACTTTGTCCTACGGCGCCTCTAGACACCATACAAAACTCCCACACAAACCTTAACTTGCAGCAAATTACTCCTACGGTGCCTCAAAGCACCCCACAAAACTCACAGCACTTAGACAATGAAACGCGCCACACTTAGACAATGAAACACGCCACACTTAGCCTACAAACACGCCAGCACATGATGAGTGCGGGCCTTCCAAAAAAAAAAAAAATGATTCGCAAAACTACGAACTTAACGGCCAAGCCGTGAATACAAAAAAACAGAAAGAAAAAAAAATACACACAAAAAAACTTATCACACATAGCAGGCGGTCGAAAAAAATGAAAACGAGGCTACACGACCGTCAAGCGCGCAAAACACTGCTAGACATGTAGGAGTTTGACAGCTACTTAAAACCACTGTTAGAAAATATGCAAAATTCTCCCCAAGCGCATAACACATACAATATCGCCTCCATTTTACAACACTAACTTGCTAATCTACACATTACGCATCTTAAATGGCGGCTTTCCCGCCTAAACTAATGGTTCTGTCTCGCACACACAGCCTATATATAGGGCACACTTACCACAGTGCTGACACTTTCTCCTCAGGTGATGACAGTCTGACTGAACATTTCTGCTGCCGGAAAAGCAAAAGAGATTGTTAGCTCTTCAGGATATTGATTGCTGGCTATTTATTATAAATATGTAAATTATATTAATTTATTGATTAATTAATTATTAATAAAAAAAATATAATAATAAAAAATGTTTCCATTATTCCATTTTGTTATGCCTTCACTTTATCAAGACATTAATGCTTAACCATCTCAAAGATATTTATTAATTGATTAATTAATTTTTAACGGACATTAATTTATTAATGATTAATTATTCATCATTATGCAAAATAAATTATTTTTTTGCTGACTTTAGAACCGTATTATTTATTAACTCTTTCTAATATATTTAGTCATTGATTAATTAGTAATGTACATACAAATTAATTAGTCATAATAAAAAATGTTCAAAAATCAAACAAAAAATATGTCTATTTCACAGTGGACTTACATTTCGGTGTTGCTGCTCAACTATTACTGTTCATTAATTACTTCAAAAAATATTACTAACTAATAAGAATAAAAAAAAAAGGTTTCAAATGCCTCAAAAGATATATACATTTTACAGTGCACTTACATTTCAGTGTTAGTGCTTAATTATTACAGTGCAGTTATCTTTCTGTGTGGAAGCTTCATTGATTAATTAATAATGTTCATTACTTAATTAATTACTTATTAATTAGTCATAATAAACAATGTATTCAAAAATCAATAAAAAAATATGTATATTTCACAGTGGACTTACATTTTGGTGTTGCTGCTCAACTATTAATGTTCATTAATTACTTCATTACTTATTAATAAGTAATAAGAATAAAAAAAAGTTTAAGATGCCTCAAAAGATATGTACATTTTACAGTGTACTTATATTTCTGCTTCATTATTAATGCACTTCTTTTTGCCTGTTGATGCTCAATTATTAATGTTCATGATGAATTACTTCATTAGTCATTCATTTGTAAGAATATCAAATACAATGTGTTAAAATGCCTCACAAAATAGGTAGATTTTCATGTGCAATTATATTTATGTGTTGCTGCTCATTGTCTCAAAGGAATAAGATCCTCAAAGCGCTTAAATATTGAAATCACTTTATTACATTATCACAAATGCTATATTTAATATTTTATAGTGCATTTATTTATGACTATATCCATGCTTACAGCTTTACATTTTGTATGTATGACAATTAAACATCATACTCTTAATGATTAATGAATGAATTACATACAAGCATTAACAATGTTTTTAATTTTATTTCACAGTTTGATCATCTGTGCAGCTGACTACACAGAGTGACGTTTGCAGCATTTCATCTGCAATAACATCACCTTTACAGGTATATCATTTAATCATGATGTTTTTTAGGAGAAAATGATTAACAGCCTTATTAAATTGCGATTCGGCCAATTGGATACGGCTCTATATAAGCACACACCATATTTTTTTTACATAAGTTTTCAGTTACTGAACTTCTATCCAAAAGCAAGGTCTTAACTAACTAAAACATTTCTGTAAAGAAATATGCTAGGTGCTTATATAGAGCCGTATTAAATTGGCCCAATCCCAATTTAATAAGGTTGGAAGGCTTTTTGTTTTACATTGATCAATTAGATTAATTAATTAATTAAGGAAGATTAATTAATTATCCATCAGGAATCATTAGAAAACAATTATATATGGTCGATTTTGCAATGCATAGGACATTGTAAGCACTTCCATATTTAAATCCCTTTATTATATGATGACACTTTATAATAGTTTGGAATGCATTTACTTAGGAATATATTGATAATTAGACCTTTACATTTTCCATGTATGACAAGAATACTTTCAATGATTAATAAATTCATCCAAACTATTCAATATGATTTTTACATCATTTGAGAGATTATTCATTTCTGCACCTGCTTCAAGACAGACAGTGACCTCGCCACAATTTTAGCTGATACAACATCAACTTCACAGGTATATGATTTCCTGATGACATTCTTTACAAAAATAGGATTAAGTATTTTTTTACTCAATTGATGACAGCTATTGATTAATTAAAGTCATTCATTTTCAAAATAACAATAATTACAAAAAATAAATACATTATGAATACATATATGCTTAGCCATTCATGTTTTAACTAATTAAAATTTCACATCATAACTTGATTTATTAAATAATTAATTTCATACAAGACAAAAAAATTGTTTTTTTACGCCAATCTATAGTTTGCTCATAGCTATTTCCCTTTGCCCTTTTTTAGGAAAACATGACTACCTATTTAGATTTTGCAGTCATAACAGTTTAACATTCTTTTATTTATATGTATTCTTTCATTAATTAGTTCAGAATCCTGTTATTGATGATTGTCTAACAGGGATCAAGTTCACTAACTAAAAACTTCTGTAAAAAAAATATGCTGTGTGCTTATATAGAGCCCTATTCAATTGGTTAAATCTCAATTTAATAAGGCTGTGTTTCTTTTTTTATCAACATTAATGACAGTTTGTGATTCATAAATGTGTGTCATTAATGTTAAGAATGAATCAATAATAATAAAAAAAATAATCAATACATATATGCTTAGCCATTTATGTTTACATGAATGATAACTACACCTCACAACTTTATTTATTACTTGATTTATTTAACAAAAATATTCATAATTTTTTAATGCCAATCTATAGTTTGCTAATAGCTCTTTTGATTTGCCCTTCTTTAGGAACACATGATTACCTGTTTATGGGTTTGCACTCATGTTACCACTATTATATATCTTTGCTTAGCTATTTAGCTTTTAATGTATGCAAATAACAAAAAAGACATTGATTAATTTATTTACTTTGCTATTCATGACAGCTTAAAAATATGTACAATAAAAACAAAAAAAAACTTACACCTGTATATAGAATTACAGATTACAATGGCGGACAACGCAGAAGATAAGAAAGAATATAAAAAAAGAATGTCAAGGGAACGAAAGCAGAGATGGAGAGATGCACAGACCCCTGAGACTTCACAACGTTTAAGAGAAGAAGATCGACAGAGACTTCTAAATAAAAGAAAAATGACTAAAAAAGCACAAAATGAGTCTGCTGGAGCTTGAAAGAAAAGAAAAAGTAAACAAAAAAAATGTCTGTAAACAATTCTCTAATGACCCAATATTGCCTCCTGATACCAATGTTGATAGAGATGACATCAATGTAGATATAGAAAGTTCTACTGGCATCTATATTGAGGAAGCTCACGATAGTCCTTTATTTACAGCACTAACAGTAGACACTCATTATTGTGTATTAATTAATGTGGTTTGTCAGTTTTGTGGGGCCTATCATTTTCAGAAAGAAAGACCAACTGATGGAGAGTTTATTAGTTGCTGTCAGAAAGGAAAGGTAAGACTTCCAGAAAGACACACATTTCCAGAATATTGAGAAAGTATAATGAGTGATCGAAAATTTACAAATTATTAACATTTTAAGAAAAACATTAGGTCTTATAACAGTGCAATTTAATTTGCTTCAATGGGTGCAACATTAGCAGAAAATGTCCCAGGACATGGTCCTTACTTTTTTAAAGTTCAAGGACAAATATACCACCGGACTTCACATTTATTCCCAGAATCAGGAGAACAAAGGACATTTGCACAGTTATATGTCCTTGATACAATGGAAGCTGTTTAACAATGAATGATGCTTCCTGAAAATAAACAATCCTTACCCATAGTCTTTGAACAGATCGATACCATTATGGCCAACAATCCATATACTAAAGCATACAAAAAAATAGCAGAGGTTGAAAAAGAACAACAGGCACATGCGCAAATAAATCAATTGCCAATGCCAAGAGTAAATATGGTTCTCAAAAGAGATCGTCATACTGATCAAAGATGGTATAATTTACCAACAGCAAATGAGGTTGCCATGGTATTTAAAAATGATGATGGGGAACAACCATTTGGGGTGGATATAAGAATATATCCATGCAATCAAGAATAACCTTTTATAAACAAATATTTTAAGTAGTAATTTGGATCCAATCACATATCCCATTTTCTTTCCAAATGGGGAGCCAGGATGGCAACCAAAATTACAGTTGCAAAGTTATCCCAATAGTAAAGTTCGTGTTAGATGAAACATTTCTATGCTGGAATATAAAGTGGCACAAACAGCTGTGCGGGGTCATTTTAATCCTATTTTATGTGGGGGCAAGCTCACACAACAATGGATTATTGATTCCTATCTACAAGTCGAAGCAAATAATCTAAATGTTGTCAAATTTCAACAAAACAAGCTAAGAGTAGAACAATATTGTGGATTGATGGATTATGTCGCTGAATTGGCTGCAAACAAAGACATTCCTGCTGGAAGAGCAATGATTTTGCTATCCTCTTTCCAAGGATCTCCTCGCAATATGCAGGAAAGATACAATGATGCCATGGCTATTGTCACTAAATTTGTCAAACCAGATAAATTCATTACATTTACATGTAATCCACAATGGCCAGAGTTAAAAGAAAATTTACAGTTTGGACAAAATACTTCTGACTGACCAGATTTGGTGGCAAGAGTATTCAAAATAAAACTAAATTCATTACTTCATGATACAACTAAAGACTCTTATTTGGGAAATGTGTGGCTTTTGTTAATACCATTGAATTTCAAAAAAGAGGCCTGCCACATGCACATATACTTTTAATCTTGCAAGAAAAAGATACATTGAATACGGCAGACAGAGTGGATTCAGTAATTACTGCTGAACTGCCACATCCACAAAAACATTCAAGATGTTATGAGAGTGTAACTCATAGAATGATACATGGTCCATGTGGAGATATCAATCCAAATTCACCATGTATGGAAAATAAAAAATACAAAAAAGAGTTTCCAAAACAATTTCAGATGCAGACTTATGCTAATTGTGATGGATACCCTTTGTATAAAAGAAGAGAAGGACAAACAGCTAATATCCATTGCCAAAAGGTCGATAATAGATATGTGGTTCCATACAATCCACATTTGCTGATGAAGTACAATGCACATATCGATGTGGAAGCTTGCACTTCTATCAAATCCATCAAATATGTGTATAAATATATATACAAAGGATATGATGCAGCAACTATTGTTGTGCAAGGTGCACAAAATGAAAAAGACAATCCAATTTGACATGACAAACTTTCATCTTATTTAGATGCTCGCTATGTAAGTGCTCCAAAAGCAATGTGGCGTCTTCTCAAATTTGAGATGCATGATCGGTCACATGCTGTGTATCGACTAGTTGTCCATTTGCCACAAAGTCAATTTGTTTGAAATGAAAGAAATGCTTTAGCACAAAGTGAACATAGAGTAACAACACTTACTGCTTGGTTTGGATTAAATTGTCAGGACACTGAGGCCAGACAATTTTTATACATTGACATTCCAAATCACTATGTATTTCGTAAATGGTGAATGGCAACAATGAAAAAAATATAATAATAAAATTATCCCAAGAATTTATACCGTCAGTCCACGAGACATTGAACGTTTCAGTTTAAGATTACTCCTTTTACATGTTCCCGGTGCACAAAGTTATGAACATTTACGCACAGTCAATGACATAGTTTATGACACATTCCAGTTAGCTGCAAGACATCAAAACTTTCTGGCAGATGATACAGAATGGGACGAGATGTCTCGAGGAAGCAGCACTATGTCAAATGCCACTGAAATTGAATACCAAAAAACACAAGAAAAAATTGGAACTTTAAATGCATTGCAATTGGAATCATTTAACGCCATCACAAATGCAATAGAAGATGATAAGCTCAAAGAGCGTTATTTCTATCTGGATGGCACTGGTGGATAAGGAAAAACGTAAATAATTTGTTGATGAGTTGCATTCGAGCATAGGGTCAAATAGCACTGCCATTTGCACCCATTGGAATTGCCGCACTTTTGTTAGAAGGTGGTAGAACTGTGCATAATGGATTTAAACTGCCAGTTCCCATTTACTGGAAACATCAATGTCCGATATTCGGATGAATTCATTTACAAGCTAAAAATTGCACAATGTATTGATCGATTATTAAAAGAAGTTATGGCTAATGATTTGCCATTTGGTGGAAAGGTGATGTTGTTAGGATTTCAGGCAAACATTACCTGTGGTGCCCCATGGCAATCGGACTGACATTGTCGAAATGTGTATAAAAAGAAGTAAGCTGTGGAAAATATTTACACACCTTAAATTAGAAGTAAATCTGAAATCTGAAGGCCCAAATCAATTTAATGATTGGCTCATTCACATTGGAGAAGGAAAACAGCAAAAAATAAAGAATTACCTGATGATGCAGTACAAATTCCACCAGAAATTATTTCAACTGAACCACTAATTTCAACAATCTTCATATTGACATCCAAAAAGAATGATGCCTTGAATCTAAATAACGAAATTTTGAAATTAATCAATGCACCCCAAAAAAACTATTACAGTGCAGATTCTGTTCTGGCTGATGACAAAGATAGTGAAGCTAACTTTACTATGGAATTTATTAATTCTTTAACTCCCTCTGGAATGCCACCACATGTTTTGCAAATTAAACAAGGGGCAATTATGATGCTATTGAGATATATGAATCCAAAAAAGGACTTTGTAACGGGACCAGAATAATTGTGAAGGATTTAAAGAATCATTTTATTCATGCAGAAATTATGAGTGTTACCCATAAAGGCGAACCAGTTCTTATACCGAGAATTGATTTGACTTCAAGTGAGAGTGGTTTGCCTTTTGTCCTTCAAAGGAGACAATTCCCCATTGTCATGGCATTTGCCATGACCATCAATAAATCCCAAGGACAAACTTTTAAGTCTGTGGGTATTTTTTTTCAAGATACAATAATCCAGAGGAAATTAAAGTACAGAGGAAATTTAAGAAAACAAAGTCAGGGTGATTTATTTGAAGATGGATGCGTTTTTACAAAAAAACATTGTGTACTATGAGGTGCTGTAAATATAGAGGACAGTGATTTCATTTCAACAACAACATTTTATGTTACTCGGACTGATTTTAGAGTACCACTATTTCAATAAGAAACTCTATACAATGGCAAAAAAAACATAGAACAGTGGTTTTACTTCCAGGACAAAATTTTTGCTCTCTGTTCTAAATAGTTATTTACTGAAAGTTTACATAGTCGTCTGTTATTCATGGCTAACTATCAATTCAAAGTGTTAGTATTGTTAAAAAAAATGTTTCAAGATTGTTTAAAATACAAGTTGCATGTTACAAACTTTTATGTTATGGTTTACAATATGTATTCATGAAAACTTCAGGCATTGTTATATTGTTATTACATATATCACAATTCAAAGACTTAAGATTTAAAAACAAATATTCTATACATGTTGGTGAAATATAACTTGAAAATTAAAAAAATAAAAAGTTTTATTCAAAATTTTGTATTTTTTTGTAAATAAAAAAAAGGTTTAGAATGTCAGAGACTCATATTGTGTGGCAAACAGTTTTCACAGCATTAACATTTTATTGACCGTAATTTTTTGACGGGTAAGTTGCTAGTATGTTTATAATTCACATGTACACTATGTTATAGGCTTATTGTGAGAGTTACATGGTAATAACTCATGTGTACACTATGTTATAGGGCTACTGTGAGAGCTACATGGTAATAACTCACATGTACACTATGTTGTAGGCCTGTTGTGAGATCTACATAGTAATAACCCACATGTACACTATGTTATAGGCCTACTGTGAGAGTCACATGGAAATAACTCATGTGTACACTATGTTATAGGGCTACTGTGAGAGCTACATGGTAATAACTCACATGTACACTATGTTGTAGGCCTGTTGTGAGATCTACATAGTAATAACCCACATGTACACTATGTTATAGGCCTACTGTGAGAGTCACATGGAAATAACTCATGTTTACATTATGTTATAGACTTAAAGTGAGAGCTACATTGTAATAACTGATGTGTACACTATATTATAGGCCTGCTGTGAGAGCTATATGGTAATAACTCATATGTACACTATGCTATAGGCCTACTGTGAGAGCTACATGGTAATTACTTGTGTGTACACTATGTGCCCAAACCTTCCCACACTTGCTGCAATTGTGTTACATTTTGTTACTCTGCACCCTTATTGAATTACCAGGACTTGTTTCTGCTCCCATGTATATAGGTCCCTATGTGTTTCAGTAAAGGTCATGTCAGCTGTATTTCTAAGAAGTATAAAGGAGCTTTTATTAGTTTGTTTCAGTCCCAGCTAGCAGGGAATCCTGCATCGACCTTCATGAACTGCATTCCTGCTCTCCACAGATCCTAAAGCAGTCCCTTCCAGGGGAATCCCTAGCTCCTATACACAGAAACATGCAGAGGAGCTAACCAGTGGGTCCACTCATTGGCCGGTCCAGATGGTCCCTCCTTGTTACAGTACCAAACATACAATATTAGCATTTTCCAATAAATCTAAGTTTTAGAAAATTCTGTTTATGAGTATAGAAATCCATTTTGTGTTTTGTACATCACATCCTGAGAGCTCGACGATGGGGTGGGTGTTTGTAGTGGTCAGTGGAGCGCGTGGTGGTGGTGAAAGGAACTATATATTATAGATATATCATTTTTGCAGACCTTAAGCAAGATGAAGATCTGACTATAACAGCTAATCAGTAGGTTAAAGAGGAGGACATTCCTGTGAATACCAACAAAGGTGAGTAATTAAATTAACCATTTAAGACATAACATGAAATCCTCTAAGAAACACAGCATGTCTGAATAATTTGAAGAATTGGTTGTTTCCCCCTATTATGAGATATATGAAAGAAATGGCATATGTACAAAAAAAAAGCAGTACAAGACTGAGAAGGGGTCAGTAGTAAGGACAACCAAAGTGACCGTACAATGTGGAGATTCAACCTCCCAACCATTATTTGGGGCTGGATCCTACACTGTTTTACAGTATATGTCTCTGTATACGGCACAGTTGATCTCTCTGCTTATCATCATATTGAGTGACTCTGATTCATGGAACTAATAAACATTATGGACACAGAGTTTCCACTAATTTGGCTCTTACTCCAGCTCTCCCCATTTACGTATATTTACGTGGGTTGGAGGGAACATCTCAGAGCCCATGGAAGACGCAGGTTATTACTTTTGCTCCACAGTAGTGAATTGGCCTTTGTTTGCATTACTTACTATTAGTGTGTGTATCTGTATCTATCAGTCGTGTCCAACTCTCTGTGGCCTCATAGACCATAACACACCATGTTGACCTACTTGGTATTCATGGCAGAGATACTGTAGTGAGTTACCAGTTCCTTCTCCAGTGGGCCACAGTATACAGCTCCTGGTATTCATAGGTGGTCTCCCATCCATGTACTGACAAGGCCCAACCATGCATGGCTTAAGGGTGGTGTGACCTCTTGGTTTTCTGACTGAAATCGAACCCAGGTCGCATCAGTAAAAGCACCAAATCCTAACCACTGGACCACCAGAGAACCCACTATTAGTAGATAAGGATAACAAACCACATTATCATAATGCTAAATTACTAATTATAAAAATGTACTAATTTTATCATGAATATAAACACTAACAAAAACACTCAATTAATTTGCAATAAAGAATGTAGAATTTTCAGATCTTCTCATGGATATTGTGTAAGAAAAGATGCTTAAATGTGCACTAAAAATCACTAATTTATATTTTTAAGATTGTGTTTTTATTTAAGCTCCACTTCTTGTTGTTACTCGTGGTCACTGGTGCTGCAGGAGTAAGCATGCTCAGCCATGATGTTTAAGTATATGTTAAAGGGACATGGAAGGGTTTTGGATTTCACTAGGAATATAAAATAAAAGGCTATCTAATATGAATGTGAGTGACAGTGTGCGTGTGACAGTGAGTGTGTGTGACAGTGGGTGAAAGTGTGTGTGTGTGTGAGTGACAGTCCTGGGTACAGAATGGGATATAACTAAAGGAGGTGAGGGAGGATGAGCAGGTGCCCTGGGGGTGTTGGTGGGGTGTCCATACCAGGGTGTCAGGGGGTGTTAGAGGGGTACCCATACAGGGGTGCCCTAGGGGTGTTAGGTGGGTATCCATACCAGGGGTGTGCTGAGGGATGTTAGTGGTGTACCATTTACAGGGGTGTCATGGGGGTCATAGTGGGGTACCCATACAGGGATGCCCATGGAGTTTTATTGGAGTACCTATACAGGAGTGCCCAGGGAATGTTATTAGAGTACTTATACAGGAGTGCCCAGGGGGTGTTAGTGGGATACCCATACCAGAGGTGTTTAGGGGGATGTTCCGCTTAGGGGCTCAAGAAATGTAAATCTGGCTCTGGTCGAAAGTCCCACCTGTGCTCCTATGTAATGACATCCCCTCAGACACGTAGAGGTGATTCTCATCTATCATCACTTTGTGTCCATCTATATCACACGGTCATGTTCAGGTGATTCTCATCTATCATCACTTTGTGTCCATCTATATCACACGGTCATGTTCAGGAGATTCTCATCTATCATCACGTTGTGTCCATCTATATCATACGGTAATGTTCAGGAGATTCTCATCTATCATCACTTTGTGTCCATCTATATCACACGGTCATGTTCAGGAGATTCTCATCTATCATCACTTTGTGTCCATCTATATCATACGGTAATGTTCAGGGGATTCTCATCTATCATCACTTTGTGTCCATCTATATCACAGTCATGTTCAGGTGATTCTCATCTATCATCACTTTGTGTCCATCTATATCACAGTCATGTTCAGGTGATTCTCATCTATCATCACTTCTGTCCATCTATATCACAGTCATGTTCAGGTGATTCTCATCTTTTATCACTATGTTCCCAGCTATATCACACTAAGACACAGGAAAAAAAGACAGCTCAGAAATAATCTAAAATCAAAGTTACTAAAATAATTGGATTGAACCTTCACAAATACTTTACTTTTAATCACTGTGTATCAATATGTACACACAGCTCCTGATGCTGATACAATATAATTATATTATAATTATACACACAAAACTTTATATTATAGATACTATTATGACTATGTGTTACTTGCAAGCATTAAATACATAATTGGTTTGCACAATTGTTTTTCATGTATTCATTTTACAATAACACACTGAGCTCTACATGCAATATATATATATATATATATATATATATATATATATATATATATATATATATATATATATATATATATATATTATCTCTGTCCTCACTCCCTCATCACTATATATACACTCACAATAGATATATAGAGAGATATCAGGGGTGTGCTAGGGGGTCTTGGTGGTGTTCCCATAACAGGGGTGTGCTAGGGGGTCCTGGTGGTGTTCCCATAACAGGGGTGTGCTAGGGGGTCTTGTTGGTGTTCCCATAACTGGGGTGTGTTAGGGGGTCTTGGTGGTGTTCCCATAACAGCGGTGTGCTAGGGGGTCTTGGTGGTGTACCCAAAGCAGGGGTGTGCTAGGGGGTCTTGGTGGTGTACCCATAAAAGGGGTGTGCTAGGGGGTCTTGGTGGTGCTCCCATAACAGGGGTGTGCTAGGGGGTCTTGGTGGCTTTCCCATACCAGGGGTAAGCTAGGGGGTCTTGGTGGTGTACCCATACCAGGGGTGTGCTAGGGGGTCTTGGTGGTGTTCCCATAACAGGGGTGTGCTAGGGGGTCTTGTTGGTGTTCCCATAACTGGGTGTGTTAGGGGGTCTTGGTGGTGTTTCCATAACAGGGGTGTGCTACGGGGTCTTGGTGGTGTTCCCATAAAAGGGGTGTGCTAGGGGGTCTTGGTGGTGTACCCATAACAGGGGTGTGCTAGGGGGTCTTGGTGGTGTACCCATACCACAGGTGTGATACGGGGTCTTGGTGGTGTTCCCACAACAGGGGTGTGCTAGGGGGTCTTGGTGGTGTTCCCATAACAGGGGTGTGCTAGGGGGTCCTGGTGGTGTTCCCATAACAGGGGTGTGCTAGGGGGTCTTGTTGGTGTTCCCATAACTGGGTGTGTTAGGGGGTCTTGGTGGTGTTTCCATAACAGGGGTGTGCTACGGGGTCTTGGTGGTGTTCCCATAAAAGGGGTGTGCTAGGGGGTCTTGGTGGTGTACCCATAACAGGGGTGTGCTAGGGGGTCTTGGTGGTGTACCCATACCACAGGTGTGATACGGGGTCTTGGTGGTTTTCCCACAACAGGGGTGTGCTAGGGGGTCTTGGTGGTGTACCCATAGCAGGGGTGTGCTAGGGGGTCTTGGTGGTGTACCCATACCACAGGTGTGATACGGGGTCTTGGTGGTGTTCCCACAACAGGGGTGTGCTAGGGGGTCTTGGTGGTGTACCCATAGCAGGGGTGTGCTAGGGGGTCTTGGTGGTGTACCCATAAAAGGGGTGTGCTAGGGGGTCCTGGTGGTGTTCCCATAACAGGGGTGTGCTAGGGGGTCTTGTTGGTGTTCCCATAACTGGGGTGTGTTAGGGGGTCTTGGTGGTGTTCCCATAACAGCGGTGTGCTAGGGGGTCTTGGTGGTGTACCCAAAGCAGGGGTGTGCTAGGGGGTCTTGGTGGTGTACCCATAACAGGGGTGTGCTAGGGGGTCTTGGTGGTGCTCCCATAACAGGGGTGTGCTAGGGGGTCTTGGTGGCTTTCCCATACCAGGGATAAGCTAGGGGGTCTTGGTGGTGTTCCCATACCAGGGGTGTGCTAGGGGGTCCTGGTGGTGTTCCCATAACAGGGGTGTGCTAGGGGGTCTTGTTGGTGTTCCCATAACTGGGGTGTGTTAGGGGGTCTTGGTGGTGTTCCCATAACAGGGCTGTGCTACCCGGTCTTGGTGGTGATCCCAAAACATGAGTGGGCTAGGGGTCTTGGTGATGTTCCCATACCATATGTTCACTCCCTCTACACAATACACACAAACATTTTATTCTACTCACACCAGGTAACTAATCAGTGATCCGGATAACCCCTAAATTATCTCCTTGTCACTAAGTAGAACATTAATCACTTTATTTACCTGACAGACAAAGATAAGCTCCCGGCCGCACTGCTAGAAAATAGCAGGAAGTGAATGTTCAATGCACTAAACTACAAGTCCCAGCATCCCCTGCAGTAAAAGCAGTAGCCAATCAGCACAGTAGAGGTGTGTGTTTATTGTTATGGCCCGGTTTCCATGGTGACACTGTGTATATCCAACAGTGATTGCAATCCCGATTATTTAATTAGCAGGACATGTGCGATGTTGTTGCTGCCCTATGTTTGTATTTTGCATTAAACCTACGGACTTACCCAAAACAAACATGGCGATCTAAGTGACCTTTGTATAAGCTTCCTTTACAGCCTGTGTCATGACATCAGTACTTCTTCCTAGCAACTGGAACACTGCAGGATAAAGAGCCAGGGACACAGACTGGAGCTGTGAGTATGTCTGCTTATCTATCTATCTATCTATCTATCTATCTATCTATCTATCTATCTATCTATCTATCTATCAATCTATTTGGAGGGAGGGGTATATATATATTTATATATATGTTTTTATTTAATATGTATTTGCAGTTGCACTTATCTATACATATATAGTGATGGGGATGACTTCTCTCTCTGTGAATATATATTTATAGTGCAGGGCAGTGTGTACCATAGTATATATTTATCTATATTTATTGTATATATCTACACATCTATACACAGTTTGCAGTGTATATCACATACATAGTTGGCGTACTGCGAGTTTGTGCTTCACACTTGCAAAGTTGCAGGTTGCGCATAGCGCATGCCGAGGGCTGCAATGGGCGCCGAAAGTAGAGAGTTTGGAGCTCATTGTGGGGCTCAAGTGAGGGAAAGAGAAAAAAGGAGGGAAGTGGGAGGGAGGACATAGAAGGGGAGAGAGATTGGCTGCTGGGGGGGTGGGCAAAGAGACACAGGGGAGGGAGAGGGGGCGGTTGAGACACAGGGGAGGGAGAGGCGGCGGGTGAGACACAGGGGAGGGAGAGGGGAGAGAGAGAAAAATCTAATATTATCCCGTCCTTTGTGACGGGCGGCCCGCATTGAGAGGAGAGAGAAACAGAGGGGAGAAGAGGGAGGTAGAGGACACAGAAGGAGAGAGAGAGAGGAGCTGCGCATAGTGAGGCTCGCATTGTCCGGCTTTTAGTATAGTATAGTATTTGAGGTTGAATAAAGATTGTTAGTCCATCAAGTTCAACCTTTTTAGATCTCTCTTGATCCAGAGGAAGGCAAACAGAAAAAAAAAACATTGAAACTTTGCCAATTGTCTCATAAGGGGGAAAAAAAGCAAAATTCCTTCCTGACACCAGAGACTGGCGATCAAATTTCTCCCTGGATCAATATTCCTTCGCTAGTTATCTAGGATAACCTTGAATGCCCTCTTTATTAAAAAATATATCTAACCCCTTTTTGAAGTTATCTATTGAATCCGCTGTCACCACTACCTTTGGTAGAAAATTCCACAGTTTAACCACCCTAACTGTGAAGAACCCTTTTCTTTGTTTAAGGTGAAATATTTTTTCCTCTAACCTCAAGGGATGTCTTCTTGTCGGTTAAAAATCTCTTGCTATAAAAAGTTCACTTGACAAACCTTTATACTGACCCTGGATGTATTTATATAAGGTAATCATATCCCCTCGTAGACACCTTTTTTCTAGCGAAAATAAGTTACATTTTTTTAGTCTTTCTTCATAACTTAGTCCCTCCATTCCCCTTATTAGTTTTTTTGCCCTTCTCTGTATTTTTTCCAGCTCTAAAATGTCCTTTTTATGAAGTGGTGCCCAAAATTGTACTCCATATTCCAAATGAGGGCGTACTAGAGATTTATATAGTGGTAGAATTATATTTGCTTCCCTGGCTTCTATACCCTTCTTTATACATGCTAATATTTTACTTGCCTTTGCAGCTGCTGCTTGGCATTGAGCACTGTTGCCTAGGTGGTTGTCCACAAACACCCCCAAATCCGTTTCAATATCTGATAAACCTAGATTTGCTCCATTAAGATTATAAATTGCATGGCCATTTTTCCTTCCCAAATGCATAACCTTACATTTATTTGTATTAAATCTCATCTGCCATTTAGCCGCCCATTTCTCTAATTTATGCAAATCCCTTTGTAGGGAAAGTACATCATTATCTGTTTTAATTACCATGCACAACTTAGTGTCATCAGCAAAAATGGAGACACTACTTTCAAGTCCTACTTCTACCTTATTAATAAATATGTTAAAAAGGAGAGGACATAATACTGAACCTTGAGGAACCCCACTTACCACATTAGTCCAATCCGAGTATGTTCCATTTACAACAACCCTTTGCTTCCTGTCTTTTAGCCAGCTCTCAATCCATGAGCAGATATTTACTGCAATTCCTGTATCTCTTAGTTTGCACAATAGTCTCCCATGTGGCACTGTATCAAAAGCCGTTGGAAAATGCAAAAAGACTACATCCACTGAGTTGCCCTGATCCAAGTTCTTACTAACCTCGTCATAGAAACTAATTAGATTTGTTTGACATGACCTATCCTTCATAAATCCGCGTTGACTGCTATCTATGATCTTGTTCAAATAGACATATTCTTGTATTCTGTCCCTTATTAACCCTTCTGTAGTTGGGAAGCTTTTAGATGTGAGGCTCATTGGTCTATAATTCCCCAGATTTGCTCTTGCTCCCTTCTTAAATATAGGTATCACCTCCGTTTTTCTCCAGTCATCTGTTAGCGACCCTGTGGTGAGTCATGAAAAATTAGATATAATGGTTTGGCTATTACAGACCCCAGCTCCCTCAGTACCCTTGGATGTATTCCATCAGGACCCGGGGCTTTATTAACATTTATTTTCTCCAGTCTCTTTTGGATTACTTCCTGTGCTAACCAATTATTTAGTGACGGTAGTGTAGCCCCGTTATGTTGCGGTGTCCCAACCACTGGTACCTCCCTTGTGTATACAGACGAAAAGAACCTATTTAGCTCATCTGCCTTTTCCTGGTCACTAATTATCAGAATGTGTCACATTGTAATGTTCCTATAGCTTCCTTCCTGGCCTTCTAACCATTAATATATTAAAAAAATATTTTAGGTGTTAGTCTTACTTTTTTTTGCAACTGACTTCTCATTTTCTATTTTAGCCAGTCTAATAGCCCTTTTGCTGCCTTGGTGATTTCCCTATAGTCACATAAAGCTGCCTCTGTTCCCTCCTTCTTGTATAATTTAAATGCTCGTTTCTTTTTCCTTATCATTGTGTGGCAAACAACAGCATTGCGACGCTTGCAAATATTATGCCATCATTTTTGACAGGCAATTGTCTAGTAGATATATAATGGTGATAAATACTTCTATATTGTGCAGTTTGTTCAGGAAATGTTTGCATCTAAACTCCAGCTCTTACTTATCTTATAATAACTATAATCCTTTATGGTCAGTACTTTGTCCTATAACAGTGTTCATTTTATTTTAGTGCTAATTTAAACCTGCAACCAGGCCTACTGAATATAAGATCCTGAGAACACTGCCCTCCCTGCCCCTCACCCACTCACCCCTATTCAGATTTAATTTATATAGTCATGGAAATCACCTGACTTCCTATTTTCAGATTATATTTCTCACCACTAGGGGTCAGACAACATTTACTTACTAGAGCCTTTCACCTCAGATCCCTTCCCTCTCCCAGTAAATAATAATCTTTCTAACTTTCACTTTCTAACCCTTGTTATTCCTTATCTGTTACTCTTACCCAGGTCTCTGCCCCTTTCATTCCCTTTAAATTGTAAGCAATGTGTTTCCTATCTTGTAGGGTGCTTTGGAAAAAAACACTTTCTACAAAGATTCCAAGCTTAAAACAGGGCCCTCAATTTTCTGAATTTGTTAATATTGTATTTTCTTTGTTCTTATCCCCTGTACAGCACTACGGAATATGTTGGCGCGATACAAATAAAAGTTAAGAATAATAATTTTTCAATGTGTTAATATTGTTTTTGCCTTGTACTTAATCTCTGTATAGTGCTATGGAATATGTTGGAGCATTACATTGTTATTATTATCCTTTATTTGTAACAAATCCCAGCATGTGACCATCTCATGTTTATTTGTACAGACCATAAAAAGACATGCAACAAATCCCAGCGTGTGACCATTTCATGTTTATTTGTACAGACCATAAAAAGACATGCAACAAATCCCAGCGTGTGACCATCTCATGTATATTTGTACAGACCAGAAAAAACGTTAACTCGCAGCCGGACCGCAAAAATCAAAATACACGAAAAAAACACACAGCACGGGGGAACAGCCAGGACGTTTGGAAGTGAGCTGGAAAGGCAAATTTAAGTTGATTTTCAAGAGTTTCGGCACTCGAAAATCGGCTAGCGAGAAAAAAATGGCGGGCAAAATACATGAATATGACGCTACACGACCCTGGAAAACGCAACACACTGCTAACAGCGTACCACTTTCACACAGGAATGTACGAGTTACAAAATACACTACAAAGGACGCCAAAAACCTGTGAACCACGTAGCACATACACAAATAACGCTACTTTACACTCTAAACTTGCACATCACAACATTACGCATCTACAGTAGTGCTTTACACAAATAAACCAACGGTTTGCCCTCGCGCGCGCTGCCTTCTCCTAATGCACAGTTGGGACATTCATAAAAAAATCTCTTTAAATAATGTATTTCACATTAAAGGGATACTGAAGTCCATAATTCTATCTTAAACATAACAAAATTAGTTTTTCCATTTAAAATATTGTGTTTTTGTTTTGTGAAAAACCTAAATTAAGGTATGTAGAAAAGTGGTTGCCTTTTACTGATTACTGGTATTTATATGCTACTTGTGCCACTGCACAATAAATCTATCAGTTGCGCAATCTGATTAGCTTCTCATCTTTTTTATTTTAGCAAATCATGGGCCCTATTAAATTCTCCCTCGTAGTTCTCTCGGTGCTCGCAAAAGGCAGTTTTCCTGCTGTTTGCGAGAACTGAATCTCTCGCAGCCTGCCTTACGATATGACTGCGAGAAAATGGCCGAGAATAGGCTCCGAGAGAGCTACGTAGCCTTAAATCTATGCACGAGTCTCGCATATCGTAAGAATCCCTACGTGGACAAAAAGTCCACGCAAGGAATCCGAAAGCCTCTACGTGCTGCCTCGGAACAGCCCGAGACAGCAGTGTGAGGCTCCCCCCTGCACCCTATATACATCCCCATGCTGCAGGGGTCTCTATCAGGACCCCTGCAGCACCCCCACATTAACCCCTTGCAGCGGGGGTCCCCGATCTGCATAGATCAGGCCCCCCGCTGCATTTAAAACTTTTAAATTCCTCGCCGCGGCTCCTTAAAGGGACCGCGGCACACTATTACCCAATCCCGGCCGCGGCACTTAAAATTAACCCCCCTCTATGCTGGGGGTCCCCATCGGGACCCCCGAAGTGTCCCCACATAAACCCCCTGCAGCGGGGGGCCCCGATCGGCACCGATCGTGACCCTGCTGCAATTCAATTTTAAATTTCCCGCCTCGCGGGTCCTCAAAGGAACGTAAAGGTCCTGAAAGGACTCGCACTAAAAATATTAACCCCAGGCAACTATAATTACCCCATTAACTCATGATGGTCAATCCAGACCACCATAAGGCCTAAATTAACCCATTAACTCATGATGGTCAATCCAGACCACCATAAGGCCTAAATTAACCCATTAACTCATGATGGTCAATCCAGACCACCATAAGGCCTAAATTAACCCATTAACTCATGGTGGTCAATCCAGACCACCATAAGGCCTAAATTAACCCATTAACTCATGATGGTCAATCCAGACCACCATAAGGCCTAAATTAACCCATTAACTCATGATGGTCAATCCAGACCACCATAAGGCCTAAATTAACCCATTAACTCACGGTGGTCAATCCAGACCACCATAAGGCCTAAATTAACCCATTAACTCATGATGGTCAATACAGACCACCATAAGGCTCTATTTAACCCCATCAGTCCCATAAGGGTATATTATTACCATTATGGGCCTGTTACAACCCAACATTAACCACATAAGTGCCATGATGGTCCTCAAGGACCATCATGACACTAACTACAAACACTACACTATAACCCCCAATAAACCATTTAATCTAAACTAATCCCCCTCTACACTAATCTATTAACACTTACACTACCTACCTACACTACCTACCCCCTAATAAACCTCCCCAACACTCTAATTACAAAAAACAAAAAACCTACAGTACAGAAAACAAAAAACCTACAGTACAAAAAACAAAAAAACCTACAGTACAGAAAAAAAAAACAATTACAACCCCACCCCCCACTACAGAAAACAAAAAAATACATTACAACCCCACCCCCCACTACAGAAAATAAAAAAATTACACACCTGAAAAGGAAAGACAGATAAACACAATACAATACATACATATAATACATTACATACATTACATACAATACATGACATTACATATAATATATTACATATAATATATTACATATAATATATTACATATAATACATTACATACAATACATGACATTACATATAATATTACATATAATATATTACATATAATACATTACATACAATACATGACATTACATATAATATATTACATATAATATATTACATATAATACATTACATACAATACATGACATTACATATAATATATTAAATATAATATATTACATATAATATATTACATATAATACATTACATACATTACATACAATACATGACATTACATATAATATATTACATATAATATATTACATATAATACATTACATACAATACATGACATTACATATAATATATTACATATAATATATTACATATAATACATTACATACAATACATGACATTACATATAATATATTACATATAATATATTACATATAATACATTACATACATTACATACAATACATGACATTACATACATTACATACATTACATATAATATATTACATATAATATATTACATATAATATATTACATATAGTCCTAATCAAATACCCCCTATCTATCTAACATACAATCTATTTAATTTAAAATAAATCCTAACTATATCAAATACATCCCCTTATCTATCTAATATACAAAAAATCCTAACTACATACACAGACCCTTATTCTAAAATAAAATAAAATAATTACAGTCCTAACTACATACACAGACCCTAATTCTAAGCTAAAATCAATAAATTAAGACCACTTACCTTTAAGATGTTGCTTCAGATCACTAACCTATGGGTCAAACAAAAAATAAAAATTAGTACAAAACATTAACATCAAATAAATAAACATTCTATACATTCTAAATATTCAACTCACCTTTACAGCATGTCCAGTCACTGTTTAGCTCTTCCGGCGCGGCTCTGTTAAAAAATAAAACACAATTTGTGTATTTTATTTATTGTTTATATATTGTATTCATGTATTCATGTATTGTGTTTTAGCTTAGAATTAGGGTCTGTGTATGTAGTTAGGACTGTAATTATTTTATTTTATTTTAGAATAAGGGTCTGTGTATGTAGTTAGGATTTTTTGTATATTAGATAGATAGGGGGATGTATTTGATATAGTTAGGATTTATTTTAAATTAAATAGATTGTATGTTAGATAGATAGGGGGTATTTGATTAGGACTATATGTAATATATTATATGTAATATATTATATGTAATGTATGTAATGTCATGTATTGTATGTAATGTATGTAATGTATTATATGTAATATATTATATGTAATATATTATATGTAATGTATGTAATGTCATGTATTGTATGTAATGTATGTAATGTATTATATGTAATATATTATATGTAATATATTATATTTAATATATTATATGTAATGTCATGTATTGTATGTAATGTATTATATGTAATATATTATATGTAATATATTATATGTAATGTCATGTATTGTATGTAATGTATGTAATGTATTATATGTATGTATTGTATTGTGTTTATCTGTCTTTCCTTTTCAGGTGTGTAATTTTTTTATTTTCTGTAGTGGGGGGTGGGGTTGTAATGTATTTTTTTGTTTTCTGTAGTGGGGGGTGGGGTTGTAATTGTTTTTTTTTTTCTGTACTGTAGGTTTTTTTGTTTTTTGTACTGTAGGTTTTTTGTTTTCTGTGCTGTAGGTTTTTTGTTTTTTGTAATTAGAGTGTTGGGGAGGTTTATTAGGGGGTAGGTAGTGTAGGTAGGTAGTGTAAGTGTTAATAGATTAGTGTAGAGGGGGGTTAGTTTAGATTAAATGGTTTATTGGGGGTTATAGTGTAGTGTTTGTAGTTAGTGTCATGATGGTCCTTGAGGACCATCATGGCACTTATGTGGTTAATGTTGGGTTGTAACAGGCCCATAATGGTAATAATATACCCTTATGGGACTGATGGGGTTAAATAGAGCCTTATGGTGGTCTGTATTGACCATCATGAGTTAATGGGTTAATTTAGGCCTTATGGTGGTCTGGATTGACCATCATGAGTTAATGGGTTAATTTAGGCCTTATGGTGGTCTGGATTGACCACCATGAGTTAATGGGTTAATTTAGGCCTTATGGTGGTCTGTATTGACCATCATGAGTTAATGGGTTAATTTAGGCCTTATGGTGGTCTGGATTGACCATCATGAGTTAATGGGTTAATTTAGGCCTTATGGTGGTCTGGATTGACCACCATGAGTTAATGGGTTAATTTAGGCCTTATGGTGGTCTGGATTGACCACCATGAGTTAATGGGGTAATTATAGTTGCCTGGGGTTAATATTTTTAGTTTTTTGTCCTTTCAGGACCTTTACGGTCCTTTGAGGACCCGCGAGGCGGGAAATTTAAAATTGAATTGCAGCAGGGTCACGATCGGTGCCGATCGGGGCCCCCCGCTGCAGGGGGTTTATGTGGGGACACTTCGGGGGTCCCGATGGGGACCCCCAGCATAGAGGGGGGTTAATTTTAAGTGCCGCGGCCGGGATTGGGTAATAGTGTGCCGCGGCCCCTTTAAGGAGCCGCGGCGGGGAATTTAAAAGTTTTAAATGCAGCGGGGGGGCCTGATCTATGCAGATCGGGGACCCCCCCTGCAATGGGTTTATGTGGGGACACTTCGGGGGTCCCGATGGGGACCCCCAGCATAGAGTAGGGGGTTAATTTTAAGTGCCGCGTCCGGGATTGGGTAATAGTGTGCCGCGGCCCCTTTAAGGAGCCGCGGCGGGGAATTTAAAAGTTTTAAATGCAGCGGGGGGCCTGATCGGTGCCGATCGAGGACCCCCGCTGCAAGGGGTTAATGTGTGGGGGCTGCGGGGGTTCCTATGGACCCCTGCAGCAAGGTGTTCATGTGAGGACACTTCGGGGGTCCCGACGGGGACCCCCGCATTGAGGGGGGGTTAATTTTAGGTGCCGGGGGGGGGGGGGTATTCGGAGTACCCCCACGGCAGGGCTTATGTGGGGGACTGCCGCGGAGGTCCCTTTTAGGACCCCCGCAGCAATTGATGAGGAGTGGGAGCCTGCGATATCATCTCGCAGTCTGTCACTCCTCATGTACATTTACGCAGTGTAGATACGTATGGCCCTGCTGCGTAGCTCATACGTTGCTCGCAGCAGGGCTAATTTAATAGCATTGAAAGTTAGAGAAACTTTGCAGTACGTAGGGCTTAAGTAGAAGCCTCTTATTTACGAGGCTGGAATTTAATAGGGCCCCATATTACAAAGCTCAGATTACCAAAGGTCTAATGGCTCCTCATACACTGGGCACAAAAAGCAAACTAGGCAAGAGTCATGGCATTTACATACATACATTTACAGTTTTGTAGGCTTACTGAGCTAGATGGTAATAACTCACATGTACACCATGCTATAGGCTTACTGTGAGAGCTACATGGGAATAACTTGTGTGTACACTATGTACTCAAACCTTCCGACACTTGATGCAATTGAACACATCTTAGCAGGATAACAAATCTCTCACTTTAATATAAGATTATATATGACAGTAATTCTTTATTATTTAAAAGATGGAAAATAAAAAAAAACACAATATGTTAAATTGCTGATTATAACAATACAGTATATTCTTAGAGGCTCACAAGACTCCTACTATATGGGATCTGCGCTGTGTAACTAGATTATTACTTTTATTATGTATGAGTTTTTTGATGCTTAATAAAATATGACCTGGAAGAGAAGCCTTTTCCACATTTCTCGCAATAAAATGGCTTCTCTTCTGTATGAATCCTTTTGTGTGCTAACAGATTTGATCTGTACGCAAAGCTTTTCCCACATTCCTGACAAATGCATGGCTTCTCTCCTGTATGAGTCCTTTTATGTACTGATAGAACGTGCTTCTGTGAGAAACCTTTGCCACAATGATTGCAAACAAATGGCTTCTCTCCTGTATGAGTCCTTTTATGTACTGATAGAACGTGCTTGTGTGAGAAACCTTTCCCACACTCTTGGCACACATATGGCCTCTCTCCTGTATGAGTTCTATTGTGTCTTGCTAAATCTGGCCTTCGAGAGAAACCTTTCCCACACTCTTGGCAAACAAATGGCTTCTCCCCTGTATGAGTTAAATGGTGTTTAATCAGTTGTGAACATCTATAGAGGTCATTACCACAATCAGAACCAGTATGTGACTTTTGCCTAGTATGAGTTACGTGCTGCGCAACCACATCTGACTCTGCAGTGACTACTAAATCACATTCTTGGCACATATGTGGCTTCTTCTCTGTATGAGTTTTATCATGGCCGGGCATTAGTGAGAAATCTTTCCCACATTGCTGGCAAACAAATGGCTTCTGGCTTGTATGAGCACTTCGATGTCTGGCCAGATGTGACTTCCGTCTTACATATGATGCTTTTTCATCTTCTATTCTGGTGTGAAGCTTTGCACAGTTTGAGGTGTCCTTTCTTGCTCTCCTGGTTCTATAGATAAAGTTCTTACTTTGAGGACATGTTTCTTGTTCATTTTGATAGGACTCTGAATTAACAGCAGTAATTACTTTGTCACACAATGCATATTCTTTCACCGGGATCATTTCAGAGCTTTGTTCTTGAGCGTGACCAGACACGGCGTAATCATCATCTACTTTAGTGTCTTCTGAAAAGGCTGGTGTCTGGGACTCTTCTTTCATCTGCCCGCTCATTATTTCATATGTTGGCAAGGACAGAACTGAAAGATAATAAATATACATATGAAATACCCCAAATAACAAGTCTATACAGGTGTGAAAAAATAAGGTTTATATTAGGGTGGGGAAACAAGGATGTGTATGTGACTGTCCCTTTAAGGATGCCACCTCTTACCCACCCCTTGTTTCGGGCCTCTCCTGTTCCCATTTCCATCATGTCAGGCTACCCACATGATAGTACTGTTGCTATAACCTGCTATTTCCTTTGTGAGAATGAGACTCCTACATGCTGTCTAATCAGACCGGCTGTTTTATTGACTAGTATAGATGTTGTTTAAATCGGTAAGTAAACCCAAAAGGAGGTGTTACGTGCCTTATCAGCTATCCCTTTATTCAGGTTAAGTGGGGTAATTGATATCCCTTTGGACCACTGTCGGAGGTTAACAACAAAAACATTACATGGTTTTCGACCACAGTCCCTTGGTTTAGACTCCCTAAATCTGGCTATAGGATAATTATGACAACTCTTGTTAAAGAGAACAAAGCAGTGATATAGAAGTTGGGTTCCTAGGTGCTGGACCCAACTAGAATAATGTCTTGTGACACTCACATTCAGGCTGCGCCGATATGGGTAGTAAGGATAAGGGAGGGGAAATCTAGTCAGCTCGGGCCAATATCTCTCTATAAGTATAGTCTTATAATTAGGATACCCTGTCCAGGCACAAAGTCCAGTAATTAGTAACCAAGCTCAACAAGTGGTTACGTAAATCGCCCCTTTGGGAAACCCCATAGATTCTTTCACCGTTTCTGAACTCGAAATTTACCCAATCCGCAACAGGTCAATCGACCCATGCTTGGTGGATCCCCAAGCAATGTGCAAAGGGCTTACTATAATCATTGGTGATTGGCCCATGGCTGACATGGGGGGAAATATAAATGTGAGAAGGGACCATACCGGCAATTTGCACAATATGTTGTTCTGTGTCAATAATTGTACAGATTTCTTTGTTGTAATGTGGTATAAGAAGGAGCTCCTGGGAATAAAGTTTATTACCACTTTGGAACATATAGAAATTGTGTTTAGTTATTTAGGAAGACGTGTATGTGTAAAACTTGTCCTACACCTTGAAACTAAGGGATAGGATTGGTCAGCTTGGGCCGATTCAAGCACAACTTAATACTGGGTTGCGACATGTCCCACATATTTGTCTCTATAATTAGACAAATCATATGTTGATCTTGCAGAAACCATCCATAGTATTCAGACTTATACTCCTGAGGACCTTGTTATAGAGCCACCTACCTCTATCATGTTGATCTTGTGACTTCTGAGACAAATAGGAAGACACAAGTAAGTAAGAGCAGACTCTCAAAGAAGGAAGCATATCGTATTGATGACTCCTTGTTAAGAGGTGTGGATGAAGGAAGTAAAAGAAGGAAAAAGGGTAACTCCTTACTCCAGTTCGCAAGGATTACATGTTAAGTAAGAAGTGTTAAGATAGGGAAGCTGGACGGCTGGCTTGATGTAACTGTTCTAAAAGACCACTGTAGTATTTGCAATATGCTCTTCTGAAGAAGTAGATTTGATATTGGATAAATGTCTGCTTCTATAAGGGTGTGTGTGTTTAATTCAAATACTGATAAACTTCGGCTTCAATTGTAATGACAATCTATAATACCAATCTATAATACCATAATATGCACCCACAAGGGCCCTAACTATCTGATACCCCAAGTCGTGAGGACCATAAGACAATACTGCAGAAGATCAGGGACATCACATTCCCAACAACTCTCCATTTTCTGTGAATAAAAAATCACAGGTGGTGCCGGATTACACTGAGATATTCAGGCTTCCTGTAGTCATTTCTCGGTGTATGATTTATGGTCAACCGGCATCTTAGGTCCTGTATCTTGCTTGGAGAATCAGTGAAAGATTCAAGTTTGCTTCCTGTCTGATCAAATCATCACCTGATAAATCCATCTATACCACAGCCGGGTAACTATAACTAATGTTCAGGACCTTCTTAGTACAATGGATAAAACCACCTATACCACAGCCGGGTAACTATAACTAATGTTCAGGACCTTCTTAGTACAATGGAAAATCCACCTATACCACAGCCTGGTAACTATAACTAATGTTCAGGACCTTCTTAGTACAATGGATAAATCCACCTATACCACAGCCTGGCAACTACAACTAATGTTCAGGAACTTCTTAGTACAATGGATAAATCCACCTATATCACAGCCTGGCATCTATAACTAATGTTCAGGACCTTCTTAGTACAATGGATAAATCCACCTATACCACAGCCTGGCAACTATAACTAATGTTCATGAACTTCTTAGTTTTTTCCTGTAGTATACATTGTGCTAAATATCATTGTTTATGCATTTTCTATGTTTTATTTATACTATTATTATTTCAGATTAAACTATTTTAAATCAGTTGGATCTCTGAGTTCTTAAGAACCTCATATTACCATATACATTTTGTATAGTATATAAGTTGTTTAGTTTTCACTTCTGACCAAATTAGGGTTTTGTATAACTTCTATAGTCTCACGTACTCAAATGATCCCATATATAGTTATATCTTACATTGGTGGTGGAAGCTGTATGGTCTCTGAGACATTGCCATTAGTGCTCTCCATCTGATCTACTGATTTCCACCAGCAGCAGGATCAGCACTAGAGAGGCTGAGGAATAAGTGCTGTAACAGTCAGGGGCCACAAGAAAGAGAGCAACTTGAAATGACCACGTTAGTGTTCTTATAAAGGGGTCTCTAAAGAATAGATTAGTAAGACTTGATAAAAAAAAAAAAACTTTTATTAAATGTTTACTGTACATTTATACAATTACCTACTATTGTCCTATGTTCCTCCCAGTCTGTATTTGCTCCAGTTCTCTCTAGACTCTGAATGAAGTATTGTGGCTGGAGTGGACCCGCCAAAGGGATTGTATCAAACTGACAACTACTATCTTTAACAGGGGGCAGTGTAACCTGAGCAAGTATCATACTGCATTTGTGCTATGTTACTTTAGTCCTCTCCCCTTTCTAGCTCCACTCCAGACACAATGCTTCATTTAAGGGACTAGAGACCTAGAGCTTTTATAGTCTGGGAACATGATTGAAATATAGAATTTCATTGCTTAAAAGTGCAGTAGGAGTTTAACATAAGTTGTTTTTCTTACCAAATAATTATTTAGAAAATTCTGTATAAGACCACTAAATGGGTCCTGTAAACCCTCATTGTATTTTAAGTCTTTAATGAGGAAGTAATTGGTGAGAGCAGAATAAGCTCAAATGCAAATACATGCAGCAGAAGGTCAGGGAATACTGTCAGCTCTCGGGTTATTGGTCACATTTACACTCCATAAATCCTATATTAATGTGTGGTATTTACATAAGTTGAGATTGGATTGAGGAGCAGGTCTTGCAGTGCACTCTGGGTGATTTATTACAACCAGATATGGTTATGTTTATCACTCACCTGTCACAGGTCCTGGACAGATTTCCTCCTGATGAATATCCGGCTCCTCTCTCTCATCCACTGCGTCCTCACCAATGGATAAAGTCTCTAAATCTTCATCAGGTCGACCTGTTTATTGCAAAAAAGAATTACACAATATTAGGTTTCATGACATTTAATAACATATATATATAGTATCAAATAAAGAAAAATGAAAATATTTGCAAAAATTGGTGCATAACACCTGGATAGAAATACAAAGGGAAAAAAACAAAAATAAAAAAGGAATATGACTGATGGGAGTAGTAGAATACAGAATCAGACCTAGGAAGATCCAATAATGGTCGAAGAAAGGAGTATAAGCCAGTCCAAGCTATAATTTGCTTACTGACTATTAACTCCTAGGTAATAAGTCCTCATACAACTGTAAAAGTCAATCATAGGACTTGTGTTAAATATAAGTAGATAAGAGTGAAGTGTATAGAGGAAAAAACATAATGAATATGTATATACTAGAAAAAGGAAAAAATGACAGAACGAGTGTCTCCTGAAAATTAAATAGACTAGGTATAGTAGAGTCTATTGAATGGTGTAAAGTTCACCATAGGACAGCGCAAAATGCGCATGCAGATTCACAGAAGGATAGATATCCCACTCTATAGGCTCTTACCTTGTCTGATCAAGTATGTCTTGTATGAATCAGAGAATGGATAGGAGACGTCCTCGTATGTCAAACAAATCCAGGAAAAATAAATATACATGTAAAGAAAGGGTGATGTAAAAACACGCTGCCGACCGGTTTCAATAGATATATTACTATCTTTCTCAAGGCTGTGTTGCTAACGGGCTCCTATTCCATTTTCGCGGGTCTTTTTATAGTTTCATCCAACCAATGGATGTGTTTCTTACTTTTGCGCTCCGTTACTTCCGGGTTTTGACGTTATTGCGTCGTCATAGCGTAGTTCCTCTGTTCCTTGTCTCGCCAGTGGGTGTATTTGTTGCTATTGCATTACCCCGTTTCCGCATATGGCGTTTCAGGGACGTGATGGCGTAATTGACGTTTTACGTAAATCCTGGCGGGGACGCCTGTACTGGTAATGGCGGAAGTAATTTGTAAATAAGAATAGGGTTATCCTTTTTTCCTCTTATAGACGGCTTTAACTACTTTTAAAAGCATATCTGTTAACATGGCTTTGTTCACTGGATATTGGATCTAGTCTTCTGTATTCTTTATCAGTGCACGATATTAGTCAAAGCTATAATATCAGTTATGCATCTGAATTCCATAAGGCATATTTATTTATTCTAGAGAGAAATGTATAAGTCTGAGAAGACAATTTGTTAGATATTTTTTATAATTATAACATGTAGATTTTTATTAAGAAAGTTATGAAACAGAGGGACTATATTGATTCTTATATTTAGAATTAGTTAAGACTGATAAGTGATCATGTAATCATATATATATGGTTATTATTTTTCAGATCTATAAATTCATACAAGCTATTATATAGCTTGATTAGTCCGGTAGCTATATTTTTTTATTACTATTGTTGTCTTCTTAGAATAGAGTGGTATCAAATAAATGGACTAAATGTAAATCCTTCGTTCTGGCCCCACTGGCCCTGGGCTCCCATCAAGTAGAACCATTTGCATTCTTCTTGCATTAATTTCTGATCGATATTACCTCCTCTTATGTTGATTTTAACGTGATTTATGATATGGAATTCAAGGCTTTTTATGTCGCCTTGATGATAAAGTCTGACGTGTCTAGACACTGGAGTGTCTAATTCTTTAATTATAGACGAAACATGTTCCAGTATCCGTCTCCTTATCTGTCTAATAGTTTTACCCACGTATATTTTTTTACATTTACATACTATAATATATACTACATGTGTGGATAAGCAGTTATAGAAGGAGTTAAGTGGGAATTCTTTCTTAGTATAAGGATGGTGGAAGGATTTTTCAGGTTTGATGTACTGGCAAGCTTTACAGTTTCCACATTTGTATAGGCCTTTAGTTTTTGTTAGCCAATTTTTGTTTTCTTCTTTTTTTTTTGTGAAGAAGTTTTTAACCAGTTTATCTCCTAAATTTATTCCTCTTCTATATGTTATTTTTGGATAGTCTGAAAGGACTGTCTTCAATGCTTCGTCCTCATATATGAGTTGCCAATATTTTTTCAAAATGTTTTTAGCTTGCTCGCTATCTGTTCCATATGACAAGATACATCTATATATATCTATATTTACGTAAAACGTCAATTATGCCATCACGTCCCTGAAACGCCATACGCGGAAACGGGGTAATGCAATAGCAACACATACACCCACTGGCGAGACAAGGAACAGAGGAACTACGCTATGACGACGCAATAACGTCAAAACCCGGAAGTAACCGAGTGCAAAAGTAAGAAACACATCCATTGGTTGGATGAAACTATAAAAAGACCCGCGAAAATGGAATAGGAGCCCGTTAGCAACACAGCCTTGAGAAAGATAGTAATATATCTATCGAAACCGGTCGGCAGCGTGTTTTTACATCACCCTTTCTTTACATGTATATTTATTTTTCCTGGATTTGTTTAACATACGAGGACGTCTCCTATCCATTCTCTGATTCATACAAGACATACTTGATCAGACAAGGTAAGAGCCTATAGAGTGGGATATCTATCCTTCTGTGAATCTGCATGCGCATTTTGCGCTGTCCTATGGTGAACTTTACACCATTCAATAGACTCTACTATACCTAGTCTATTTAATTTTCAGGAGACACTCGTTCTGTCATTTTTTCCTTTTTTCCTTTTTCTTTTTCTAGTATATACATATTCATTATGTTTTTTCCTCTATACACTTCACTCTTATCTACTTATATTTAACACAAGTCCTATGATTGACTTTTACAGTTGTATGAGGACTTATTACCTAGGAGTTAAAAGTCATTAAGCAAATTATACCTTGGACTGGCTTATACTCCTTTCTTTGACCATTATTGGATCTTCCTAGGTCTGATTCTGTATTCTACTACTCCCATTAGTCATATTCCTTTTTTATTTTTGTTTTTTTCCCTTTGTACATATATATATATATATATATATATATATTTATATATATATATATATATATATATATATATATTTTTTTTTTTTTTTAAATCTTGCTGTTCCTATGAGTTCTCCCCTTAAAATGAGATCTTCCTAGTTTGATGTTATTGTCATGCTGTATAGATTATCCCCTATATATGTCTATATGTCCTTCTGAACACATTGTGATCTTGTCTCATTAAGGAGACTTCACCTTCAAAAAACATAAAAGGACTATTGTAGTTTAGGAAACAAACTCACATTTTTCTGAAGTAGGCAACAAGAAAGATAACACTAGCAGCTATTATTAATTTTTATTTGTAACGCGCCAATATATTCCGTAGCGCTATTCAGGGAATGAAAACAAGAAAAGTACAATGATAACAAACTGCAGAAAATGGAGAGCCCAGTTTTGATCTTAGAATCTTTGCAGAAAGTGTTTGTTTTTTTCAAAGCACCTTACAAGATTGGAAGTTCGTTACTTACTTTTTTATTATTGTAATTTTTAATTTCAAAGATACATGATATACATAGGTTACATATACAATGCATTACATAATCTTTACATATCTAAAAACTAACACATAGTCATAACTTACTCTTTATTAATTGTATTACCATATTTCTTGAAATTTATGACCAAATTGGACATTTCCCCTCTCTTGTTGGTTCTTTACACAGCGTCTTTTCCCCTCCCGACATTTATATCCCCAAAAAGCCCGGCACATATTAACTTCTAACATACTCTACCCTACCAAGCCATATATATATATCAAAATATCCACCTGGACTTCAAAGTGCTTTATGTATAGGCTAATATATGAGAAAGCCTTGCTTTTAGTTTGGCTTTATTGTGTTTGTTACTAGAGTAGAACATAGAGTGAGTATATGTATCGAATATAAAAACCAGAACTGTAGTTTTAATTTTTTTCTTTTAAATCTTGGTTGGGGAATTTTCACCCTAGTGAGGGGGTCGTCCAATTAAGGGAAGCTTGTTACTTACAATCTAAAGGGAGTGGAACAGGCAGAAGCCTGGGCAAGAATAGACAGATAAGGAAGCGCAAGGGTCAGGAAAAAAGTGAAATTCACTTAGGTAGGAAGGTATGAAAAGTTTGAATGATTTTTATTTAGAAGGAAAAGGAAAGGGTTTGATTGAAAGTCATTTGAGGTGAGTGGCTCTAGTATGTTATATGTTACAGATAGCATAACTTGCAAATGGGAATATAAGGTGAGGGGCCTTGGTTAGGAGATATATCTCCAGAAGCCAAACGATGGTTATGTGGGAGACATGATGTGGAAAAGTTGAAAGGAAAGGCCTGGGAATCAGGCAAGAGGTTATAAGGAAGAAAAAGGCAGGATAAGACATTGTTTAAAGGATTAATTAGGAATAGTTAGCAGGTGTTGTTAATTGATCAATTGATCAGCTGTAGGAAATCTAAGAGACTCAATAAAAGAAGAGTAACCAGGGGTGGGTGGGTAAGTGGGTGGGGGGGGGGGAGTGGTTGCAGTATCAGAGGGAGTGAGACAGAGGCCCAGAGGAATTGTGGACACTGAAATAGAATATGAGAAAGATGGGCAATGTTATTTCAGAGATAAGAAGCAATACAACCAGGCTTTGGGGGTGGGTAAGCAAGCAGGATAAGGGGGTTTTCAGACAAAAGCATGGGTATATATTGGAAAAGCAAAGGAATTAGATATATAGGGGATATGTACTTAAAAGGTAAACTAATAGATTGAACTACTTTACAAACTAAACTTAATAATAGTAAGCTCTTATAATTTTGAATCAATAAAAACGGGCATGTTGCTCTGGAGTTTTAAACCAGTGAATGAAGATAGTTTATATAAGTTGGAGATTATGGCGACCAAAGAGGATGATTCTAAAATAATATTGAAACGTAGTAGAGCCATGTCCGCTGAACCTATTATTATAAAATCGAGCGCAATATTAGCCTGGGAAGCAGAATTAAACCTGTCTTTTGAGCCCTCCTTGTGGGCTAATTCATTTCAATTAGTTAAAAAAATCTGCGATTAACACTTCATATTTGGAGCTCTACTTTAAAATTACACAGAGGTGTATTGTACCCCCCAGTTTATGAGAAAATTACATTTCCAACCAGATGATTTATGCTGGAAAGAATGCGGCAAGAAAGGCAAGACATTACACGTATGGTGGGAATGCCATAAGATCAATGCATTATGGGTAAAATGCTTCTCAGAAATATCAAAGATATGTAATAAACATCTAACAGGTACTCCTCAGATGGCCTGATTCCACTTAGACATAGACACAGTTGTGCCTCGTGAAAGATTTCTAATCGCTCATATTCTCCTAATTGTAAAAAATCTCTTATCAAAATATTGGAAGCAATCGACAATTCCATCATGGAATGAAGTAGTAAATACAATAAAAAATAATTGGGAGATTATGAAGAGGAATTTTGAAATTAATCCCATAAATAAGCGGTTACAAACTGTTCTCAGTAGCTGCCAACCCCACATCAGTCTGGTAATCCTGCTTTCCAAGCTTTGTGCCCAACCTCTCATTTATGAAATAATTACTATCATGGCAGCCTCTATACACTGGCAGAGTTAATATTTTTTAAGAGACAACCTTAGATACTCTTGGGTCAGACAACTGTTTAGTTGCTTTGTTCTTCACAAACATGGGGAGTTTTCCTAAACTCTGGTGGTCCTTTAACACAGATTAAAATGATATATCAATATAACCATGTGCTTAAGTCAGAGATGTAATAAATACATGACTGAAGCAAGCGGATCAGTATTATATATTATAATTTTATAGATGTCACCCACCTGCACAGGGCTCACATTGGATTTCCTGTTGCTGATAATCATTTCCATCTCTCTCATCCTCTTGTTCCTCTCTAACTGACCTCAAGTCTAGATTATCATCAGGGAGCCCTATTAACATAAACAGAAGATAAAGCCAGTTATGTGGTATTATTACATACAATAAATAGGGCTTATTTAACAAAGCAAACAACAGGAAATTCACAATTCTCAAAAACTTGTCAGTTGTTTGACTTCTGCTGCCAATGTGAGGACGTGCTCCGGGGTTTAGATACTGCCAGACATTCCTGGATAGTTTGTCCAACTTCTCATAGAAACATCATGGGGTATTTTATATAAACTTCCAACATCACAATGTTACCTGAGCTCCTGTTTGTTGGGATTCCCAAAGTCCTGAGTGTTTGGTGATTCTCCATTATCACGTCCTTGTAATGCTCCTTGTGTCCTTCTATATACTCCCACTCCTCCATAGAGAAATAGACGGCAACATCATCACACTTTATAGGGACCTGAAACACACACAATCCCATTCAGACCTGACACAGAGACTGGTTCTATTAGAGTCTGCTACTGATATAGAGGCAGGATAGGAAGGATAACGTTACGGAGAACATGCAGATAGACACACAGGGAAGATAGGAAAACACACCCAGGTCCAGATAGAGCTTGGTCAGTAATGGGAGTCACTGTGTCCTGGTATAATGTCACATTGTCCAGCAGTGCTCACCTCTCCAGTCACAGGTCCAGATAGACAGTAAAGGGAGTCACTGTGTCCTGAAGCTGGTATAAATTAAATTCATGACCCTAACGTATAAATCCCTCAACAATAATGCACCCCCTTATATCTCTGCTTTCATCTCAAAATCCTCCCCCACCCTCTCCCTATGTTCTGCTAATGACCTTCTTCTTTCTTCCTCTTATTACCTCCTTTCATTCCCACCTTCAGGGCTTTTATTCTGTTGCCCCAAGTCTCTGGAACTCCTTAACTCGCTCCACTAGACTTTCCTCCTGTCTCAAGTCCTGCAAACCCTTACTAAAAATGAAGCTTATCACCTTCATCTTGAATGTGCCCAATGTATCTATCACCTTCCAAATCCCTCAGATTGTAAATTTGAGGGTTTTAATCGTAGATGCTTGAAAAAGTACTTAATATGTACGAATCTAAGCTCTAAAACAGGACTCACTAATGATTTAATCTGTATTGGTATTGTTTTTATGTTCTGTTTCATCATAATAATAATAATAATTGTCCGGCAGTGCTCACCTCTCAAGTCACAGGTCCAGAGAGAGTTTGGTCATTAAATGGGGTCACTGTGTCCTGGTATAATGTCACATTGTCTAGCAGCGCTCACCTCTCCAGTCACAGGCCCACATAGAGCTTGGTCAGTAAAGGGAGTCACTGTGTCCTGGTATAATGTCACATTGTCCAGCAGTGCTCACCTCTCCAGTCACAGGCCCACATAGAGCTTGGTCAGTAAAGGGAGTCACTGTGTCCTGGTATAATGTCACATTATCCAGCAGTGCTCACCTCTCCAGTCACAGGTCCAGATAAAGTTTGGACAGTAAAGGGATTACCTGTGTCCTGAAGCTGGTATAATTTAAATTCATGACCCTAACGTATAAAGCCCTCAGCAATAATGCACCCCCTTATATCTCTGCTTTCATCTCAAAATCCTCCCCCATCCTCTCCCTATGTTCTGCTAATGACCTTCTTCTTTCCTCCTCCTATTATCTCCTTTCATTCCCACTTTCAGGGCTTCTACTCTGTTGCCCCAGTTCTCAGGAACTCCTTACCTCGCTCTACTAGAATTTCCTCTTGTCTCAAGTCCTCCAAAACCTCACTAAACTGAAGCTTATCACCTTCATCTTGAATATGCCCAATGTATCTATCACCTTCCAAATCCCTTAGATTGTAAGTTTGAAAGTTTTTAATCGTAGATGCTTGAAAAAGTACTTTATATGTAAGAATCTAAGCTCTAAAACAGGACTCACTAACGATTTAATCTGTATTGGTATTGTTTTTATGTTCCGTTTCATCCTAATAATAAAAATAATACTAATTGTCCGGCAGTGCTCACCTCTCCAGTCACAAGTCCAGAGAGAGTTTGGTCATTAAATGGGGTCACTGTGTCCTGGTATAATGTCACATTGTCCAGCAGTGCTCACCTCTCCACTCACAGGTCCAGATTGAGCTTGGCCAGTAATGGAAGTCATTGTGTCCTGGTATAATGTCACATTGTCCACCAGTGCTCACCTCTCCTGTCACAGGTTCTGATAGAGCTTGGTCAGTAATGGGAGTCATTGTGTCCAGGTATAATGTCCCATTATCCAGCAGTGCTCACCTCTCCAGTCACAGATCCAGATAAGATTGGTCAGTAAAGGAAGTCACTGTGTTCAGGTATAAGTCATATTGTCCAGCAGTGATCACCTCTTCAGTCACAGGTCCAGATAGAGCTTGGTCAGTAATGGGAGTCACTGTGTTCTGATATAATGTCACATTGTCCTCCAGTGCTCACCTCTCCTGTCACAGGTTCCGATAGAGCTTGGTCAGTAATGGGAGTCATTGTGTCCTGGTATAATGTCACATTGTCCAGCAGTGTTCACCTCTCCAGTTACAGGTCCAGATAGAGCTTGGTCACTAATAGGAGTCACTGTGTCCTGGTATAATGATACATTGTCCAGCAGTGCTCACATCTCCAGTCACAGGTCCAGATAGAGCTTGGTCAGTAATCAGAGTCACTGTGTCCTGGTATAATATCACATTGTCCAGCAGTGCTCACCTCTCCAGTCACAGGTCCAGATAGAGCTTGGTCAATAATGGGAGTCACTGTGTCCAGGTATAATGTCCCATTATCCAGCAGTGCTCACCTCTCCAGTCACAGATCCAGATAAGCTTGGTCAGTAAAGGAAGTCACTATGTCCTGGTATAAGTAATATTGTCCAGCAGTACTCACCTCTCCAGTCACTGGTCCAGATAGAGCTTGGTCAGTAATGGGAATCACTGTGTCCTGGTATAATGTCACATTGTCCACCAGTGCTCACCTCTTCAGTCACAGGTCCAGATAGAGCTTGGTCAGTAAAGGGAGTCACTGTGTCCTTGTATAATGTCACATTGTCCAGCAGTGCTCACCTCTCCAGTCACAGGTCCAGATAGAGCTTGGTCAATAATGGGAGTCACTGTGTCCAGGTATAATGTCCCATTATCCAGCAGTGCTCACCTCTCCAGTCACAGATCCAGATAAGCTTGGTCAGTAAAGGAAGTCATTATGTCCTGGTATAAGTAATATTGTCCAGCAGTACTCACCTCTCCAGTCACAGGTCCAGATAGAGCTTGGTCAGTAATGGGAGTCACTGTGTCCTGGTATAATGTCACATTGTCCAGCAGTGATCACCTCTCCAGTCACTGGTCCAGATAGAGCTTGGTCAGTATTGGGAATCACTGTGTCCTGGTATAATGTCACATTGTCCACCAGTGCTCACCTCTTCAGTCACAGGTCCAGATAAAGCTTGGTCAGTAATGGTAGTCACTGTCTCCTGGTATAATGTTACATTGTCCAGCAGTGCTCACCTCTCGAGTCACCTGGTGAATGTGGGGGGAATTCTTCTTCACCATGGTGTATTCCTACATGATGATAGAGGGACATGTCAGACATCAGTGCAGGTAGTTAGTGTGCGACATATTCTTACTTGCACTATATCCCTCACCTTCCCACATCAATATGTCCTTTTCAGTGACCTCCTCTAATCCAGACTGTAAAAGCCTCACACACACACAGAGCTTACGTATCTTCAGGCAGCTTATTATATTGTGCCATATAGATAGTATAACTTGTACAGAGAAATGGCCAAGAACACATTATAATGCATCACTTTCTCCCTCCATTGAAACATGTCTCCACCTCCACCAAATTCAGTCACAAGGACCTGTTTGTTGGTCTGTGATCGTTCTCTACTTCTACCAATTCTTATCTATTTATAACATAATATTTAACCATTTGTTTTCCTTTTCCTCTATTACTGGACATTGTTTAACATCAGCACAAAAATTAATGTGATAATAAAAGTAAATGTGATAAAAGTGGTGTCATTGTGACGTTGTCCAGCAGCTCTCACCTCTCCAGTCAGCAGGTAGATCATCTCCAAGGCCTGGTGTAAGAATCTCTCAGCGACCTTCTCCATGTTCTTTTTATCCTCACTCATTTTGTTTTTAATTAGTAAGTTAATAGGATTCTGCAAAAAAAAGACAAAAAAAATGCTCTTAGCTTTAGGTGTACTTGTAAATCATTTAATCAAAAACAAATTCAGAAATGGATCTGTTTGTTATTAAAATAGTTTTGGAACCCCGTGACCCATAAACATAGTACCTAAGGAACTCTACAAAACATATTAAAGGACCACTGAGTTTAAAGGAAAAAAAAGGACACTTGATTGTCAAGTATGTAGCTGTGACGACAGCCCTTATGTGGAGACATGTGTAATAAGGTATTGTGGTACCTGCTTCTCTTTCTTCCCCAAAGGAGCCAATTCCAGTGTTCTCCAAGGGAAACTCTTCCCTCGACCAGGACAAGATGGACATGACACACTTGGGGTTTGTTACTTGCCCGGGTTACCCATTTTATAACCATGGTTTCTCTGTTTTGGCTTTCTATGGTTGGAAACCCTCATCCCCAGTGAATACTTCTTGTGTCTGTATATAATGCTCTCCACAGATCCTAAAGCAGCTCTGATACACAGAAACCTGCAGAGGAGCTAACCAGTGGGTCCACTCAGTGGCCTGCCCAGCTTGTCCCTCCTCGTTACAGTACCAAAAGTACAATATTAGCATTTTCAGATAAATTTGAGTTTTAGAAAATTCTGTTTATGAGTATAGAAATCCATTTTGTTTTTTGTACATCACATCCTGAGAGCTGGACGATGGGGTGGGTGTTTGTAGTGGTCAGTGGAGCGCGTGGTGGTGGTGAAAGGAACTATAAATTATAGATATATAATTTTGCAGACCTTAAGCAAGATGAAGATCTGACTATAACAGCTAATCAGTAGGCTAAAGAGAAGGACATTCCTGTGAATACCAACAAAGGTGAGTAATTAAATTAACCATTTAAGACATAACATGAAATACTCTAAGAAACACAGCATGTCTGAATAATTAGAACAATTGGTTGTTTTCCTCTATTACGAGATATATGAAAGAAATGGCATATGTACAGAAAAAAGCAGTACAAGACTGAGAGACATGGAAGGGTTTTGGATTTCACTAGGAATATAAAATAAAAGGCTATCTAATATGACTGTGAGTGACAGTGTGCGTGTGACAATGAGTGTGTGTGACAGTGGGTGAAAGTGTGTGTGTGTGTCTATGTGAGTGACAGTCCTGGCTACAGAATGGGATATAAGTAAAGGAGGTGTGGGAGGGTGATAGGGTGCCCTGGGGGTGTTAGTGGGGTGTCCATACCATGGGTACCATGTTGTACCCATACCAGGGGTGTCATGGGGGTGTTAGTGGGGTATCCATACCAGTGGTGGGCTGAGGGATGTTAGTGGTGCACCATTTAAAAGGGTGTCATGGGAGTCTTAGTGGGGTACCCATACAGGGGTGCCCAGGGAGTGTTATTGGACAAAGACATAGGAAAAAGAGACAGCTCAGAGATAATCTCAAACCAAAGTTACTAAAATAATTGGATGGAACCTTCACAAATACTTTACTTTTAATCACTATGTAGTAATATGTACACACAGCTCCTCATGCTGATGAAATATTATATTATAATTATACACACACAACTTTACATTAAAGTTACTAGCATGACTATGTGTTACTTCCATGCATTAAATACATAATTGGTTTGCAAATTTTTTTTTTCATGTATTCATTTTACAATAAAACACTGAGCTCTACATGCAATATATATATATATATATATATATATATATATATATATATATATATATATATAATCTCGGTCCTCACTCCCTCATCACTATATATACACTCACTACAGATGGATAGATACATATCACTCTGTATTTACACGTCTCTCCTACAATAGTATCATTATATTCCGGTATATTTTATTCTACTCACACCAGATAACTAATCAATGATCCAGATAATCCCTAAATTATCTCCTTGTCATTAAATAGAACATGAATCACTTGATTTACCTGCTAAGGAAACACAGAGATCAGCTCCCGGCCGCACAGCCGGAAAAGGAGCAGGAAGCGAATGCACTAAACTAGAAGTCCCAGAATCCCCTGCAGTATAAGCAGTAGCCAATCAGCACAGTAGAGGGGTGTGTTTATGGTTATAACACGGTTTCCATGGTGACACTGCGTGTGCGTTCAATATGTCTCACTCTCTGCATCTCTCTGGAACAAAAAGCAGAGCTGTTATCAAATGGTGATGTAGCCGCCATCTCGATTATTTAATTGGCAGGACATTTTGGTGTTATTGCTGTCCTATAATGTGTGTGTCGTTCATTATACCCTGAAATGACTATCTGACTTACCCAAAACAAACATGGCAATCCAAGTGATTTCCGTATAAGCTTCCTGTACAGCGTGCGTCATGACGTAGAAACGTCTTTCTAGCAACCGGAACTCCACTGAAGAAAGAGTCAGGCGATCAGACTGGAGCTGTGAATCTATCTATCTATCTATCTATCTATCTATCTATCTATCTATCTATCTATCTATCTATCTATCTATCTATCTATCAGTCAGTCAGTTTGGAAGGAGGGGTGTATATGTTTTTATTTCATATTTATTTGTACTCTATACATATATAGTGATGGGGATGATTTATCTCTTTTTGAATATATATTTATAGTGCAGGACAGTGTGTACCATGGTATGTATTTATCTATATTTAGTGTATATATCAACACTTTTATACACAGTTTGCAGTGTATATCACATATATAGTTGTCGTACTGCGAGTTTGTGTGTAATGCTTGCAAAGTTGCAGGTTGTGCATGCACATTGCGGGGCTCGCAGAGGAGGGAAGGAGAGAGAGGGAGGTAGGACAAAGGAGGAGAGAGAAATTGCCTGCTGGGGGACGGGCAAAGAGACTCAGGGGAGGGAGAGGGGGAAGAGACACAGGGGAGGGAGAGGGGTGCAAAGAGGGGGAAGAGCCACAGAGGAGGGAGAGTAGGAAGTGACACAGGGGAGGGAGAGGGTGGAAAAGACACGGGAGGAATCAAATATTATCCCGTCATTTGTGATGGGAGGCCTGTAATGAGAGAGGAGAGAAGAGGGAGGTAGAGGACACAGAAGGAAGGAAGGAGAGAGAGAGGAGCTGCACATAGTGAGGCTCGCATTGTCCGGCTTTGCCTCGTATCATGTGGCAAACAACAGTATTGCGACGCTTGCAAATATTATGCCATCATTTTTGATGGGCAATTGTCTAGTAGATATATAATGGTGATAAATACTTCTGAATCGTGCAGATTGTTCAGGAAATGTTTGTATCTAATCTCCAGCTCCTACTAATCTCCAGCTCCTACTACCCGTCAACTCAAACTCAACATGTCTAAGACTGAACTCCTAATCTTTCCAGCCTCGGGTGCAAAGAGGTAGATTTGAGTAATATCTGCATAGAGATGATACTAAAGTCCAAAGGATTTTATGAGGGTGCAAAGGGAGGAGGTGTAGATGGAGAAGAGGAGGAGGCCTAGGAAGGGGTCAAGAAGGGAATTGAAGAAAATAAATTGAGTGAGGCAATTGTAAACAAGCCGCTCAAGCATTTTAGAAGCCAGGGGAAGTAGTGAGATTGGGCGGTAGTTGGAGGCAGAAGCTGGGTCAGATGAAGGCTTCTTGAGAATGGGTGTAATTATGGCATGTTTTAAAGAGGATGGGAACTTGCCAGTGTTTAAGGAGAGGTTGAATAGATATGTGAGAGCTGGGATAAGTGTGGTTGATAGGGGAGGGATTAGCTGTGATGGAATAGGATCATGTGGACATGTTGTAAGGTGAGAGGTTGATAATAACGTAGATACTTCATCCTCGGTTACAGGGTCAAAGGAATCCATAGCGGAGGAGGGATCCATAGTGGAGGAGGGATCCAAAGTAAAGGAGGGATTGGGGAAGGGTAAGGGCTGGTTACAACTGCAGAGTCTACAGCATTACATCACTTACATCCAAAATCTACAGTTCAACACACAGTCACCTCCACTTGCTTGGGCCTATTACCTTCATGCTGCCATCTTGAATCTAAGACCCTCCTGTATCACCCAAACCATTTAGTTTGTGAGTTTTTAATCTTGTGTCAGAGGTCTTGGCACAAGCTCTTTGTTCTTTTAATTTTAGAGATAATTTAAACCTGCCACCAGGCCTACTGAATCTGAGATCCTGAGAACACTGCCCTCCCTGCCCCTCACCCACTCACCCTTATTCAGATTTAATTTATATAGTCATGGAAATCACCTGACTTCCTATTTTCAGATTATATTTCTCACCACTAGGGGTCAGACAACATATAACATACTAGAGCCTTTCACCTCAGATCCCTCCCCTCTCCCAATAAATAATAATCTTTCTAGCTTTCGCTTTCTAACTCTTGTTATTCCTTATCTGTTACTCTTACCCAGGTCTCTGCCCCTTTCATTCCCTTTAGATTGTAAGTAATGTGTTTCCTATCTTGTAGGGTGCTTTGGAAAAAACACTTTCTACAAAGATTCCAAGCTCAAAACAGGGCCCTCAATTTGTGGAATTTGTTAATATTGTATTTTCTTTGTTCTTGTCCCCTGTACGGAATATGTTGGCGCGATAGAAATAAAAGTTAATTATAATAATTTTTCAATCTGTTAATATTGTTTTTGCCTTGTACCTAATCTCTGTATAATGCTATGGAATATGTTGGAGCATTACATTGTTATTATTATCCTTTATTTGTAACAAATCCCAGTGTGTGACCGTCTCATGTTTATTTGTACTGACCATAAAGACGTGCAACAAATCCCAGCATGTGACCATCTCATGTTTATTCATACAGACCATAAAGACGTGTAACAAATCCCAGTCTGTGACCATCTCATGTTTATTTGTACAGACCATAATGAAATGTAACAAATCCCAGCATGTGACCATCACATGTTCGTTTGTACAGACCATAAAAAGACATGCAACAAATCCCAGCGTGTGACCATCTCATGTTTATTTATACAGACCATAAAGACGTGTAACAAATCCCAGTCTGTGACCATCTCATGTTTATTTGTTCAGACCATAATGAAATGTAACAAATCCCAGTGTGTGACCGTCTCATGTTTATTTGTACAGACCATAAAGACCATAAAGTCCAATGTCAACTCTAGAAACCTTAATAATTATGTGTTGATCTACCAAACAATAATCTAATCTTGTATAAGACTTATGACGATTAGAAAAAAAAGTAAAATCTATCTCCCTAGATTTTACTTTTTTTTCTATCTCCCTAGGGTGGAGGGTTCTCCATACATTGTATAAGTTATATTTTAATAAACTTGCTTGGAACCCTTGCAAAGTTGTATTTAGATCTTTATTTGACTTTATACATTTTTCGGTTTAACAATCTAAATCAACATCCAATATCATATTTAGATCCCCACTGATTATGAAGGATCCCTTTCTAATCTTTTCAATAACTTTTGACATTTTGTTCAAGAAACAGTTTTGATTTTGATTAGGGGCATAGTGATTTACTATAGTGTACAATTCTCTGTTAATTGTGCCAATCCAGATGGAATATTTTCCCTCTGGATCTGTTTGTACCAGATCATCTATTATTATATTATTTTTATTGAACAAAATGGCAATTCCTGTGGATTTTGTTTTATATCTAGATATGGCTCAAATTTCATAGAGACAATTTAAAAATGTAAGTTCTCTCATTATCAAACTATGCATCTCTTGGACACAGATAATGTCAGCGATTTCCTTTTTAAAATACTTTGAAATAATCTGTCTCTTATAAAGCGTATTTAGCCCCTTAACATTATAGGTAATTAACTTAATAGATTGAGTCATCCCAAGAGACAATGGACGTTTTTATTTGTTCCCTCCATATTGCCATCAGTAGCTTGTAGTACAATTTCACCATTCTTTTTTATATTCAGATCTTTAATATATAGTACAAGTCCCAGTATGTACATCCCAACATAAACACAAAAAAACCAACATGAAGAAAAATAAACATATTTGTTATTTCAGATAAACATTTGATCCATATCCAAACCTTCTAGACGGTGATAAAGTTTTCTGACCCTCATAGTTAGAAATAAGTCCGGGACAGTAAGAGGGCTACTGGCCGGCACCTCGGAGCAGAGCAAGAACCTCTAAGACGTATATCAGGACAGTCAATATATAGCTTAAATAGAAATATGTTTTATATAATAAACTCTGTGGCAACCCAAGAAAAATGTATATTTTTCCCTTTTTATACTCTAAAAAAAATGTAATCTCTATAATATGTTTGTATCTCTAGACTATTATATCCATCAATAAAGGATTTTTCAGGCATTTATATATCTATAAATAGATCTACAATTAGAGTCCATATAATCAAATATTTACACCATTTGTTTAGCCTAAGGTAGAAAAAGAGGACAAAATCAAAAGACCCTATTTTATAATGTGTAAGTATTACTAATAAGTGATAAACAGTGAACACTATTCTACTACCTTCCTCCCAATCACCCCCTCTCTCCTTACCTCAAACCTGGAGGGGGAGAGCAAAAGGAGAGAGAATATACCATAAAAGCAAAAATACCCATAAGTAAACAAATATGTAATTATTTTGCGTTTATCAAAGTGTTAAAGCTACATTACCTAATAAAAACTGGGCAGCGTGCTTATAAAGCCGCCGTCCTTTGTTCTAATCAATATAAAACTATTTTCTTTATAATCTCTTTGAAACTCATAATGTGATATAATAAAATGGCAGTCCCCCTTCACAAATATATGTAGTACTAAAAAGCACTATACCAGCTTTAAAGAGTGTTCCTAATTGCTAACTCATATGGCTTACATTTATATACAACAAATCCAACAAATGAGTCCCATTTTTCTTGTGTAATTTAATCATACTAAACTCTCCTCTCTCTCAACCTCTATCATTTAAGTTTTTTATATATAGGGCACACTTGCCACAGTGCTGACACTTTCTCCTCAGGTGATGGCAGTCTGACTGGACATTTCTGCTGCCGGAAAATCCAAAGAGATTGTTAGCTCTTCAGGATATTGATTGCTGGCTATTTATTATAAATCGGTAAATTATATTTATTGATTAATTATTAATAAAAAAATTATATTAATAAAAAAAAAAAATCCATTATTCCATTTTGGTATGCCTTCGCTTTATCAAGACATTAATGCTTTACCATTTCAAAGATATTTAATAATTGATTAAATAATATTAATTATTCATCATTATGCAAAATAAATTATATATTTTTGCTGACTTTAGAACCGTATTATTTATTAACTCTTTCTAATATATTTAGTCATTGATTAATTAGTAATGTACATACAAATTAATTAGTCATAATAAAAAATGTTCAAAAATCAAACAAAAAATATGTCTATTTCACAGTGGACTTACATTTCGGTGTTGCTGCTCAACTATTAATGTTCATTAATTACTTCAAGAATTATTAATAACTAATAAGAATTAAAAAAAAGGTTTCAAATGACTCAAAAGATATATACATTTTACAGTGCACTTACATTTCAGTGTTAGTGCTAAATTATTACAGTGCAGTTATCTTTCTGTTTGGAAGCTTCATTGATTAATTAGTAATGTTCATTACTTAATTAATTACTAATTAATTAGTCATAATAAACAATGTATTCAAAAATCAATAAAAAAATATGTATATTTCACAGTGGACTTACATTTTGTTGTTGCTGCTCAACTATGAATGTTCATTAATTACTTCATTACTTATTAATAAGTAATAAGAATAAAAAAAAAGTTTAAGATGCCTCAAAAGATATGTACATTTTACAGTGCACTTACATTTCAGTGTTGGTGCTTAATTATTACAGTGCACTTATATTTCTGTTTTCATGCTTCATTATTAATGCACTTCTTTTTGCCGGTTTATGCTCAATTATTAATGTTCATGATTAATTACTTCATTAGTCATTCATTTCTAAGAATATCAAATAAAATGTGTTAAAATGCCTCACAAAGTAGGTAGATTTTCATGTGTAATTATATTTATGTGTTGCTGCACATTGTCTCAAAGGAATAGGATCCGCAAAGCGCTTAAATATTGAAATCACTTTATTACATTATCACAAATGCTATATTTAATATTTTATAGTGCATTTATTTATGAATATATCCATGCTTACAGCTTTATATTTTGTATGTATGACAATTAAAAATCATACTCTTAAGGATTAATGAATGAATTACATACAAACATTAACAATGCTTTTAATTTTATTTCACAGTTTGATCATCTGTGCAGCTGACTACACAGAGTGACGTTTGCAGCATTTCATCTGCAATAACATCACCTTTACAGGTATATCATTTAAGCATGCTGTATTTTAGGAGTAAATGATTAACAGCCTTATTAAATTGCGATTCGGTTAATTGGATATGGCTCTATATAAGCACACAGCATATTTTTTTTACAGAAGTTTTCAGTTACTGAACTTCTATCCAAAAGCAAGGTCTTAACGAACTAAAAAACTCCTGTAAAGAAATATGCTAGGTGCTTATATAGAGCCGTATTAAATTGGCCCAATCCCAATTTAATAAGGCTTTAAGGCTTTTTGATCAATTTGATTAATTAATTAAGGAAGATTAATTAATTATTCATCAGGAATCATTAGAAAACAATTATATTGTCGATTTTACAATGCATAGGACATTGTAAACACTTCCATATTTAAATCCCTTTATTATATGATGACACTTTATAATAGTTTGGAATGCATTTACTTAGGAATATATTGATAATTAGACCTTTACATTTTCCATGTATGACAAGTAAAAAGAATACTTTCAATGATTAATAAATTCATTCAAACTATTCAATATGATTTTTACATCATTTCAGAGATTCTTCATTTCTGCACCTGCTTCAAGACAGACAGTGACCTCGCCACAATTTCAGCTGATACAACATCAACTTCACAGGTATATGATTTCCTGATGACATTCTTTACAAAAATAGGATTAAGTATTTTTTTACTCCATTGATGACAGCTATTGATTAATTAATTTAAGTCATTCATTTTAAAAATTAACAATAATTCCAAGTAAAAAAAAATACATTATGAATACATATATGCTTAGCCATTTATGTTTTAACTAATTAAAATTTCACATCATACATTGATTTATTGATTAATTCATTTCATACAAGACAAAAAAATTGGTTTCACGCCAATCTATAGTTTGCTCATAGCTATTTCCCTTTGTCCTTCTTTAGGAAAACATGACTACCTGTTTAGATTTTGCAGTCATAACAGTTTAACATTCTTTTATTCATATGTATTCTTTCATTAATTAGATCAGAATCCTGTTATTGCTCATTGTCTAACAGGGATAGGACCTTAGAAGCACTTACATATTTAAATACTTTTATTATATTAGGACACTTTTTACCATTTTACAATGCATTTTCTTCGGCATATATTGATGATTACGATTTACATTTACCATGTATGCCAATTATAAAGGATACTTTCAATGATTCAGACATTTATTTAAAAAAAATATTACAAACCCTTTATTTGTCATTTTACAGATCCATCATCTCTGCGCCTCCCTGAAGACACAGAGTGACGTCTGCAGGATTTCAGTTTATACAACATCTAATTGACAGGTATAATTAATCATGGCATTCTTTATAAAAACAGGATTAACAGATTTATTAAATTGACATTCGCCCAATTGAATAGGCCTCTATATAAGCACACAGCATATTTTTTCACAGAACTTTTTACTTAGTGAAGACCTTGCTTTTGGATAGAAGTTCATATCTCAATTGGTTAAATCACAATTTAATAAGGCTGTAAGTGTTTTTTTATCAACATTAATGTCAGTTTGTGATTCATTAATTTATGTACATTAATCTACATTAATCAATACATATATGCTTAGCCATTTATGTTTACATGAATGATAATTGCAACTCACAACTTTATTTATTGATTAATTCATTTAATAAAAATATTCATGCTTATATAGAGCCATATCTCAATTGGTTAAATCACAATTTAATAAGGCTGTGAGTGTTTTTTTATCAACATTAATGTCAGTTTGTGATTCATTCATTTTTGTACATTAATCAATACATACATGCTTAGCCATTTATGTTTACATGAATGATAATTACACCTCACAACTTTATTTATTAATTCATTTAATAAAAATATTCATAAGTTTGCTAATAGCTCTTTTGATTTGCCCTTCTTTAGGAACACATAATTACCTGTTTATGGTTTTGCACTCATGACACTTTCAGATTATTTCATTAATGGATATTCATGTATTCATTACTTCATAATTCAATAGAAAATAATATATATATATATATATATATATTATGTGTGTGTTACCACTAATTAAAAAAAAAAAAAATATATATATATATATATATATGTATATGCTTAGCTACTTAGCTTAGAACATATGCAAATAAAAACACAATATTTTTAATTACGGATTATAACAATACAGTATATTCTTAAAGGCTCACAAGACTCCTACTATATGGCATCTGTGTTGTGTAACTAGATTATTACTTTTATTATGTATGAGTTTTTTGATGCTTAATAAAATTTGACCTGGAAGAGAAGCCTTTTCCACATTCCTGGCAATAAAATGGCTTCTCTCCTGTATGAGTTCTATTGTGTAAAGCTAAATGTGCCTTTTGAGAGAAACATTTCCCACACTCTTGGCAAACATATGGCTTCTCTCCTGTATGAGTCATTTTATGTACTGATAGAACGTGCTTGTGTGAGAAACCTTTGCCACAATGATTACAAACAAATGGCTTCTCTCCTGTATGGGTTCTATGGTGTACAGCTAATTGTGTCTTTCGAGAGAAACCTTTCCCACACTCTTAGCAAACAAATGGCTTCTCTCCTGTATGAGTTCTATGGTGTACAGATAATTGTGTCTTTCGAGAGAAACCTTTCCCACACTCTTGGCAGACATATGGCTTCTCTCCTGTATGACTCATTTTATGTACTAACAGAACTTGCTTCCGTGTGAAACATTTGCCGCACTGATTACAAACAGATGGCTTCTCTCCTGTGTGAGTTCTATTGTGTAAAGCTAAATGTGTCTTTTGAGAGAAACCTTTCCCACACTCTTGGCACACATATGGCTTCCCTCCTGTATGAGTCATTTTATGTACTGATAGAACGTACTTCTCTGAGAAACCTTTGCCACAATGATTACAAACAAATGGCTTCTCTCCTGTATTATTATTATTATTATCGTTTATTTATAACGCGCCAACATATTCCGTAGCGCTGTACATAAGATAAGTTCAAGACAAAGATACATACAAATTAACACATAGTAAAACAAGGAGGGCCCTGTCTTTGAGTTTGGAATCCAGTGTCCATGGTGCTTTCCCTAAAACACCTTGTGGGATTGAAACTCGCAGACTTACATCCTAAAGGTATTGTGTGAGGAAAAGGAGGGAGAGAGATTTGAGAGTGTGTTAGGGTGAGAGGTGATACGCTTCTTTAAAGAGATGTGTTTTTAGAGAGGATTTGAATGATTTGAGGTTGGAGGATAGTCTGGTGGAGCGAGGCAAGGAGTCCTAGAGAATAGGGGCAGCACGAGAAAAGTCCTGAAGGCGAGAATGAGAAGAGGTGACAAGAGTTGTGGAAAGAAGAAGGTCATTAGCAGAGCGAAGAGGGCGTGTGGGGGAGTATTTGGAGATGAGACCAGAAAGGTATGGGGGAGTGCACTTATTGAGGGCTTTGAAAGTAAGGGTCAGGATTTTAAATTTTATTCTGGAGGCTATGGGAAGCCAGTGGAGAGATTGACAGAGAGGTGATACCGACACTGAACGTTGTGTACGGAAGACGAGTCTAGCAGAGGCATTCATAATGGATTGAAGTGGAGATAGTTGGGTGGTGGGGAGGCCAGCAAGAAGCGAGTTGCAGTAGTCCAGTCGAGAGATGATGAGAGAGTGTATAAGGATTTTAGTTGTGTCCTGTGTAAGAAAGTGGCGAATTCTGGAGATGTTTTTTAGATGGAGAAGACAAGATTTAGTTAGTGATTGTATGTGAGGGATGAAGGACAGGGCGGGGTCCAAAAGAACCCGAAGACAACGGGCTTGGGAGGAGGGGGTGATGATGTCATTGTTGACAGTAAGAGAGATGTGAGGAATTGAAGCTGTGGGAGAGGGAGGGAAGATTAGGAGTTCAGTTTTAGACATGTTGAGTTTGATATGGTGGGTGGACATCCAAGAGGATATACTAGAGAGGCAGTTGGAGACATGTGTTAGAAGAGAGGGGGATAGATCTGGTGCTGAGAGGTAGATTTGGGTGTCATCTGCGTAGAGATGATATTGCAGCCCAAAAGAGTTTATAAGGGTACCAAGTGAGGAAGTGTAGATGGAGAAGAGGAGCGGGCCTAGTACAGATCCTTGTGATACGCCAACAGACAGGGGGTAGGTAGAAGAAGAGGTGTCAGAGAAGGAGATACTGAATGATCGATTTTGTAGGTATGATGAGAACCACGAGAGAGCAGTGTCTCGAATACCGAGGGAGGAGAGGATATGGAGTAGAAGTGGATGGTCAACAGTGTCAAAGGCAGCAGAGAGATCTAGAAGAAGGAGAATAGAAAAGTGACCTTTTGACTTGGCACTAAGCAGGTCATTGGTGACTTTAGTGAGAGCTGTCTCAGTGGAATGTTGGGGCCGAAAGCCGGATTGGAAGGTGTCAAGAAAGGAGTTAGAGGAGATAAAGCTGGTAAGGCGGGTATAGACGAGCCGCTCGAGCAGTTTGGAAGCCAAAGGAAGTAGAGAAATAGGGCGGTAGTTAGAAGCAATGTCAGAGTCAGATGAGAACTTTTTGAGGATGGGTGTAATTGTGGCGTGTTTTAGACAAGATGGAAACTTGCCGGTAGTTAGGAAAAGGTTGAAAATGTGTGTGAGAGCTGGGATTAGTGTGGTAGAGAGGGGAGTGATGAGCTGAGATGGAATAGGGTCCTGGGGACATGTAGTGAGGCCAGTGGATGATAGCAGGCTAGCGACTTCATCCTCTGTAGCTGGGGCAAAGCAGTTCAAAGTGGCTGTTGGATTGGGGGAGGGAGAAGAGTGGGTTAGGTTGGATAGTTAAAACGGTAGAGTGAGTGAGCCACTGTGAGATGAGAGTTCATTGCGGATATTTTCGATTTTATGAATAAAATGGTTGGCAAAGTCTTCAGCTGTGAGAGAGGAAGGGATGGGAGGAGGTGGTGGGTGGAGGAGAGTTTTGAACGTTGCGAACAGACGCTTTGGGTTAGAGGATAGGGTTGATATTAGTGAAGTGAAGTAGTGTTGTTTGGCGAGGTTGAGGGCAGAGGAGTAGGAGCGTAACATAAATTTGTGGTGGAGGAAGTCTGCAGAGGTGCGTGATTTCCTCCAGAGCCGTTCAGCGGTGCGGGAGCATTTCTGGATGTATCGTGTTTGAGTTGTGTGCCAAGGTTGTGGAAGAGAGCGAGAGCATCTTCGTGTGGTTATGGGGGCGAGGGTATCAAGGATGGAAGAGAGAGTAGAGTTGTAAAGTGAGAAGGAAGTGTCAGGGCAGTTGAGGTAGGTGATGGGGCTGAGAAGGGGTTGGATATTAATGGAGAGCTGAGTAGGGTCAAGTGCTAGCAGGTTTCTGTTCATGATGGTGGCAGGGGTAGGAGAGGGGTGGTGGGAGGAAGAAGAGGTGAGGTTAAAGGTAAGTAAGTGATGGTCAGATAGAGGGAGTGGATGGGTGACTGGGTTGGAGGCTGTGCTGAGGTTGGTGAAGATAAGGTCAAGAGAATGTCTAGCATGATGAGTAGAAGAATCTGTTAGTTGTGAGAGGCCGAGGGAAGAGGTGAGTGCAAGCAGTTTGGCTGCTGCTGGGGAGGTGGGAGTGTCAATGGGAATGTTAAAATCTCCAAGTACCAGTGAAGGAACATTGGAGGAGAGAAAGTGAGGGAGCCAGGCAGAAAAGTGATCAAGAAATTGAGAGGGAGTGCCAGGGGGGCGATAGATCACGGCAACACGTAGAGAGATAGGTGAGAAGAGGCGGATTGTATGCACTGCAAAGGATGAGAATTGGAGGGATGGGACAGGGGGTAAGAGGTGGAAAGTACAGCGAGTGGAAAGCAATACACCCACACCACCACCTTGCTTGTTCCCAGGTCTAGGTGTGTGGCTGAGGTGAAAACCACCATAAGAGAGTGCTGCAGGGGAGGCAGTGTCTGAGGATGAGAGCCAGGTTTCCATGAGAGCCAATAGATTGAGGGAGTTGGAGATGAATAAGTCGTGAGTGAAGGTGAGTTTATTGCAGATAGACCGTGCGTTCCAGAGGGCGCAGGAGAAAGGTAGAGTAGAAGGTTTGTGACATGTAATGGATATCAGATTCTGGGTGTTACGGGTGTTTGCTGGCCATGAACCAGAGCGTGGCAGACAGCGAGTGGAGATGAGTGAGGGACCTGGGTTAGGGGATATATCTCCCGCAGCCAGGAGAAGGAGTAGTGAGAGGGAGAGAAGATGGGACTGGGACTTACAGTGTTGTTTCTGCTTGGGAGTGTTAGGGAGGGGATGATGTTGTGACTGGAGGAGAGAGAGGAGCTCATGGGAGCAGAGAAGGGGAGAGGAGAGCAAGGAAGGTGAGATGGTAATATTGTTGGGGATATGATATGGAGAGACTGCAAAAGAAAGTCTGAGAGAGAGGCAGTAGGTCATAAGAAAGAGTGAGAAAGCATTGTGACAGTGTGTAAGCTCAGGAGAAAGATAGGATGATTTAGTGATAGTGGGGTAAGAATTATTGTCCTAAGATAAGAAGTAGTGTTGCTATAGGTTCAGGAGCAAGGAGGAGAGTGTGATAAGGTTAATCAGAATGAGGGTGGTGGGTGAGTATCTAAGAGACTTTATTAATTGGGTTTTTAGTAGCTGATGTTAAATGAGCAGGTGCAAGTCATGTGAGTATCTATAAATTAAAGTAATGCAAGGGTGGGTGGGAGTGGGGCAGGGAGGCAGGGGAGAAATCTGTGGATGTTTGTTTGTGTCCAGAGTGAGGTGATTGTGGCTCTGAGTTGCAGCTGTGATGAGAGAGGGAGAGAAAGTGAGAGTCTAGGATATACAGATAAGACCATTTGCTACAGATGTTAGATAGTAGCTTAGACGGGGGAGGTGAGATACAACACACAGTATATAGTACACCAATTAACTAAGATACAACAGTTTTAAACAAATGTTACTATGTGGCCAGATATCATATACAATATGAAAATTAATAATTAAAGTAACAGACAGAAGTATATTGTTGTTGGTCTTCCAGGTAACTTCAAAATACCTTTAAATCTGTGGATGTTTGTTTGTGTCCAGAGTGAGGTGATTGTGGCTCTGAGTTGCAGCTTTAAATCTGTGGATGTTTGTTTGTGTCTAGAGTGAGGTGATTGTGGCTCTGAGTTGCAGCTTTAAATCTTTGGATGTTTGTTTGTCTCCAGAGTGAGGTGATTGTGGCTCTGAGTTGCAGCTTTAAATCTGTGGATGTTTGTTTGTGTCCAGAGTGAGGTGATTGTGGCTCTGAGTTGCAGCTGTGATGAGAGAGGGAGAGAAAGTGAGAGTCTAGGATATACAGATAAGACCATTTGCTACAGATGCTAGATAGTAGCTTAGACGGGGGAGGTGAGATACAACACACAGTATATAGTACACCAATTAACTAAGATACAACAGTTTTAAACAAATGTTACTATGTGGCCAGATATCATATACAATATGAAAATTAATAATTAAAGTAACAGACAGAAGTATATTGTTGTTGGTCTTCCAGGTAACTTCAAAATACCTTTAAATCTGTGGATGTTTGTTTGTGTCCAGAGTGAGGTGATTGTGGCTCTGAGTTGCAGCTTTAAATCTGTGGATGTTTGTTTGTGTCTAGAGTGAGGTGATTGTGGCTCTGAGTTGCAGCTTTAAATCTTTGGATGTTTGTTTGTCTCCAGAGTGAGGTGATTGTGGCTCTGAGTTGCAGCTTTAAATCTGTGGATGTTTGTTTGTGTCCAGAGTGAGGTGATTGTGGCTCTGAGTTGCAGCTGTGATGAGAGAGGGAGAGAAAGTGAGAGTCTAGGATATACAGATAAGACCATTTGCTACAGATGCTAGATAGTAGCTTAGACGGGGGAGGTGAGATACAACACACAGTATATAGTACACCAATTAACTAAGATACAACAGTTTTAAACAAATGTTACTATGTGGCCAGATATCATATACAATATGAAAATTAATAATTAAAGTAACAGACAGAAGTATATTGTTGTTGGTCTTCCAGGTAACTTCAAAATACCTTTAAATCTGTGGATGTTTGTTTGTGTCCAGAGTGAGGTGATTGTGGCTCTGAGTTGCAGCTTTAAATCTGTGGATGTTTGTTTGTGTCTAGAGTGAGGTGATTGTGGCTCTGAGTTGCAGCTTTAAATCTTTGGATGTTTGTTTGTCTCCAGAGTGAGGTGATTGTGGCTCTGAGTTGCAGCTTTAAATCTGTGGATGTTTGTTTGTGTCCAGAGTGAGGTGATTGTGGCTCTGAGTTGCAGCTTTAAATCTTTGGATGTTTGTTTGTGTCTAGAGTGAGGTGATTGTGGCTCTGAGTTGCAGCTTTAAATCTGTGGATGTTTGTTTGTGTCCAGAGTGAGGTGATTGTGGCTCTGAGTTGCAGCTTTAAATCTGTGGATGTTTGTTTGTGTCCAGAGTGAGGTGATTGTGGCTCTGAGTTGCAGCTGTGATGAGAGAGGGAGAGAAAGTGAGAGTCTAGGATATACAGATAAGACCATTTGCTACAGATGTTAGATAGTAGCTTAGACGGGGGAGGTGAGATACAACACACAGTATATAGTACACCAATTAACTAAGATACAACAGTTTTAAACAAATGTTACTATGTGGCCAGATATCATATACAATATGAAAATTAATAATTAAAGTAACAGACAGAAGTATATTGTTGTTGGTCTTCCAGGTAACTTCAAAATACCTTTAAATCTGTGGATGTTTGTTTGTGTCCAGAGTGAGGTGATTGTGGCTCTGAGTTGCAGCTTTAAATCTGTGGATGTTTGTTTGTGTCCAGAGTGAGGTGATTGTGGCTCTGAGCTGCAGCTGTGATGAGAGAGGGAGAGAAAGTGAGAGTCTAGGATATACAGATAAGACCATTTGCTACAGATGTTAGATAGTAGCTTAGACGGGGGAGGTGAGATACAACACACAGTATATAGTACACCAATTAACTAAGATACAACAGTTTTAAACAAATGTTACTATGTGGCCAGATATCATATACAATATGAAAATTAATAATTAAAGTAACAGACAGAAGTATATTGTTGTTGGTCTTCCAGGTAACTTCAAAATACCTTTAAATCTGTGGATATTTGTTTGTGTCCAGAGTGAGGTGATTGTGGCTCTGAGTTGCAGCTGTGATGAGAGAGGGAGAGAAAGTGAGAGTCTAGGATATACAGATAAGATCATTTGCTACAGATGTTAGATAGTAGCTTAGACGGGGGAGGTGAGATACAACACACAGTATATAGTACACCAATTAACTAAGATACAACAGTTTTAAACAAATGTTACTATGTGGCCAGATATCATATACAATATGAAAATTAATAATTAAAGTAACAGACAGAAGTATATTGTTGTTGGTCTTCCAGGTAACTTCAAAATACCTTTAAATCTGTGGATGTTTGTTTGTGTCCAGAGTGAGGTGATTGTGGCTCTGAGTTGCAGCTTTAAATCTGTGGATGTTTGTTTGTGTCCAGAGTGAGGTGATTGTGGCTCTGAGTTGCAGCTGTGATGAGAGAGGGAGAGAAAGTGAGAGTCTAGGATATACAGATAAGACCATTTGCTACAGATGTTAGATAGTAGCTTAGACGGGGGAGGTGAGATACAACACACAGTATATAGTACACCAATTAACTAAGATACAACTGTTTTAAACAAATGTTACTATGTGGCCAGATATCATATACAATATGAAAATTAATAATTAAAGTAACAGACAGAAGTATATTGTTGTTGGTCTTCCAGGTAACTTCAAAATACCTTTAAATCTGTGGATGTTTGTTTGTGTCCAGAGTGAGGTGATTGTGGCTCTGAGTTGCAGCTTTAAATCTGTGGGTGTTTGTTTGTGTCTAGAGTGAGGTGATTGTGGCTCTGAGTTGCAGCTTTAAATCTGTGGATGTTTGTTTGTGTCCAGAGTGAGGTGATTGTGGCTCTGAGTTGCAGCTGTGATGAGAGAGGGAGAGAAAGTGAGAGTCTAGGATATACAGATAAGACCATTTGCTACAGATGTTAGATAGTAGCTTAGACGGGGGAGGTGAGATACAACACACAGTATATAGTACACCGATTAACTAAGATACAACAGTTTTAAACAAATGTTACTATGTGGCCAGATATCATATACAATATGAAAAATAATAATTAAAGTAACAGACAGAAGTATATTGTTGTTGGTCTTCCAGGTAACTTCAAAATACCTTTAAATCTGTGGATGTTTGTTTGTGTCCAGAGTGAGGTGATGGTGGCTCTGAGTTGCAGCTGTGATGAGAGAGGGAGAGAAAGTGAGAGTCTAGGATATACAGATAAGACCATTTGCTACAGATGTTAGATAGTAGCTTAGACGGGGGAGGTGAGATACAACACACAGTATATAGTACACCAATTAACTAAGATACAACAGTTTTAAACAAATGTTACTATGTGGCCAGATATCATATACAATATGAAAATTAATAATTAAAGTAACAGACAGAAGTATATTGTTGTTGGTCTTCCAGGTAACTTCAAAATACCTTTAAATCTGTGGATGTTTGTTTGTGTCCAGAGTGAGGTGATTGTGGCTCTGAGTTGCAGCTTTAAATCTGTGGATGTTTGTTTGTGTCCAGAGTGAGGTGATTGTGGCTCTGAGTTGCAGCTTTAAATCTGTGGATGTTTGTTTGTGTCCAGAGTGAGGTGATTGTGGCTCTGAGTTGCAGCTTTAAATCTGTGGATGTTTGTTTGTGTCCAGAGTGAGGTGATTGTTCTATTGTGTACAGCTAAATGTGTCTTTCGAGAGAAACCTTTCCCACACTCTTGGCACACATATGGCCTCTCTCCTGTATGAGTTCTATTGTGTCTTGCTAAATCTGTCCTTCGAGAGAAACCTTTCCCACACTCTTGGCAAACAAATGGCTTCTCCACTGTATGAGTTAAATGGCGCCCAATCAGTTGTGAACGTCTACAGAGGTCGTTACCACAATCAGAACCAGTATGTGACTTTTGTCTAGTATGAGTTACGCTCTGTGCAACCACATCTGAATCTGCAGTGACTATTAAATAACATTCTTGGCACACATGTAGCTTCTTCTTTGTATGAGTTTTATCATGGCCGGGCATTAGTGAGAAATCTTTCCCACATTGCTGGCAAACAAATGACTTCTGATCTGTATGAGTTCTTCGATGACTGGCCACTTGTGACTTCCGTCTTACATATGATGCTTTTTCATCCTTCCTTTCTTCTAGTCTGGTGTGAAGCTTTGCACAGTTTGAGGTGTCCTTTCTTGCTCTCCTGGTTCTATAGATAAAGTTCTTACTTTGAGGACATGTTTCTTGTTCATCTTGATATGACTCTGAATTAACAAAAGTAATTACTTTGTCACAACATGTATATTCTTTCACCTGGATCATTTCAAGCAATGTGCGAAGGGCCTACTATAATCATTGGTAATTGGCCCATGGCTGACATGGGGGGAAATATAAATGTGAGAAGGGGCCAAACCGGCAATTTGAACAATATGTTCTCTGTCAATAATTGATTTATTTGTTGTAATGTGGTATAAGAAGGAGCTCCTGGGAATAAAGTTTATTCCCTCTTTGGAACATATAGAAATTGTGTTTATTTATTGAGGAAGACGTGTATGTGTAAAACTTGTACAATATGAAAATTAATAATTAAAGTAACAGACAGAAGTATATTGTTGTTGGTCTTCCAGGTAACTTCAAAATACCTTTAAATCTGTGGATGTTTGTTTGTGTCCAGAGTGAGGTGATTGTGGCTCTGAGTTGCAGCTGTGATGAGAGAGGGAGAGAAAGTGAGAGTCTAGGATATACAGATAAGACCATTTGCTACAGATGTTAGATAGTAGCTTAGACGGGGGAGGTGAGATACAACACACAGTATATAGTACACCAATTAACTAAGATACAACAGTTTTAAACAAATGTTACTATGTGGCCAGATATCATATACAATATGAAAATTAATAATTAAAGTAACAGACAGAAGTATATTGTTGTTGGTCTTCCAGGTAACTTCAAAATACCTTTAAATCTGTGGATATTTGTTTGTGTCCAGAGTGAGGTGATTGTGGCTCTGAGTTGCAGCTGTGATGAGAGAGGGAGAGAAAGTGAGAGTCTAGGATATACAGATAAGATCATTTGCTACAGATGTTAGATAGTAGCTTAGACGGGGGAGGTGAGATACAACACACAGTATATAGTACACCAATTAACTAAGATACAACAGTTTTAAACAAATGTTACTATGTGGCCAGATATCATATACAATATGAAAATTAATAATTAAAGTAACAGACAGAAGTATATTGTTGTTGGTCTTCCAGGTAACTTCAAAATACCTTTAAATCTGTGGATGTTTGTTTGTGTCCAGAGTGAGGTGATTGTGGCTCTGAGTTGCAGCTTTAAATCTGTGGATGTTTGTTTGTGTCCAGAGTGAGGTGATTGTGGCTCTGAGTTGCAGCTGTGATGAGAGAGGGAGAGAAAGTGAGAGTCTAGGATATACAGATAAGACCATTTGCTACAGATGTTAGATAGTAGCTTAGACGGGGGAGGTGAGATACAACACACAGTATATAGTACACCAATTAACTAAGATACAACTGTTTTAAACAAATGTTACTATGTGGCCAGATATCATATACAATATGAAAATTAATAATTAAAGTAACAGACAGAAGTATATTGTTGTTGGTCTTCCAGGTAACTTCAAAATACCTTTAAATCTGTGGATGTTTGTTTGTGTCCAGAGTGAGGTGATTGTGGCTCTGAGTTGCAGCTTTAAATCTGTGGGTGTTTGTTTGTGTCTAGAGTGAGGTGATTGTGGCTCTGAGTTGCAGCTTTAAATCTGTGGATGTTTGTTTGTGTCCAGAGTGAGGTGATTGTGGCTCTGAGTTGCAGCTGTGATGAGAGAGGGAGAGAAAGTGAGAGTCTAGGATATACAGATAAGACCATTTGCTACAGATGTTAGATAGTAGCTTAGACGGGGGAGGTGAGATACAACACACAGTATATAGTACACCGATTAACTAAGATACAACAGTTTTAAACAAATGTTACTATGTGGCCAGATATCATATACAATATGAAAAATAATAATTAAAGTAACAGACAGAAGTATATTGTTGTTGGTCTTCCAGGTAACTTCAAAATACCTTTAAATCTGTGGATGTTTGTTTGTGTCCAGAGTGAGGTGATGGTGGCTCTGAGTTGCAGCTGTGATGAGAGAGGGAGAGAAAGTGAGAGTCTAGGATATACAGATAAGACCATTTGCTACAGATGTTAGATAGTAGCTTAGACGGGGGAGGTGAGATACAACACACAGTATATAGTACACCAATTAACTAAGATACAACAGTTTTAAACAAATGTTACTATGTGGCCAGATATCATATACAATATGAAAATTAATAATTAAAGTAACAGACAGAAGTATATTGTTGTTGGTCTTCCAGGTAACTTCAAAATACCTTTAAATCTGTGGATGTTTGTTTGTGTCCAGAGTGAGGTGATTGTGGCTCTGAGTTGCAGCTTTAAATCTGTGGATGTTTGTTTGTGTCCAGAGTGAGGTGATTGTGGCTCTGAGTTGCAGCTTTAAATCTGTGGATGTTTGTTTGTGTCCAGAGTGAGGTGATTGTGGCTCTGAGTTGCAGCTTTAAATCTGTGGATGTTTGTTTGTGTCCAGAGTGAGGTGATTGTTCTATTGTGTACAGCTAAATGTGTCTTTCGAGAGAAACCTTTCCCACACTCTTGGCACACATATGGCCTCTCTCCTGTATGAGTTCTATTGTGTCTTGCTAAATCTGTCCTTCGAGAGAAACCTTTCCCACACTCTTGGCAAACAAATGGCTTCTCCACTGTATGAGTTAAATGGCGCCCAATCAGTTGTGAACGTCTACAGAGGTCGTTACCACAATCAGAACCAGTATGTGACTTTTGTCTAGTATGAGTTACGCTCTGTGCAACCACATCTGAATCTGCAGTGACTATTAAATAACATTCTTGGCACACATGTAGCTTCTTCTTTGTATGAGTTTTATCATGGCCGGGCATTAGTGAGAAATCTTTCCCACATTGCTGGCAAACAAATGACTTCTGATCTGTATGAGTTCTTCGATGACTGGCCACTTGTGACTTCCGTCTTACATATGATGCTTTTTCATCCTTCCTTTCTTCTAGTCTGGTGTGAAGCTTTGCACAGTTTGAGGTGTCCTTTCTTGCTCTCCTGGTTCTATAGATAAAGTTCTTACTTTGAGGACATGTTTCTTGTTCATCTTGATATGACTCTGAATTAACAAAAGTAATTACTTTGTCACAACATGTATATTCTTTCACCTGGATCATTTCAAGCAATGTGCGAAGGGCCTACTATAATCATTGGTAATTGGCCCATGGCTGACATGGGGGGAAATATAAATGTGAGAAGGGGCCAAACCGGCAATTTGAACAATATGTTCTCTGTCAATAATTGATTTATTTGTTGTAATGTGGTATAAGAAGGAGCTCCTGGGAATAAAGTTTATTCCCTCTTTGGAACATATAGAAATTGTGTTTATTTATTGAGGAAGACGTGTATGTGTAAAACTTGTACAATATGAAAATTAATAATTAAAGTAACAGACAGAAGTATATTGTTGTTGGTCTTCCAGGTAACTTCAAAATACCTTTAAATCTGTGGATGTTTGTTTGTGTCCAGAGTGAGGTGATTGTGGCTCTGAGTTGCAGCTGTGATGAGAGAGGGAGAGAAAGTGAGAGTCTAGGATATACAGATAAGACCATTTGCTACAGATGTTAGATAGTAGCTTAGACGGGGGAGGTGAGATACAACACACAGTATATAGTACACCAATTAACTAAGATACAACAGTTTTAAACAAATGTTACTATGTGGCCAGATATCATATACAATATGAAAATTAATAATTAAAGTAACAGACAGAAGTATATTGTTGTTGGTCTTCCAGGTAACTTCAAAATACCTTTAAATCTGTGGATGTTTGTTTGTGTCCAGAGTGAGGTGATTGTGGCTCTGAGTTGCAGCTTTAAATCTGTGGGTGTTTGTTTGTGTCTAGAGTGAGGTGATTGTGGCTCTGAGTTGCAGCTTTAAATCTGTGGATGTTTGTTTGTGTCCAGAGTGAGGTGATTGTGGCTCTGAGTTGCAGCTGTGATGAGAGAGGGAGAGAAAGTGAGAGTCTAGGATATACAGATAAGACCATTTGCTACAGATGTTAGATAGTAGCTTAGACGGGGGAGGTGAGATACAACACACAGTATATAGTACACCGATTAACTAAGATACAACAGTTTTAAACAAATGTTACTATGTGGCCAGATATCATATACAATATGAAAAATAATAATTAAAGTAACAGACAGAAGTATATTGTTGTTGGTCTTCCAGGTAACTTCAAAATACCTTTAAATCTGTGGATGTTTGTTTGTGTCCAGAGTGAGGTGATGGTGGCTCTGAGTTGCAGCTGTGATGAGAGAGGGAGAGAAAGTGAGAGTCTAGGATATACAGATAAGACCATTTGCTACAGATGTTAGATAGTAGCTTAGACGGGGGAGGTGAGATACAACACACAGTATATAGTACACCAATTAACTAAGATACAACAGTTTTAAACAAATGTTACTATGTGGCCAGATATCATATACAATATGAAAATTAATAATTAAAGTAACAGACAGAAGTATATTGTTGTTGGTCTTCCAGGTAACTTCAAAATACCTTTAAATCTGTGGATGTTTGTTTGTGTCCAGAGTGAGGTGATTGTGGCTCTGAGTTGCAGCTTTAAATCTGTGGATGTTTGTTTGTGTCCAGAGTGAGGTGATTGTGGCTCTGAGTTGCAGCTTTAAATCTGTGGATGTTTGTTTGTGTCCAGAGTGAGGTGATTGTGGCTCTGAGTTGCAGCTTTAAATCTGTGGATGTTTGTTTGTGTCCAGAGTGAGGTGATTGTTCTATTGTGTACAGCTAAATGTGTCTTTCGAGAGAAACCTTTCCCACACTCTTGGCACACATATGGCCTCTCTCCTGTATGAGTTCTATTGTGTCTTGCTAAATCTGTCCTTCGAGAGAAACCTTTCCCACACTCTTGGCAAACAAATGGCTTCTCCACTGTATGAGTTAAATGGCGCCCAATCAGTTGTGAACGTCTACAGAGGTCGTTACCACAATCAGAACCAGTATGTGACTTTTGTCTAGTATGAGTTACGCTCTGTGCAACCACATCTGAATCTGCAGTGACTATTAAATAACATTCTTGGCACACATGTAGCTTCTTCTTTGTATGAGTTTTATCATGGCCGGGCATTAGTGAGAAATCTTTCCCACATTGCTGGCAAACAAATGACTTCTGATCTGTATGAGTTCTTCGATGACTGGCCACTTGTGACTTCCGTCTTACATATGATGCTTTTTCATCCTTCCTTTCTTCTAGTCTGGTGTGAAGCTTTGCACAGTTTGAGGTGTCCTTTCTTGCTCTCCTGGTTCTATAGATAAAGTTCTTACTTTGAGGACATGTTTCTTGTTCATCTTGATATGACTCTGAATTAACAAAAGTAATTACTTTGTCACAACATGTATATTCTTTCACCTGGATCATTTCAAGCAATGTGCGAAGGGCCTACTATAATCATTGGTAATTGGCCCATGGCTGACATGGGTGGAAATATAAATGTGAGAAGGGGCCAAACCGGCAATTTGAACAATATGTTCTCTGTCAATAATTGATTTATTTGTTGTAATGTGGTATAAGAAGGAGCTCCTGGGAATAAAGTTTATTCCCTCTTTGGAACATATAGAAATTGTGTTTATTTATTGAGGAAGACGTGTATGTGTAAAACTTGTACAATATGAAAATTAATAATTAAAGTAATAGACAGAAGTATATTGTTGTTGGTCTTCCAGGTAACTTCAAAATACCTTTAAATCTGTGGATGTTTGTTTGTGTCCAGAGTGAGGTGATGGTGGCTCTGAGTTGCAGCTGTGATGAGAGAGGGAGAGAAAGTGAGAGTCTAGGATATACAGATAAGACCATTTGCTACAGATGTTAGATAGTAGCTTAGACGGGGGAGGTGAGATACAACACACAGTATATAGTACACCAATTAACTAAGATACAACAGTTTTAAACAAATGTTACTATGTGGCCAGATATCATATACAATATGAAAATTAATAATCAAAGTAACAGACAGAAGTATATTGTTGTTGGTCTTCCAGGTAACTTCAAAATACCTTTAAATCTGTGGATGTTTGTTTGTGTCCAGAGTGAGGTGATTGTGTCTCTGAGTTGCAGCTTTAAATCTGTGGATTTTTGTCTGTGTCTAGAGTGAGGTGATTGTGGCTCTGAGTTGCAGCTTTAAATCTGTGGATGTTTGTTTGTGTCCAGAGTGAGGTGATTGTGGCTCTGAGTTGCAGCTTTAAATCTTTGGATGTTTGTTTGTCTCCAGAGTGAGGTGATTGTGGCTCTGAGTTGCAGCTTTAAATCTGTGGATGTTTGTTTGTGTCTAGAGTGAGGTGATTGTGGTTCTGAGTTGCAGCTGTGATGAGAGAGGGAGAGAAAGTGAGAGTCTAGGATATACAGATAAGACCATTTGCTACAGATGTTAGATAGTAGCTTAGATGGGGGAAGTGAGATACAACACACAGTAGATAGTACACCAATTAACTAAGATACAACAGTTTTAAACAAATGTTACTATGTGGCCAGATATCATATACAATATGAAAATTAATAATTAAAGTAACAGACAGAAGTATATTGTTGTTGGTCTTCCAGGTAACTTCAAAATACCTTTAAATCTGTGGATGTTTGTTTGTGTCCAGAGTGAGGTGATTGTGTCTCTGAGTTGCAGCTTTAAATCTGTGGATGTTTGTTTGTGTCCAGAGTGAGGTGATTGTGGCTCTGAGTTGCAGCTTTAAATCTGTGGATGTTTGTTTGTGTCCAGAGTGAGGTGATTGTGGCTCTGAGTTGCAGCTTTAAATCTGTGGATGTTTGTTTGTGTCCAGAGTGAGGTGATTGTGGCTCTGAGTTGCAGCTGTGATGAGAGAGGGAGAGAAAGTGAGAGTCTAGGATATACAGATAAGACCATTTGCTACAGATTTTAGATAGTAGCTTAGACGGGGGAGGTGAGATACAACACACAGTATATAGTACACCAATTAACTAAGATACAACAGTTTTAAACAAATGTTACTACGTGGCCAGATATCATATACAATATGAAAATTAATAATTAAAGTAACAGACAGAAGTATATTGTTGTTGGTCTTCCAGGTAACTTCAAAATACCTTTAAATCTGTGGATGTTTGTTTGTGTCCAGAGTGAGGTGATTGTGGCTCTGAGTTGTAGCTTTAAATCTGTGGATTTTTGTCTGTGTCCAGAGTGAGGTGATTGTGGCTCTGAGTTGAAGCTTTAAATCTGTGGATGTTTGTTTGTGTCCAGAGTGAGGTGATTGTGGCTCTGAGTTGCAGCTTTAAATATGTGGATGTTTGTTTGTGTCCAGAGTGAGGTGATTGTGGCTCTGAGTTGCAGCTTTAAATCTGTGGATGTTTGTTTGTGTCCAGAGTGAGGTGATTGTGGCTCTGAGTTGCAGCTTTAAATCTGTGGATGTTTGTGTCCAGAGTGAGGTGATTGTGGCTCTGAGTTGCAGCTTTAAATCTGTGGATGTTTGTTTGTGTCCAGAGTGAGGTGATTGTGGCTCTAAGTTGCAGCTTTAAATCTGTGGATGTTTGTTTGTGTCCAGAGTGAGGTGATTGTGTCTCTGAGTTGCAGCTTTAAATCTTTGGATGTTTGTTTGTGTCTAGAGTGAGGTGATTGTGGCTCTGAGTTGCAGCTTTAAATCTTTGGATGTTTGTTTGTGTCTAGAGTGAGGTGATTGTGGCTCTGAGTTGCAGCTTTAAATCTGTGGATGTTTGTTTGTGTCCAGAGTGAGGTGAATGTGGCTCTGAGTTGCAGCTTTAAATCTGTGGATGTTTGTTTGTGTCCAGAGTGAGGTGATTGTGGCTCTAAGTTGCAGCTTTAAATCTGTGGATGTTTGTTTGTGTCCAGAGTGAGGTGATTGTGGCTCTGAGTTGCAGCTTTAAATCTGTGGATGTTTGTTTGTGTCTAGAGTGAGGTGATTGTGGCTCTGAGTTGCAGCTTTAAATCTGTGGATGTTTGTTTGTGTCCAGAGTGAGGTGATTGTGGCTCTGAGTTGCAGCTTTAAATCTGTGGATGTTTGTTTGTGTCCAGAGTGAGGTGATTGTGGCTCTGAGTTGCAGCTGTGATGAGAGAGGGAGAGAAAGTGAGAGTCTAGGATATACAGATAAGACCATTTGCTACAGATGTTAGATAGTAGCTTAGACGGGGGAGGTGAGATACAACACACAGTATATAGTACACCAATTAACTAAGATAAAACAGTTTTAAACATATGTTACTATGTGGCCAGATATCATATACAATATGAAAATTAATAATTAAAGTAACAGACAGAAGTATATTGTTGTTGGTCTTCCAGGTAACTTCAAAATAGCTTTAAATCTGTGGATGTTTGTTTGTGTCCAGAGTGAGGTGATTGTGGCTCTGAGTTGCAGCTTTAAATCTGTGGGTGTTTGTTTGTGTCTAGAGTGAGGTGATTGTGGCTCTGAGTTGCAGCTTTAAATCTGTGGATGTTTGTTTGTGTCCAGAGTGAGGTGATTGTGGCTCTGAGTTGCAGCTGTGATGAGAGAGGGAGAGAAAGTGAGAGTCTAGGATATACAGATAAGACCATTTGCTACAGATGTTAGATAGTAGCTTAGATGGGGGAAGTGAGATACAATACACAGTATATAGTACACCAATTAACTAAGATACAACAGTTTTAAACAAATGTTACTATGTGGCCAGATATCATATACAATATGAAAATTAATAATTAAAGTAACAGACAGAAGTATATTGTTGTTGGTCTTCCAGGTAACTTCAAAATACCTTTAAATCTGTGGATGTTTGTTTGTGTCCAGAGTGAGGTGATTGTGGCTCTGAGTTGCAGCTGTGATGAGAGAGGGAGAGAAAGTGAGAGTCTAGGATATACAGATAAGATCATTTGCTACAGATGTTAGATAGTAGCTTAGACGGGGGAGGTGAGATACAACACACAGTATATAGTACACCAATTAACTAAGATACAACAGTTTTAAACAAATGTTACTATGTGGCCAGATATCATATACAATATGAAAATTAATAATTAAAGTAACAGACAGAAGTATATTGTTGTTGGTCTTCCAGGTAACTTCAAAATACCTTTAAATCTGTGGATGTTTGTTTGTGTCCAGAGTGAGGTGATTGTGGCTCTGAGTTGCAGCTTTAAATCTGTGGATGTTTGTTTGTGTCTAGAGTGAGGTGATTGTGGCTCTGAGTTGCAGCTTTAAATCTGTGGATGTTTGTTTGTGTCTAGAGTGAGGTGATTGTGGCTCTGAGTTGCAGCTTTAAATCTGTGGATGTTTGTTTGTGTCCAGAGTGAGGTGATTGTGGCTCTGAGTTGCAGCTGTGATGAGAGAGGGAGAGAAAGTGAGAGTCTAGGATATACAGATAAGACCATTTGCTACAGATGTTAGATAGTAGCTTAGACGGGGGAGGTGAGATACAACACACAGTATATAGTACACCAATTAACTAAGATACAACTGTTTTAAACAAATGTTACTATGTGGCCAGATATCATATACAATATGAAAATTAATAATTAAAGTAACAGACAGAAGTATATTGTTGTTGGTCTTCCAGGTAACTTCAAAATACCTTTAAATCTGTGGATGTTTGTTTGTGTCCAGAGTGAGGTGATTGTGGCTCTGAGTTGCAGCTTTAAATCTGTGGGTGTTTGTTTGTGTCTAGAGTGAGGTGATTGTGGCTCTGAGTTGCAGCTTTAAATCTGTGGATGTTTGTTTGTGTCCAGAGTGAGGTGATTGTGGCTCTGAGTTGCAGCTGTGATGAGAGAGGGAGAGAAAGTGAGAGTCTAGGATATACAGATAAGACCATTTGCTACAGATGTTAGATAGTAGCTTAGACGGGGGAGGTGAGATACAACACACAGTATATAGTACACCGATTAACTAAGATACAACAGTTTTAAACAAATGTTACTATGTGGCCAGATATCATATACAATATGAAAAATAATAATTAAAGTAACAGACAGAAGTATATTGTTGTTGGTCTTCCAGGTAACTTCAAAATACCTTTAAATCTGTGGATGTTTGTTTGTGTCCAGAGTGAGGTGATGGTGGCTCTGAGTTGCAGCTGTGATGAGAGAGGGAGAGAAAGTGAGAGTCTAGGATATACAGATAAGACCATTTGCTACAGATGTTAGATAGTAGCTTAGACGGGGGAGGTGAGATACAACACACAGTATATAGTACACCAATTAACTAAGATACAACAGTTTTAAACAAATGTTACTATGTGGCCAGATATCATATACAATATGAAAATTAATAATTAAAGTAACAGACAGAAGTATATTGTTGTTGGTCTTCCAGGTAACTTCAAAATACCTTTAAATCTGTGGATGTTTGTTTGTGTCCAGAGTGAGGTGATTGTGGCTCTGAGTTGCAGCTTTAAATCTGTGGATGTTTGTTTGTGTCCAGAGTGAGGTGATTGTGGCTCTGAGTTGCAGCTTTAAATCTGTGGATGTTTGTTTGTGTCCAGAGTGAGGTGATTGTGGCTCTGAGTTGCAGCTTTAAATCTGTGGATGTTTGTTTGTGTCCAGAGTGAGGTGATTGTTCTATTGTGTACAGCTAAATGTGTCTTTCGAGAGAAACCTTTCCCACACTCTTGGCACACATATGGCCTCTCTCCTGTATGAGTTCTATTGTGTCTTGCTAAATCTGTCCTTCGAGAGAAACCTTTCCCACACTCTTGGCAAACAAATGGCTTCTCCACTGTATGAGTTAAATGGCGCCCAATCAGTTGTGAACGTCTACAGAGGTCGTTACCACAATCAGAACCAGTATGTGACTTTTGTCTAGTATGAGTTACGCTCTGTGCAACCACATCTGAATCTGCAGTGACTATTAAATAACATTCTTGGCACACATGTAGCTTCTTCTTTGTATGAGTTTTATCATGGCCGGGCATTAGTGAGAAATCTTTCCCACATTGCTGGCAAACAAATGACTTCTGATCTGTATGAGTTCTTCGATGACTGGCCACTTGTGACTTCCGTCTTACATATGATGCTTTTTCATCCTTCCTTTCTTCTAGTCTGGTGTGAAGCTTTGCACAGTTTGAGGTGTCCTTTCTTGCTCTCCTGGTTCTATAGATAAAGTTCTTACTTTGAGGACATGTTTCTTGTTCATCTTGATATGACTCTGAATTAACAAAAGTAATTACTTTGTCACAACATGTATATTCTTTCACCTGGATCATTTCAAGCAATGTGCGAAGGGCCTACTATAATCATTGGTAATTGGCCCATGGCTGACATGGGGGGAAATATAAATGTGAGAAGGGGCCAAACCGGCAATTTGAACAATATGTTCTCTGTCAATAATTGATTTATTTGTTGTAATGTGGTATAAGAAGGAGCTCCTGGGAATAAAGTTTATTCCCTCTTTGGAACATATAGAAATTGTGTTTATTTATTGAGGAAGACGTGTATGTGTAAAACTTGTACAATATGAAAATTAATAATTAAAGTAACAGACAGAAGTATATTGTTGTTGGTCTTCCAGGTAACTTCAAAATACCTTTAAATCTGTGGATGTTTGTTTGTGTCCAGAGTGAGGTGATTGTGGCTCTGAGTTGCAGCTGTGATGAGAGAGGGAGAGAAAGTGAGAGTCTAGGATATACAGATAAGACCATTTGCTACAGATGTTAGATAGTAGCTTAGACGGGGGAGGTGAGATACAACACACAGTATATAGTACACCAATTAACTAAGATACAACAGTTTTAAACAAATGTTACTATGTGGCCAGATATCATATACAATATGAAAATTAATAATTAAAGTAACAGACAGAAGTATATTGTTGTTGGTCTTCCAGGTAACTTCAAAATACCTTTAAATCTGTGGATGTTTGTTTGTGTCCAGAGTGAGGTGATTGTGGCTCTGAGTTGCAGCTGTGATGAGAGAGGGAGAGAAAGTGAGAGTCTAGGATATACAGATAAGACCATTTGCTACAGATGTTAGATAGTAGCTTAGACGGGGGAGGTGAGATACAACACACAGTATATAGTACACCAATTAACTAAGATACAACAGTTTTAAACAAATGTTACTATGTGGCCAGATATCATATACAATATGAAAATTAATAATTAAAGTAACAGACAGAAGTATATTGTTGTTGGTCTTCCAGGTAACTTCAAAATACCTTTAAATCTGTGGATGTTTGTTTGTGTCCAGAGTGAGGTGATTGTGGCTCTGAGTTGCAGCTTTAAATCTGTGGATGTTTGTTTGTGTCTAGAGTGAGGTGATTGTGGCTCTGAGTTACAGCTTTAAATCTGTGGATGATTGTTTGTTTGTGTCCAGAGTGAGGTGATTGTGGCTCTGAGTTGCAGCTTTAAATCTGTGGATGTTTGTTTGTGTCCAGAGTGAGGTGATTGTGGCTCTGAGTTGCAGCTGTGATGAGAGAGGGAGAGAAAGTGAGAGTCTAGGATATACAGATAAGACCATTTGCTACAGATGTTAGATAGTAGCTTAGACGGGGGAGGTGAGATACAACACACAGTATATAGTACACCAATTAACTAAGATACAACAGTTTTCAACAAATGTTACTATGTGGCCAGATATCATATACAATATGAAAATTAATAATCAAACTAACAGACAGAAGTATATTGTTGTTGGTCTTCCAGGTAACTTCAAAATACCTTTAAATCTGTGGATGTTTGTTTGTGTCCAGAGTGAGGTGATTGTGTCTCTGAGTTGCAGCTTTAAATCTGTGGATGTTTGTTTGTGTCCAGAGTGAGGTGATTGTGTCTCTGAGTTGCAGCTTTAAATCTGTGGATGTTTGTTTGTGTCCAGAGTGAGGTGATTGTGGCTCTGAGTTGCAGCTGTGATGAGAGAGGGAGAGAAAGTGAGAGTCTAGGATATACAGATAAGACCATTTGCTACAGATGTTAGATAGTAGCTTAGACGGGGGAGGTGAGATACAACACACAGTATATAGTACACCAATTAACTAAGATACAACAGTTTTAAACAAATGTTACTATGTGGCCAGATATCATATACAATATGAAAATTAATAATCAAACTAACAGACAGAAGTATATTGTTGTTGGTCTTCCAGGTAACTTCAAAATACCTTTAAATCTGTGGATGTTTGTTTGTGTCCAGAGTGAGGTGATTGTGGCTCTGAGTTGCAGCTTTAAATCTGTGGATGTTTGTTTGTGTCTAGAGTGAGGTGATTGTGGCTCTGAGTTACAGCTTTAAATCTGTGGATGATTGTTTGTTTGTGTCCAGAGTGAGGTGATTGTGGCTCTGAGTTACAGCTTTAAATCTGTGGATGATTGTTTGTTTGTGTCCAGAGTGAGGTGATTGTGGCTCTGAGTTGCAGCTTTAAATCTGTGGATGTTTGTTTGTGTCCAGAGTGAGGTGATTGTGGCTCTGAGTTGCAGCTGTGATGAGAGAGGGAGAGAAAGTGAGAGTCTAGGATATACAGATAAGACCATTTGCTACAGATGTTAGATAGTAGCTTAGACGGGGGAGGTAATATACAACACACAGTATATAGTACACCAATTAACTAAGATACAACAGTTTTAAACAAATGTTACTATGTGGCCAGATATCATATACAATATGAAAAATAATAATCAAAGTAACAGACAGAAGTATATTGTTGTTGGTCTTCCAGGTAACTTCAAAATACCTTTAAATCTGTGGATGTTTGTTTGTGTCCAGAGTGAGGTGATTGTGGCTCTGAGTTGCAGCTTTAAATCTGTGGATGTTTGTTTGTGTCTAGAGTGAGGTGATTGTGGCTCTGAGTTGCAGCTGTAATGAGAGAGGGAGAGAAAGTGAGAGTCTAGGATATACAGATAAGACCATTTGCTACAGATGTTAGATAGTAGCTTAGACGGGGGAGGTGAGATACAACACACAGTATATAGTACACCAATTAACTAAGATACAACAGTTTTAAACAAATGTTACTTTGTGGCCAGATATCATATACAATATGAAAATTAATAATCAAAGTAACAGACAGAAGTATATTGTTGTTGGTCTTCCAGGTAACTTCAAAATACCTTTAAATCTGTGGATGTTTGTTTGTGTCCAGAGTGAGGTGATTGTGTCTCTGAGTTGCAGCTTTAAATCTGTGGATTTTTGTCTGTGTCTAGAGTGAGGTGATTGTGGCTCTGAGTTGCAGCTTTAAATCTGTGGATGTTTGTTTGTGTCCAGAGTGAGGTGATTGTGTCTCTGAGTTGCAGCTTTAAATCTGTGGATTTTTGTCTGTGTCTAGAGTGAGGTGATTGTGGCTCTGAGTTGCAGCTTTAAATCTGTGGATGTTTGTTTGTGTCCAGAGTGAGGTGATTGTGGCTCTAAGTTGCAGCTTTAAATCTGTGGATGTTTGTTTGTGTCCAGAGTGAGGTGATTGTGGCTCTGAGTTGCAGCTTTAAATCTTTGGATGTTTGTTTGTCTCCAGAGTGAGGTGATTGTGGCTCTGAGTTGCAGCTTTAAATCTGTGGATGTTTGTTTGTGTCCAGAGTGAGGTGATTGTGGCTCTAAGTTGCAGCTTTAAATCTGTGGATGTTTGTTTGTGTCCAGAGTGAGGTGATTGTGGCTCTGAGTTGCAGCTTTAAATCTTTGGATGTTTGTTTGTGTCTAGAGTGAGGTGATTGTGGCTCTGAGTTGCAGCTTTAAATCTGTGGATGTTTGTTTGTGTCCAGAGTGAGGTGATTGTGGCTCTGAGTTGCAGCTGTGATGAGAGAGGGAGAGAAAGTGAGAGTCTAGGATATACAGATAAGACCATTTGCTACAGATGTTAGATAGTAGCTTAGACGGGGGAGGTGAGATACAACACACAGTATATAGTACACCAATTAACTAAGATACAACAGTTTTAAACAAATGTTACTATGTGGCCAGATATCATATACAATATGAAAATTAATAATTAAAGTAACAGACAGAAGTATATTGTTGTTGGTCTTCCAGGTAACTTCAAAATACCTTTAAATCTGTGGATGTTTGTTTGTGTCCAGAGTGAGGTGATTGTGTCTCTGAGTTGCAGCTTTAAATCTGTGGATGTTTGTTTGTGTCCAGAGTGAGGTGATTGTGGCTCTGAGTTGCAGCTGTGATGAGAGAGGGAGAGAAAGTGAGAGTCTAGGATATACAGATAAGACCATTTGCTACAGATGTTAGATAGTAGCTTAGATGGGGGAAGTGAGATACAATACACAGTATATAGTACACCAATTAACTAAGATACAACAGTTTTAAACAAATGTTACTATGTGGCCAGATATCATATACAATATGAAAATTAATAATTAAAGTAACAGACAGAAGTATATTGTTGTTGGTCTTCCAGGTAACTTCAAAATACCTTTAAATCTGTGGATGTTTGTTTGTGTCCAGAGTGAGGTGATTGTGGCTCTGAGTTAAAGCTTTAAATCTGTGGATGTTTATTTGTGTCCAGAGTGAGGTGATTGTGGCTCTGAGTTGCAGCTTTAAATCTGTGGATGTTTGTTTGTGTCTAGAGTGAGGTGATTGTGGCTCTGAGTTGCAGCTTTAAATCTGTGGATGTTTGTTTGTGTCCAGAGTGAGGTGATTGTGGCTCTGAGTTGCAGCTTTAAATCTGTGGATGTTTGTTTGTGTCCAGAGTGAGGGGATTGTGGCTCTGAGTTGCAGCTTTAAATCTTTGGATGTTTGTTTGTGTCTAGAGTGAGGTGATTGTGGCTCTGAGTTGCAGCTTTAAATCTGTGGATGTTTGTTTGTGTCCAGAGTGAGGTGATTGTGGCTCTGAGTTGCAGCTGTGATGAGAGAGGGAGAGAAAGTGAGAGTCTAGGATATACAGATAAGACCATTTGCTACAGATGCTAGATAGTAGCTTAGACGGGGGAGGTGAGATACAACACACAGTATATAGTACACCAATTAACTAAGATACAACAGTTTTAAACAAATGTTACTATGTGGCCAGATATCATATACAATATGAAAATTAATAATTAAAGTAACAGACAGAAGTATATTGTTGTTGGTCTTCCAGGTAACTTCAAAATACCTTTAAATCTGTGGATGTTTGTTTGTGTCCAGAGTGAGGTGATTGTGGCTCTGAGTTGCAGCTGTGATGAGAGAGGGAGAGAAAGTGAGAGTCTAGGATATACAGATAAGACCATTTGCTACAGATGTTAGATAGTAGCTTAGACGGGGGAGGTGAGATACAACACACAGTATATAGTACACCAATTAACTAAGATACAACAGTTTTAAACAAATGTTACTATGTGGACAGATATCATATACAATATGAAAATTAATAATTAAAGTAACAGACAGAAGTATATTGTTGTTGGTCTTCCAGGTAACTTCAAAATACCTTTAAATCTGTGGATGTTTGTTTGTGTCCAGAGTGAGGTGATTGTGGCTCTGAGTTGCAGCTTTAAATCTGTGGATGTTTGTTTGTGTCCAGAGTGAGGGGATTGTGGCTCTGAGTTGCAGCTTTAAATCTTTGGATGTTTGTTTGTGTCTAGAGTGAGGTGATTGTGGCTCTGAGTTGCAGCTTTAAATCTGTGGATGTTTGTTTGTGTCCAGAGTGAGGTGATTGTGGCTCTGAGTTGCAGCTGTGATGAGAGAGGGAGAGAAAGTGAGAGTCTAGGATATACAGATAAGACCATTTGCTACAGATGTTAGATAGTAGCTTAGACGGGGGAGGTGAGATACAACACACAGTATATAGTACACCAATTAACTAAGATACAACAGTTTTAAACAAATGTTACTTTGTGGCCAGATATCATATACAATATGAAAATTAATAATTAAAGTAACAGACAGAATTATATTGTTGTTGGTCTTCCAGGTACCTTCAAAATACCTTTAAATCTGTGGATGTTTGTTTGTGTCCAGAGTGAGGTGATTGTGGCTCTGAGTTGCAGCTTTAAATCTGTGGATGTTTGTTTGTGTCCAGAGTGAGGTGATTGTGGCTCTGAGTTGCAGCTTTAAATCTGTGGATGTTTGTTTGTGTCTAGAGTGAGGTGATTGTGGCTCTGAGTTGCAGCTGTGATGAGAGAGGGAGAGAAAGTGAGAGTCTAGGATATACAGATAAGACCATTTGCTACAGATGTTAGATAGTAGCTTAGACGGGGAGGTGAGATACAACACACAGTATATAGTACACCAATTAACTAAGATACAACAGTTTTAAACAAATGTTACTATGTGGCCAGATATCATATACAATATGAAAATTAATAATTAAAGTAACAGACAGAAGTATATTGTTGTTGGTCTTCCAGGTAACTTCGAAATACCTTTAAATCTGTGGATGTTTGTTTGTGTCCAGAGTGAGGTGATTGTGTCTCTGAGTTGCAGCTTTAAATCTGTGGATGTTTGTTTGTGTCTAGAGTGAGGTGAATGTGGCTCTGAGTTGCAGCTTTAAATCTTTGGATGTTTGTTTGTGTCCAGAGTGAGGTGATTGTGGCTCTGAGTTGCAGCTTTAAATCTGTGGATGTTTGTTTGTGTCCAGAGTGAGGTGATTGTGGCTCTGAGTTGCAGCTTTAAATCTGTGGATGTTTGTTTGTGTCCAGAGTGAGGTGATTGTGGCTCTGAGTTGCAGCTTTAAATCTGTGGATGTTTGTTTGTGTCCAGAGTGAGGTGATTGTGGCTCTGAGTTGCAGCTTTAAATCTGTGGATGTTTGTTTGTGTCTAGAGTGAGGTGATTGTGGCTCTGAGTTGCAGCTTTAAATCTGTGGGTGTTTGTTTGTGTCTAGAGTGAGGTGATTGTGGCTCTGAGTTGCAGCTTTAAATCTGTGGATGTTTGTTTGTGTCTAGAGTGAGGTGATTGTGGCTCTGAGTTGCAGCTGTGATGAGAGAGGGAGAGAAAGTGAGAGTCTAGGATATACAGATAAGACCATTTGCTACAGATGTTAGATAGTAGCTTAGACGGGGGAGGTGAGATACAACACACAGTATATAGTACACCAATTAACTAAGATACAACAGTTTTAAACAAATGTTACTATGTGGCCAGATATCATATACAATATGAAAATTAATAATTAAAGTAACAGACAGAAGTATATTGTTGTTGGTCTTCCAGGTAACTTCAAAATACCTTTAAATCTGTGGATGTTTGTTTGTGTCCAGAGTGAGGTGATTGTGGCTCTGAGTTGCAGCTTTAAATCTGTGGATGTTTGTTTGTGTCTAGAGTGAGGTGATTGTGGCTCTGAGTTGCAGCTGTGATGAGAGAGGGAGAGAAAGTGAGAGTCTAGGATATACAGATAAGACCATTTGCTACAGATGTTAGATAGTAGCTTAGACGGGGGAGGTGAGATACAACACACAGTATATAGTACACCAATTAACTAAGATACAACAGTTTTAAACAAATGTTACTTTGTGGCCAGATATCATATACAATATGAAAATTAATAATTAAAGTAACAGACAGAAGTATATTGTTGTTGGTCTTCCAGGTAACTTCAAAATACCTTTAAATCTGTGGATGTTTGTTTGTGTCCAGAGTGAGGTGATTGTGGCTCTGAGCTGCAGCTGTGATGAGAGAGGGAGAGAAAGTGAGAGTCTAGGATATACAGATAAGACCATTTGCTACAGATGTTAGATAGTAGCTTAGACGGGGGAGGTGAGATACAACACACAGTATATAGTACACCAATTAACTAAGATACAACAGCTTTAAACAAATGTTACTATGTGGCCAGATATCATATACAATATGAAAATTAATAATTAAAGTAACAGACAGAAGTATATTGTTGTTGGTCTTCCAGGTAACTTCAAAATACCTTTAAATCTGTGGATGTTTGTTTGTGTCCAGAGTGAGGTGATTGTGGCTCTGAGTTGCAGCTGTGATGAGAGAGGGAGAGAAAGTGAGAGTCTAGGATATACAGATAAGACCATTTGCTACAGATGTTAGATAGTAGCTTAGACGGGGGAGGTGAGATACAACACACAGTATATAGTACACCAATTAACTAAGATAAAACAGTTTTAAACATATGTTACTATGTGGCCAGATATCATATACAATATGAAAATTAATAATTAAAGTAACAGACAGAAGTATATTGTTGTTGGTCTTCCAGGTAACTTCAAAATACCTTTAAATCTGTGGATGTTTGTTTGTGTCCAGAGTGAGGTGATTGTGGCTCTGAGTTGCAGCTGTGATGAGAGAGGGAGAGAAAGTGAGAGTCTAGGATATACAGATAAGACCATTTGCTACAGATGTTAGATAGTAGCTTAGACGGGGGAGGTGAGATACAACACACAGTATATAGTACACCAATTAACTAAGATACAACAGTTTTAAACAAATGTTACTATGTGGCCAGATATCATATACAATATGAAAATTAATAATTAAAGTAAAAGACAGAAGTATATTGTTGTTGGTCTTCCAGGTAACTTCAAAATACCTTTAAATCTGTGGATGTTTGTTTGTGTCCAGAGTGAGGTGATTGTGGCTCTGAGTTGCAGCTTTAAATCTGTGGATGTTTGTTTGTGTCCAGAGTGAGGTGATTGTGGCTCTGAGTTGCAGCTTTAAATCTGTGGATGTTTGTTTGTGTCTAGAGTGAGGTGATTGTGGCTCTGAGTTGCAGCTTTAAATCTGTGGATGTTTGTTTGTGTCCAGAGTGAGGTGATTGTGGCTCTGAGTTGCAGCTGTGATGAGAGAGGGAGAGAAAGTGAGAGTCTAGGATATACAGATAAGACCATTTGCTACAGATGTTAGATAGTAGCTTAGACGGGGGAGGTGAGATACAACACACAGTATATAGTACACCAATTAACTAAGATACAACAGTTTTAAACAAATGTTACTATGTGGCCAGATATCATATACAATATAAAAATTAATAATTAAAGTAACAGACAGAAGTATATTGTTGTTGGTCTTCCAGGTAACTTCAAAATACCTTTAAATCTGTGGATGTTTGTTTGTGTCCAGAGTGAGGTGATTGTGGCTCTGAGTTGCAGCTTTAAATCTGTGGATGTTTGTTTGTGTCCAGAGTGAGGTGATTGTGGCTCTGAGTTGCAGCTTTAAATCTGTGGATGTTTGTTTGTGTCCAGAGTGAGGTGATTGTGGCTCTGAGTTGCAGCTTTAAATCTGTGGATGTTTGTTTGTGTCCAGAGTGAGGTGATTGTGGCTCTGAGTTGCAGCTGTGATGAGAGAGGGAGAGAAAGTGAGAGTCTAGGATATACAGATAAGACCATTTGCTACAGATGTTAGATAGTAGCTTAGACGGGGGAGGTGAGATACAACACACAGTATATAGTACACCAATTAACTAAGATACAACAGTTTTAAACAAATGTTACTTTGTGGCCAGATATCATATACAATATGAAAATTAATAATTAAAGTAACAGACAGAAGTATATTGTTGTTGGTCTTCCAGGTAACTTCAAAATACCTTTAAATGTGTGGATGTTTGTTTGTGTCCAGAGTGAGGTGATTGTGGCTCTGAGCTGCAGCTTTAAATCTGTGGATGTTTGTTTGTGTCCAGAGTGAGGTGATTGTGGCTCTGAGTTGCAGCTTTAAATCTGTGGATGTTTGTTTGTGTCTAGAGTGAGGTGATTGTGGCTCTGAGTTGCAGCTGTGATGAGAGAGGGAGAAAAAGTGAGAGTCTAGGATATACAGATAAGACCATTTGCTACAGATGTTAGATAGTAGCTTAGACGGGGGAGGTGAGATACAACACACAGTATATAGTACACCAATTAACTAAGATACAACAGTTTTAAACAAATGTTACTATGTGGCCAGATATCATATACAATATGAAAATTAATAATCAAAGTAACATACAGAAGTATATTGTTGTTGGTCTTCCAGGTAACTTCAAAATACCTTTAAATCTGTGGATGTTTGTTTGTGTCCAGAGTGAGGTGATTGTGGCTCTGAGTTGCAGCTGTGATGAGAGAGGGAGAGAAAGTGAGAGTCTAGGATATACAGATAAGACCATTTGCTACAGATGTTAGATAGTAGCTTAGACGGGGGAGGTGAGATACAACACACAGTATATAGTACACCAATTAACTAAGATACAACAGTTTTAAACAAATGTTACTATGTGGCCAGATATCATATACAATATGAAAATTAATAATTAAAGTAACAGACAGAAGTATATTGTTGTTGGTCTTCCAGGTAACTTCAAAATACCTTTAAATCTGTGGATGTTTGTTTGTGTCCAGAGTGAGGTGATTGTGGCTCTGAGTTGCAGCTTTAAATCTGTGGATGTTTGTTTGTGTCTAGAGTGAGGTGATTGTGGCTCTGAGTTACAGCTTTAAATCTGTGGATGATTGTTTGTTTGTGTCCAGAGTGAGGTGATTGTGGCTCTGAGTTGCAGCTTTAAATCTGTGGATGTTTGTTTGTGTCCAGAGTGAGGTGATTGTGGCTCTGAGTTGCAGCTGTGATGAGAGAGGGAGAGAAAGTGAGAGTCTAGGATATACAGATAAGACCATTTGCTACAGATGTTAGATAGTAGCTTAGACGGGGGAGGTGAGATACAACACACAGTATATAGTACACCAATTAACTAAGATACAACAGTTTTCAACAAATGTTACTATGTGGCCAGATATCATATACAATATGAAAATTAATAATCAAACTAACAGACAGAAGTATATTGTTGTTGGTCTTCCAGGTAACTTCAAAATACCTTTAAATCTGTGGATGTTTGTTTGTGTCCAGAGTGAGGTGATTGTGTCTCTGAGTTGCAGCTTTAAATCTGTGGATGTTTGTTTGTGTCCAGAGTGAGGTGATTGTGTCTCTGAGTTGCAGCTTTAAATCTGTGGATGTTTGTTTGTGTCCAGAGTGAGGTGATTGTGGCTCTGAGTTGCAGCTTTAAATCTGTGGATGTTTGTTTGTGTCCAGAGTGAGGTGATTGTGGCTCTGAGTTGCAGCTTTAAATCTTTGGATGTTTGTTTGTGTCTAGAGTGAGGTGATTGTGGCTCTGAGTTGCAGCTTTAAATCTGTGGATGTTTGTTTGTGTCTAGAGTGAGGTGATTGTGGCTCTGAGTTGCAGCTTTAAATCTGTGGATGTTTGTTTGTGTCCAGAGTGAGGTGATTGTGGCTCTGAGTTGCAGCTTTAAATCTGTGGATGTTTGTTTGTGTCTAGAGTGAGGTGATTGTGGCTCTGAGTTGCAGCTTTAAATCTGTGGATGTTTGTTTGTGTCTAGAGTGAGGTGATTGTGGCTCTGAGTTGCAGCTTTAAATCTGTGGATGTTTGTTTGTGTCCAGAGTGAGGTGATTGTGGCTCTGAGTTGCAGCTTTAAATCTGTGGATGTTTGTTTGTGTCTAGAGTGAGGTGATGGTGGCTCATAGTTGCAGCTGTGATGAGAGAGGGAGAGAAAGTGAGAGTCTAGGATATACAGATAAGACCATTTGCTACAGATGTTAGATAGTAGCTTAGACGGGGGAGGTGAGATACAACACACAGTATATAGTACACCAATTAACTAAGATACAACAGTTTTAAACAAATGTTACTACGTGGCCAGATATCATATACAATATGAAAATTAATAATTAAAGTAACAGACAGAAGTATATTGTTGTTGGTCTTCCAGGTAACTTCAAAATACCTTTAAATCTGTGGATGTTTGTTTGTGTCTAGAGTGAGGTGATTGTGGCTCTGAGTTGCAGCTTTAAATCTGTGGATGTTTGTTTGTGTCTAGAGTGAGGTGATTGTGGCTCTGAGTTGCAGCTTTAAATCTGTGGATGTTTGTTTGTGTCCAGAGTGAGGTGATTGTGGCTCTGAGTTGCAGCTTTAAATCTGTGGATGTTTGTTTGTGTCCAGAGTGAGGTGATTGTGGCTCTGAGTTGCAGCTGTGATGAGAGAGGGAGAGAAAGTGAGAGTCTAGGATATACAGATAAGACCATTTGTTACAGATGTTAGATAGTAGCTTAGACGGGGGAGGTGAGATACAACACACAGTATATAGTACACCAATTAACTAAGATACAACAGTTTTAAAACAAATGTTACTACGTGGCCAGATATCATATACAATATGAAAATTAATAATTAAAGTAACAGACAGAAGTATATTGTTGTTGGTCTTCCAGGTAACTTCAAAATACCTTTAAATCTGTGGATGTTTGTTTGTGTCCAGAGTGAGGTGATTGTGGCTCTGAGTTGTAGCTTTACATCTGTGGATTTTTGTCTGTGTCCAGAGTGAGGTGATTGTGGCTCTGAGTTGCAGCTTTAAATCTGTGGATGTTTGTTTGTGTCCAGAGTGAGGTGATTGTGGCTCTGAGTTGCAGCTGTGATGAGAGAGGGAGAGAAAGTGAGAGTCTAGGATATACAGATAAGACCATTTGCTACAGATGTTAGATAGTAGCTTAGACGGGGGAGGTGAGATACAACACACAGTATATAGTACACCAATTAACTAAGATACAACAGTTTTAAACAAATGTTACTATGTGGCCAGATATCATATACAATATGAAAATTAATAATTAAAGTAACAGACAGAAGTATATTGTTGTTGGTCTTCCAGGTAACTTCAAAATAGCTTTAAATCTGTGGATGTTTGTTTGTGTCCAGAGTGAGGTGATTGTGGCTCTGAGTTGCAGCTTTAAATCTGTGGATGTTTTTTTTGTGTCCAGAGTGAGGTGATTGTGGCTCTGAGTTGCAGCTTTAAATCTGTGGATGTTTGTTTGTGTCTAGAGTGAGGTGATTGTGGCTCTGAGTTGCAGCTTTAAATCTGTGGATGTTTGTTTGTGTCTAGAGTGAGGTGATTGTGGCTCTGAGTTGCAGCTTTAAATCTGTGGATGTTTGTTTGTGTCCAGAGTGAGGTGATTGTGGCTCTGAGTTGCAGCTTTAAATCTTTGGATGTTTGTTTGTGTCTAGAGTGAGGTGATTGTGGCTCTGAGTTGCAGCTTTAAATCTGTGGATGTTTGTTTGTGTCCAGAGTGAGGTGATTGTGGCTCTGAGTTGCAGCTGTGATGAGAGAGGGAGAGAAAGTGAGAGTCTAGGATATACAGATAAGACCATTTGCTACAGATGTTAGATAGTAGCTTAGACGGGGGAGGTGAGATACAACACACAGTATATAGTACACCAATTAACTAAGATACAACAGTTTTAAACAAATGTTACTATGTGGCCAGATATCATATACAATATGAAAATTAATAATTAAAGTAACAGACAGAAGTATATTGTTGTTGGTCTTCCAGGTAACTTCAAAATACCTTTAAATCTGTGGATGTTTGTTTGTGTCCAGAGTGAGGTGATTGTGGCTCTGAGTTGCAGCTTTAAATCTGTGGATGTTTGTTTGTGTCTAGATTAAGGTGATTGTGGCTCTGAGTTGCAGCTTTAAATCTGTGGATGTTTGTTTGTGTCCAGAGTGAGGTGATTGTGGCTCTGAGTTGCAGCTTTAAATCTGTGGATGTTTCTTTGTGTCCAGAGTGAGGTGATTGTGGCTCTGAGTTGCAGCTTTAAATCTGTGGATGTTTCTTTGTGTCCAGAGTGAGGTGATTGTGGCTCTGAGTTGCAGCTTTAAATCTGTGGATGTTTGTTTGTGTCTAGAGTGAGGTGATTGTGGCTCTGAGTTGCAGCTTTAAATCTGTGGATGTTTGTTGGTGTCCAGAGTGAGGTGATTGTGGCTCTGAGTTGCAGCTGTGATGAGAGAGGGAGAGAAAGTGAGAGTCTAGGATATACAGATAAGACCATTTGCTACAGATGTTAGATAGTAGCTTAGACGGGGGAGGTGAGATACAACACACAGTATATAGTACACCAATTAACTAAGATACAACAGTTTTAAACAAATGTTACTATGTGGCCAGATATCATATACAATATGAAAATTAATAATTAAAGTAACAGACAGAAGTATATTGTTGTTGGTCTTCCAGGTAACTTCAAAATAGCTTTAAATCTGTGGATGTTTGTTTGTGTCCAGAGTGAGGTGATTGTGGCTCTGAGTTGCAGCTTTAAATCTGTGGATGTTTGTTTGTGTCTAGAGTGAGGTGATTGTGGCTCTGAGTTGCAGCTTTAAATCTGTGGATGTTTGTTTGTGTCTAGATTAAGGTGATTGTGGCTCTGAGTTGCAGCTTTAAATCTGTGGATGTTTGTTTGTGTCTAGAGTGAGGTGATTGTGGCTCTGAGTTGCAGCTTTAAATCTGTGGATGTTTGTTTGTGTCCAGAGTGAGGTGATTGTGGCTCTGAGTTGCAGCTTTAAATCTGTGGATGTTTGTTTGTGTCTAGAGTGAGGTGATTGTGGCTCTGAGTTGCAGCTTTAAATCTGTGGATGTTTGTTTGTGTCCAGAGTGAGGTGATTGTGGCTCTGAGTTGCAGCTTTAAATCTGTGGATGTTTGTTTGTGTCCAGAGTGAGGTGATTGTGGCTCTGAGTTGCAGCTTTAAATCTGTGGATGTTTGTTTGTGTCTAGAGTGAGGTGATTGTGGCTCTGAGTTGCAGCTGTGATGAGAGAGGGAGAGAAAGTGAGAGTCTAGGATATACAGATAAGACCATTTGCTACAGATGTTAGATAGTAGCTTAGATGGGGGAGGTGAGATACAACACACAGTATATAGTACACCAATTAACTCAGATACAACAGTTTTAAACAAATGTTACTATGTGGCCAGATATAATATACAATATGAAAATTAATAATTAAAGTAACAGACAGAAGTATATTGTTGTTGGTCTTCCAGGTAACTTCAAAATACCTTTAAATCTGTGGATGTTTGTTTGTGTCCAGAGTGAGGTGATTGTGGCTCTGAGTTGCAGCTTTAAATCTGTGGATGTTTGTTTGTGTCCAGAGTGAGGTGATTGTGGCTCTGAGTTGCAGCTGTGATGAGAGAGGGAGAGAAAGTGAGAGTCTAGGATATACAGATAAGACCATTTGCTACAGATGTTAGATAGTAGCTTAGACGGGGGAGGTGAGATACAACACACAGTATATAGTACACCAATTAACTAAGATACAACAGTTTTAAACAAATGTTACTATGTGGCCAGATATCATATACAATATAAAAATTAATAATTAAAGTAACAGACAGAAGTATATTGTTGTTGGTCTTCCAGGTAACTTCAAAATACCTTTAAATCTGTGGATGTTTGTTTGTGTCCAGAGTGAGGTGATTGTGGCTCTGAGTTGCAGCTTTAAATCTGTGGATGTTTGTTTGTGTCCAGAGTGAGGTGATTGTGGCTCTGAGTTGCAGCTTTAAATCTGTGGATGTTTGTTTGTGTCCAGAGTGAGGTGATTGTGGCTCTGAGTTGCAGCTTTAAATCTGTGGATGTTTGTTTGTGTCCAGAGTGAGGTGATTGTGGCTCTGAGTTGCAGCTGTGATGAGAGAGGGAGAGAAAGTGAGAGTCTAGGATATACAGATAAGACCATTTGCTACAGATGTTAGATAGTAGCTTAGACGGGGGAGGTGAGATACAACACACAGTATATAGTACACCAATTAACTAAGATACAACAGTTTTAAACAAATGTTACTTTGTGGCCAGATAGCATATACAATATGAAAATTAATAATTAAAGTAACAGACAGAAGTATATTGTTGTTGGTCTTCCAGGTAACTTCAAAATACCTTTAAATGTGTGGATGTTTGTTTGTGTCCAGAGTGAGGTGATTGTGGCTCTGAGCTGCAGCTTTAAATCTGTGGATGTTTGTTTGTGTCCAGAGTGAGGTGATTGTGGCTCTGAGTTGCAGCTTTAAATCTGTGGATGTTTGTTTGTGTCTAGAGTGAGGTGATTGTGGCTCTGAGTTGCAGCTGTGATGAGAGAGGGAGAAAAAGTGAGAGTCTAGGATATACAGATAAGACCATTTGCTACAGATGTTAGATAGTAGCTTAGACGGGGGAGGTGAGATACAACACACAGTATATAGTACACCAATTAACTAAGATACAACAGTTTTAAACAAATGTTACTACGTGGCCAGATATCATATACAATATGAAAATTAATAATTAAAGTAACAGACAGAAGTATATTGTTGTTGGTCTTCCAGGTAACTTCAAAATACCTTTAAATCTGTGGATGTTTGTTTGTGTCTAGAGTGAGGTGATTGTGGCTCTGAGTTGCAGCTTTAAATCTGTGGATGTTTGTTTGTGTCCAGAGTGAGGTGATTGTGGCTCTGAGTTGCAGCTGTGATGAGAGAGGGAGAGAAAGTGAGAGTCTAGGATATACAGATAAGACCATTTGTTACAGATGTTAGATAGTAGCTTAGACGGGGGAGGTGAGATACAACACACAGTATATAGTACACCAATTAACTAAGATACAACAGTTTTAAACAAATGTTACTATGTGGCCAGATATCATATACAATATGAAAATTAATAATCAAAGTAACAGACAGAAGTATATTGTTGTTGGTCTTCCAGGTAACTTCAAAATACCTTTAAATCTGTGGATGTTTGTTTGTGTCCAGAGTGAGGTGATTGTGGCTCTGAGTTGCAGCTTTAAATCTGTGGATGTTTGTTTGTGTCCAGAGTGAGGTGATTGTGGCTCTGAGTTGCAGCTGTGATGAGAGAGGGAGAGAAAGTGAGAGTCTAGGATATACAGATAAGACCATTTGCTACAGATGTTAGATAGTAGCTTAGACGGGGGAGGTGAGATACAACACACAGTATATAGTACACCAATTAACTAAGATACAACAGTTTTTAAACAAATGTTACTATGTGGCCAGATATCATATACAATATGAAAATTAATAATTAAAGTAACAGACAGAAGTATATTGTTGTTGGTCTTCCAGGTAACTTCAAAATAGCTTTAAATCTGTGGATGTTTGTTTGTGTCTAGAGTGAGGTGATTGTGGCTCTGAGTTGCAGCTTTAAATCTGTGGATGTTTGTTTGTGTCTAGAGTGAGGTGATTGTGGCTCTGAGTTGCAGCTTTAAATCTGTGGATGTTTGTTTGTGTCCAGAGTGAGGTGATTGTGGCTCTGAGTTGCAGCTTTAAATCTTTGGATGTTTGTTTGTGTCTAGAGTGAGGTGATTGTGGCTCTGAGTTGCAGCTTTAAATCTGTGGATGTTTGTTTGTGTCCAGAGTGAGGTGATTGTGGCTCTGAGTTGCAGCTTTAAATCTGTGGATGTTTGTTTGTGTCTAGAGTGAGGTGATGGTGGCTCATAGTTGCAGCTGTGATGAGAGAGGGAGAGAAAGTGAGAGTCTAGGATATACAGATAAGACCATTTGCTACAGATGTTAGATAGTAGCTTAGACGGGGGAGGTGAGATACAACACACAGTATATAGTACACCAATTAACTAAGATACAACAGTTTTAAACAAATGTTACTACGTGGCCAGATATCATATACAATATGAAAATTAATAATTAAAGTAACAGACAGAAGTATATTGTTGTTGGTCTTCCAGGTAACTTCAAAATACCTTTAAATCTGTGGATGTTTGTTTGTGTCTAGAGTGAGGTGATTGTGGCTCTGAGTTGCAGCTTTAAATCTGTGGATGTTTGTTTGTGTCCAGAGTGAGGTGATTGTGGCTCTGAGTTGCAGCTGTGATGAGAGAGGGAGAGAAAGTGAGAGTCTAGGATATACAGATAAGACCATTTGTTACAGATGTTAGATAGTAGCTTAGACGGGGGAGGTGAGATACAACACACAGTATATAGTACACCAATTAACTAAGATACAACAGTTTTAAACAAATGTTACTACGTGGCCAGATATCATATACAATATGAAAATTAATAATTAAAGTAACAGACAGAAGTATATTGTTGTTGGTCTTCCAGGTAACTTCAAAATACCTTTAAATCTGTGGATGTTTGTTTGTGTCCAGAGTGAGGTGATTGTGGCTCTGAGTTGTAGCTTTACATCTGTGGATTTTGTCTGTGTCCAGAGTGAGGTGATTGTGGCTCTGAGTTGCAGCTTTAAATCTTTGGATGTTTGTTTGTGTCTAGAGTGAGGTGATTGTGGCTCTGAGTTGCAGCTTTAAATCTGTGGATGTTTGTTTGTGTCCAGAGTGAGGTGATTGTGGCTCTGAGTTGCAGCTGTGATGAGAGAGGGAGAGAAAGTGAGAGTCTAGGATATACAGATAAGACCATTTGCTACAGATGTTAGATAGTAGCTTAGATGGGGGAGGTGAGATACAACACACAGTATATAGTACACCAATTAACTCAGATACAACAGTTTTAAACAAATGTTACTATGTGGCCAGATATAATATACAATATGAAAATTAATAATTAAAGTAACAGACAGAAGTATATTGTTGTTGGTCTTCCAGGTAACTTCAAAATACCTTTAAATCTGTGGATGTTTGTTTGTGTCCAGAGTGAGGTGATTGTGGCTCTGAGTTGCAGCTTTAAATCTGTGGATGTTTGTTTGTGTCCAGAGTGAGGTGATTGTGGCTCTGAGTTGCAGCTGTGATGAGAGAGGGAGAGAAAGTGAGAGTCTAGGATATACAGATAAGACCATTTGTTACAGATGTTAGATAGTAGCTTAGACGGGGGGAGGTGAGATACAACACACAGTATATAGTACACCAATTAACTAAGATACAACAGTTTTAAACAAATGTTACTACGTGGCCAGATATCATATACAATATGAAAATTAATAATTAAAGTAACAGACAGAAGTATATTGTTGTTGGTCTTCCAGGTAACTTCAAAATACCTTTAAATCTGTGGATGTTTGTTTGTGTCCAGAGTGAGGTGATTGTGGCTCTGAGTTGTAGCTTTACATCTGTGGATTTTTGTCTGTGTCCAGAGTGAGGTGATTGTGGCTCTGAGTTGCAGCTGTGATGAGAGAGGGAGAGAAAGTGAGAGTCTAGGATATACAGATAAGACCATTTGCTACAGATGTTAGATAGTAGCTTAGATGGGGGAGGTGAGATACAACACACAGTATATAGTACACCAATTAACTCAGATACAACAGTTTTAAACAAATGTTACTATGTGGCCAGATATAATATACAATATGAAAATTAATAATTAAAGTAACAGACAGAAGTATATTGTTGTTGGTCTTCCAGGTAACTTCAAAATACCTTTAAATCTGTGGATGTTTGTTTGTGTCCAGAGTGAGGTGATTGTGGCTCTGAGTTGCAGCTTTAAATCTGTGGATGTTTGTTTGTGTCCAGAGTGAGGTGATTGTGGCTCTGAGTTGCAGCTGTGATGAGAGAGGGAGAGAAAGTGAGAGTCTAGGATATACAGATAAGACCATTTGCTACAGATGTTAGATAGTAGCTTAGACGGGGGAGGTGAGATACAACACACAGTATATAGTACACCAATTAACTAAGATACAACAGTTTTTAAACAAATGTTACTATGTGGCCAGATATCATATACAATATGAAAATTAATAATTAAAGTAACAGACAGAAGTATATTGTTGTTGGTCTTCCAGGTAACTTCAAAATACCTTTAAATCTGTGGATGTTTGTTTGTGTCCAGAGTGAGGTGATTGTGGCTCTGAGCTGCAGCTGTGATGAGAGAGGGAGAGAAAGTGAGAGTCTAGGATATACAGATAAGACCATTTGCTACAGATGTTAGATAGTAGCTTAGACGGGGGAGGTGAGATACAACACACAGTATATAGTACACCAATTAACTAAGATACAACAGTTTTAAACAAATGTTACTATGTGGCCAGATATCATATACAATATAAAAATTAATAATTAAAGTAACAGACAGAAGTATATTGTTGTTGGTCTTCCAGGTAACTTCAAAATACCTTTAAATCTGTGGATGTTTGTTTGTGTCCAGAGTGAGGTGATTGTGGCTCTGAGTTGCAGCTTTAAATCTGTGGATGTTTGTTTGTGTCCAGAGTGAGGTGATTGTGGCTCTGAGTTGCAGCTTTAAATCTGTGGATGTTTGTTTGTGTCCAGAGTGAGGTGATTGTGGCTCTGAGTTGCAGCTTTAAATCTGTGGATGTTTGTTTGTGTCCAGAGTGAGGTGATTGTGGCTCTGAGTTGCAGCTGTGATGAGAGAGGGAGAGAAAGTGAGAGTCTAGGATATACAGATAAGACCATTTGCTACAGATGTTAGATAGTAGCTTAGACGGGGGAGGTGAGATACAACACACAGTATATAGTACACCAATTAACTAAGATACAACAGTTTTAAACAAATGTTACTTTGTGGCCAGATATCATATACAATATGAAAATTAATAATTAAAGTAACAGACAGAAGTATATTGTTGTTGGTCTTCCAGGTAACTTCAAAATACCTTTAAATGTGTGGATGTTTGTTTGTGTCCAGAGTGAGGTGATTGTGGCTCTGAGCTGCAGCTTTAAATCTGTGGATGTTTGTTTGTGTCCAGAGTGAGGTGATTGTGGCTCTGAGTTGCAGCTTTAAATCTGTGGATGTTTGTTTGTGTCTAGAGTGAGGTGATTGTGGCTCTGAGTTGCAGCTGTGATGAGAGAGGGAGAAAAAGTGAGAGTCTAGGATATACAGATAAGACCATTTGCTACAGATGTTAGATAGTAGCTTAGACGGGGGAGGTGAGATACAACACACAGTATATAGTACACCAATTAACTAAGATACAACAGTTTTAAACAAATGTTACTATGTGGCCAGATATCATATACAATATGAAAATTAATAATTAAAGTAACAGACAGAAGTATATTGTTGTTGGTCTTCCAGGTAACTTCAAAATAGCTTTAAATCTGTGGATGTTTGTTTGTGTCTAGAGTGAGGTGATTGTGGCTCTGAGTTGCAGCTTTAAATCTGTGGATGTTTGTTTGTGTCTAGAGTGAGGTGATTGTGGCTCTGAGTTGCAGCTTTAAATCTGTGGATGTTTGTTTGTGTCCAGAGTGAGGTGATTGTGGCTCTGAGTTGCAGCTTTAAATCTTTGGATGTTTGTTTGTGTCTAGAGTGAGGTGATTGTGGCTCTGAGTTGCAGCTTTAAATCTGTGGATGTTTGTTTGTGTCCAGAGTGAGGTGATTGTGGCTCTGAGTTGCAGCTTTAAATCTGTGGATGTTTGTTTGTGTCCAGAGTGAGGTGATTGTGGCTCTGAGTTGCAGCTTTAAATCTGTGGATGTTTGTTTGTGTCCAGAGTGAGGTGATTGTGGCTCTGAGTTGCAGCTGTGATGAGAGAGGGAGAGAAAGTGAGAGTCTAGGATATACAGATAAGACCATTTGTTACAGATGTTAGATAGTAGCTTAGACGGGGGAGGTGAGATACAACACACAGTATATAGTACACCAATTAACTAAGATACAACAGTTTTAAACAAATGTTACTACGTGGCCAGATATCATATACAATATGAAAATTAATAATTAAAGTAACAGACAGAAGTATATTGTTGTTGGTCTTCCAGGTAACTTCAAATAGCTTTAAATCTGTGGATGTTTGTTTGTGTCCAGAGTGAGGTGATTGTGGCTCTGAGTTGCAGCTTTAAATCTGTGGATGTTTTTTTGTGTCCAGAGTGAGGTGATTGTGGCTCTGAGTTGCAGCTTTAAATCTGTGGATGTTTGTTTGTGTCTAGAGTGAGGTGATTGTGGCTCTGAGTTGCAGCTTTAAATCTGTGGATGTTTTTTTGTGTCCAGAGTGAGGTGATTGTGGCTCTGAGTTGCAGCTTTAAATCTGTGGATGTTTGTTTGTGTCTAGAGTGAGGTGATTGTGGCTCTGAGTTGCAGCTTTAAATCTGTGGATGTTTGTTTGTGTCTAGAGTGAGGTGATTGTGGCTCTGAGTTGCAGCTTTAAATCTGTGGATGTTTGTTTGTGTCCAGAGTGAGGTGATTGTGGCTCTGAGTTGCAGCTTTAAATCTTTGGATGTTTGTTTGTGTCTAGAGTGAGGTGATTGTGGCTCTGAGTTGCAGCTTTAAATCTGTGGATGTTTGTTTGTGTCCAGAGTGAGGTGATTGTGGCTCTGAGTTGCAGCTGTGATGAGAGAGGGAGAGAAAGTGAGAGTCTAGGATATACAGATAAGACCATTTGCTACAGATGTTAGATAGTAGCTTAGACGGGGGAGGTGAGATACAACACACAGTATATAGTACACCAATTAACTAAGATACAACAGTTTTAAACAAATGTTACTATGTGGCCAGATATCATATACAATATGAAAATTAATAATTAAAGTAACAGACAGAAGTATATTGTTGTTGGTCTTCCAGGTAACTTCAAAATACCTTTAAATCTGTGGATGTTTGTTTGTGTCCAGAGTGAGGTGATTGTGGCTCTGAGTTGCAGCTTTAAATCTGTGGATGTTTGTTTGTGTCTAGATTAAGGTGATTGTGGCTCTGAGTTGCAGCTTTAAATCTGTGGATGTTTGTTTGTGTCCAGAGTGAGGTGATTGTGGCTCTGAGTTGCAGCTTTAAATCTGTGGATGTTTCTTTGTGTCCAGAGTGAGGTGATTGTGCTCTGAGTTGCAGCTTTAAATCTGTGGATGTTTCTTTGTGTCCAGAGTGAGGTGATTGTGGCTCTGAGTTGCAGCTTTAAATCTGTGGATGTTTGTTTGTGTCTAGAGTGAGGTGATTGTGGCTCTGAGTTGCAGCTTTAAATCTGTGGATGTTTGTTGGTGTCCAGAGTGAGGTGATTGTGGCTCTGAGTTGCAGCTGTGATGAGAGAGGGAGAGAAAGTGAGAGTCTAGGATATACAGATAAGACCATTTGCTACAGATGTTAGATAGTAGCTTAGACGGGGGAGGTGAGATACAACACACAGTATATAGTACACCAATTAACTAAGATACAACAGTTTTAAACAAATGTTACTATGTGGCCAGATATCATATACAATATGAAAATTAATAATTAAAGTAACAGACAGAAGTATATTGTTGTTGGTCTTCCAGGTAACTTCAAAATAGCTTTAAATCTGTGGATGTTTGTTTGTGTCCAGAGTGAGGTGATTGTGGCTCTGAGTTGCAGCTGTGATGAGAGAGGGAGAGAAAGTGAGAGTCTAGGATATACAGATAAGACCATTTGCTACAGATGTTAGATAGTAGCTTAGACGGGGGAGGTGAGATACAACACACAGTATATAGTACACCAATTAACTAAGATACAACAGTTTTAAACAAATGTTACTATGTGGCCAGATATCATATACAATATGAAAATAATAATTAAAGTAACAGACAGAAGTATATTGTTGTTGGTCTTCCAGGTAACTTCAAAATAGCTTTAAATCTGTGGATGTTTGTTTGTGTCTAGAGTGAGGTGATTGTGGCTCTGAGTTGCAGCTTTAAATCTGTGGATGTTTGTTTGTGTCTAGAGTGAGGTGATTGTGGCTCTGAGTTGCAGCTTTAAATCTGTGGATGTTTGTTTGTGTCCAGAGTGAGGTGATTGTGGCTCTGAGTTGCAGCTTTAAATCTTTGGATGTTTGTTTGTGTCTAGAGTGAGGTGATTGTGGCTCTGAGTTGCAGCTTTAAATCTGTGGATGTTTGTTTGTGTCCAGAGTGAGGTGATTGTGGCTCTGAGTTGCAGCTTTAAATCTGTGGATGTTTGTTTGTGTCTAGAGTGAGGTGATTGTGGCTCTGAGTTGCAGCTTTAAATCTGTGGATGTTTGTTTGTGTCCAGAGTGAGGTGATTGTGGCTCTGAGTTGCAGCTGTGATGAGAGAGGGAGAGAAAGTGAGAGTCTAGGATATACAGATAAGACCATTTGTTACAGATGTTAGATAGTAGCTTAGACGGGGGAGGTGAGATACAACACACAGTATATAGTACACCAATTAACTAAGATACAACAGTTTTAAACAAATGTTACTACGTGGCCAGATATCATATACAATATGAAAATTAATAATTAAAGTAACAGACAGAAGTATATTGTTGTTGGTCTTCCAGGTAACTTCAAAATAGCTTTAAATCTGTGGATGTTTGTTTGTGTCCAGAGTGAGGTGATTGTGGCTCTGAGTTGCAGCTTTAAATCTGTGGATGTTTTTTTGTGTCCAGAGTGAGGTGATTGTGGCTCTGAGTTGCAGCTTTAAATCTGTGGATGTTTGTTTGTGTCTAGAGTGAGGTGATTGTGGCTCTGAGTTGCAGCTTTAAATCTGTGGATGTTTTTTTGTGTCCAGAGTGAGGTGATTGTGGCTCTGAGTTGCAGCTTTAAATCTGTGGATGTTTGTTTGTGTCTAGAGTGAGGTGATTGTGGCTCTGAGTTGCAGCTTTAAATCTGTGGATGTTTGTTTGTGTCCAGAGTGAGGTGATTGTGGCTCTGAGTTGCAGCTTTAAATCTTTGGATGTTTGTTGTGTCTAGAGTGAGGTGATTGTGGCTCTGAGTTGCAGCTTTAAATCTGTGGATGTTTGTTTGTGTCCAGAGTGAGGTGATTGTGGCTCTGAGTTGCAGCTTTAAATCTGTGGATGTTTCTTTGTGTCCAGAGTGAGGTGATTGTGGCTCTGAGTTGCAGCTTTAAATCTGTGGATGTTTCTTTGTGTCCAGAGTGAGGTGATTGTGGCTCTGAGTTGCAGCTTTAAATCTGTGGATGTTTGTTTGTGTCTAGAGTGAGGTGATTGTGGCTCTGAGTTGCAGCTTTAAATCTGTGGATGTTTGTTGGTGTCCAGAGTGAGGTGATTGTGGCTCTGAGTTGCAGCTGTGATGAGAGAGGGAGAGAAAGTGAGAGTCTAGGATATACAGATAAGACCATTTGCTACAGATGTTAGATAGTAGCTTAGACGGGGGAGGTGAGATACAACACACAGTATATAGTACACCAATTAACTAAGATACAACAGTTTTAAACAAATGTTACTATGTGGCCAGATATCATATACAATATGAAAATTAATAATTAAAGTAACAGACAGAAGTATATTGTTGTTGGTCTTCCAGGTAACTTCAAAATAGCTTTAAATCTGTGGATGTTTGTTTGTGTCCAGAGTGAGGTGATTGTGGCTCTGAGTTGCAGCTTTAAATCTGTGGATGTTTGTTTGTGTCTAGAGTGAGGTGATTGTGGCTCTGAGTTGCAGCTTTAAATCTGTGGATGTTTGTTTGTGTCTAGATTAAGGTGATTGTGGCTCTGAGTTGCAGCTTTAAATCTGTGGATGTTTGTTTGTGTCCAGAGTGAGGTGATTGTGGCTCTGAGTTGCAGCTTTAAATCTGTGGATGTTTGTTTGTGTCCAGAGTGAGGTGATTGTGGCTCTGAGTTGCAGCTTTAAATCTGTGGATGTTTGTTTGTGTCTAGAGTGAGGTGATTGTGGCTCTGAGTTGCAGCTGTGATGAGAGAGGGAGAGAAAGTGAGAGTCTAGGATGTACAGATAAGACCATTTGCTACAGATGTTAGATAGTAGCTTAGATGGGGGAGGTGAGATACAACACACAGTATATAGTACACCAATTAACTCAGATACAACAGTTTTAAACAAATGTTACTATGTGGCCAGATATAATATACAATATGAAAATTAATAATTAAAGTAACAGACAGAAGTATATTGTTGTTGGTCTTCCAGGTAACTTCAAAATACCTTTAAATCTGTGGATGTTTGTTTGTGTCCAGAGTGAGGTGATTGTGGCTCTGAGTTGCAGCTTTAAATCTGTGGATGTTTGTTTGTGTCCAGAGTGAGGTGATTGTGGCTCTGAGTTGCAGCTGTGATGAGAGAGGGAGAGAAAGTGAGAGTCTAGGATATACAGATAAGACCATTTGCTACAGATGTTAGATAGTAGCTTAGACGGGGGAGGTGAGATACAACACACAGTATATAGTACACCAATTAACTAAGATACAACAGTTTTAAACAAATGTTACTATGTGGCCAGATATCATATACAATATGAAAATTAATAATTAAAGTAACAGACAGAAGTATATTGTTGTTGGTCTTCAGGTAACTTCAAAATACCTTTAAATCTGTGGATGTTTGTTTGTGTCCAGAGTGAGGTGATTGTGGCTCTGAGCTGCAGCTGTGATGAGAGAGGGAGAGAAAGTGAGAGTCTAGGATATACAGATAAGACCATTTGCTACAGATGTTAGATAGTAGCTTAGACGGGGGAGGTGAGATACAACACACAGTATATAGTACACCAATTAACTAAGATACAACAGTTTTAAACAAATGTTACTATGTGGCCAGATATCATATACAATATGAAAATTAATAATTAAAGTAACAGACAGAAGTATATTGTTGTTGGTCTTCCAGGTAACTTCAAAATACCTTTAAATCTGTGGATGTTTGTTTGTGTCCAGAGTGAGGTGATTGTGGCTCTGAGTTGCAGCTGTGATGAGAGAGGGAGAGAAAGTGAGAGTCTAGGATATACAGATAAGGACCATTTGCTACAGATGTTAGATAGTAGCTTAGACGGGGAGGTGAGATACAACACACAGTATATAGTACACCAATTAACTAAGATACAACAGTTTTAAACAAATGTTACTAATGTGGCCAGATATCATATACAATATGAAAATTAATAATTAAAGTAACAGACAGAAGTATATTGTTGTTGGTCTTCCAGGGTACTTCAAAACACCTTTAAATCTGTGGATGTTTGTTTGTGTCCAGAGTGAGGTGATTGTGGCTCTGAGTTGCAGCTGTGATGAGAGAGGGAGAGAAAGGTGAGAGTCTAGGATATACAGATAAGACCATTGCTACAGATGTTAGATAGTAGCTTAGATGGGGGAGGTGAGATACAACACACAGTATATAGTACACCAATTAACTAAGATACAACAGTTTTAAACAAATGTTACTATGTGGCCAGATATCATATACAATATGAAAATTAATAATTAAAGTAACAGACAGAAGTATATTGTTGTTGGTCTTCCAGGTAACTTCAAAATACCTTTAAATCTGTGGATGTTTGTTTGTGTCCAGAGTGAGGTGATTGTGGCTCTGAGTTGCAGCTGTGATGAGAGAGGGAGAGAAAGTGAGAGTCTAGGATATACAGATAAGACCATTTGCTACAGATGTTAGATAGTAGCTTAGACGGGGGAGGTGAGATACAACACACAGTATATAGTACACCAATTAACTAAGATACAACAGTTTTAAACAAATGTTACTATGTGGCCAGATATCATATACAATATGAAAATTAATAATTAAAGTAACAGACAGAAGTATATTGTTGTTGGTCTTCCAGGTAACTTCAAAATACCTTTAAATCTGTGGATGTTTGTTTGTGTCCAGAGTGAGGTGATTGTGGCTCTGAGTTGCAGCTTTAAATCTGTGGATGTTTGTTTGTGTCTAGAGTGAGGTGATTGTGGCTCTGAGTTGCAGCTTTAAATCTGTGGGTGTTTGTTTGTGTCTAGAGTGAGGTGATTGTGGCTCTGAGTTGCAGCTGTGATGAGAGAGGGAGAGAAAGTGAGAGTCTAGGATTTACAGATAAGACCATTTGCTACAGATGTTAGATAGTAGCTTTGACGGGGGAGGTGAGATACAACACACAGTATATAGTACACCAATTAACTAAGATACAACTGTTTTAAACAAATGTTACTATGTGGCCAGATATCATATACAATATGAAAATTAATAATTAAAGTAACAGACAGAAGTATATTGTTGTTGGTCTTCCAGGTAACTTCAAAATACCTTTAAATCTGTGGATGTTGTTTGTGTCCAGAGTGAGGTGATTGTGGCTCTGAGTTGCAGCTTTAAATCTGTGGGTGTTTGTTTGTGTCTAGAGTGAGGTGATTGTGGCTCTGAGTTGCAGCTTTAATCTGTGGATGTTTGTTTGTGTCCAGAGTGAGGTGATTGTGGCTCTGAGTTGCAGCTGTGATGAGAGAGGGAGAGAAAGTGAGAGTCTAGGATATACAGATAAGACCATTTGCTACAGATGTTAGATAGTAAGCTTAGACGGGGGAGGTGAGATACAACACACAGTATATAGTACACCGATTAACTAAGATACAACAGTTTTAAACAAATGTTACTATGTGGCCAGATATCATATACAATATGAAAAATAATAATTAAAGTAACAGACAGAAGTATATTGTTGTTGGTCTTCCAGGTAACTTCAAAATACCTTTAAATCTGTGGATGTTTGTTTGTGTCCAGAGTGAGGTGATGGTGGCTCTGAGTTGCAGCTGTGATGAGAGAGGGAGAGAAAGTGAGAGTCTAGGATATACAGATAAGACCATTTGCTACAGATGTTAGATAGTAGCTTAGACGGGGGAGGTGAGATACAACACACAGTATATAGTACACCAATTAACTAAGATACAACAGTTTTAAACAAATGTTACTATGTGGCCAGATATCATATACAATATGAAAATTAATAATTAAAGTAACAGACAGAAGTATATTGTTGTTGGTCTTCCAGGTAACTTCAAAATACCTTTAAATCTGTGGATGTTTGTTTGTGTCCAGAGTGAGGTGATTGTGGCTCTGAGTTGCAGCTTTAAATCTGTGGATGTTTGTTTGTGTCCAGAGTGAGGTGATTGTGGCTCTGAGTTGCAGCTTTAAATCTGTGGATGTTTGTTTGTGTCCAGAGTGAGGTGATTGTGGCTCTGAGTTGCAGCTTTAAATCTGTGGATGTTTGTTTGTGTCCAGAGTGAGGTGATTGTTCTATTGTGTACAGCTAAATGTGTCTTTCGAGAGAAACCTTTCCCACACTCTTGGCACACATATGGCCTCTCTCCTGTATGAGTTCTATTGTGTCTTGCTAAATCTGTCCTTCGAGAGAAACCTTTCCCACACTCTTGGCAAACAAATGGCTTCTCCACTGTATGAGTTAAATGGCGCCCAATCAGTTGTGAACGTCTACAGAGGTCGTTACCACAATCAGAACCAGTATGTGACTTTTGTCTAGTATGAGTTACGCTCTGTGCAACCACATCTGAATCTGCAGTGACTATTAAATAACATTCTTGGCACACATGTAGCTTCTTCTTTGTATGAGTTTTATCATGGCCGGGCATTAGTGAGAAATCTTTCCCACATTGCTGGCAAACAAATGACTTCTGATCTGTATGAGTTCTTCGATGACTGGCCACTTGTGACTTCCGTCTTACATATGATGCTTTTTCATCCTTCCTTTCTTCTAGTCTGGTGTGAAGCTTTGCACAGTTTGAGGTGTCCTTTCTTGCTCTCCTGGTTCTATAGATAAAGTTCTTACTTTGAGGACATGTTTCTTGTTCATCTTGATATGACTCTGAATTAACAAAAGTAATTACTTTGTCACAACATGTATATTCTTTCACCTGGATCATTTCAAGCAATGTGCGAAGGGCCTACTATAATCATTGGTAATTGGCCCATGGCTGACATGGGGGGAAATATAAATGTGAGAAGGGGCCAAACCGGCAATTTGAACAATATGTTCTCTGTCAATAATTGATTTATTTGTTGTAATGTGGTATAAGAAGGAGCTCCTGGGAATAAAGTTTATTCCCTCTTTGGAACATATAGAAATTGTGTTTATTTATTGAGGAAGACGTGTATGTGTAAAACTTGTACAATATGAAAATTAATAATTAAAGTAACAGACAGAAGTATATTGTTGTTGGTCTTCCAGGTAACTTCAAAATACCTTTAAATCTGTGGATGTTTGTTTGTGTCCAGAGTGAGGTGATTGTGGCTCTGAGTTGCAGCTGTGATGAGAGAGGGAGAGAAAGTGAGAGTCTAGGATATACAGATAAGACCATTTGCTACAGATGTTAGATAGTAGCTTAGACGGGGGAGGTGAGATACAACACACAGTATATAGTACACCAATTAACTAAGATACAACAGTTTTAAACAAATGTTACTATGTGGCCAGATATCATATACAATATGAAAATTAATAATTAAAGTAACAGACAGAAGTATATTGTTGTTGGTCTTCCAGGTAACTTCAAAATACCTTTAAATCTGTGGATGTTTGTTTGTGTCCAGAGTGAGGTGATTGTGGCTCTGAGTTGCAGCTGTGATGAGAGAGGGAGAGAAAGTGAGAGTCTAGGATATACAGATAAGACCATTTGCTACAGATGTTAGATAGTAGCTTAGACGGGGGAGGTGAGATACAACACACAGTATATAGTACACCAATTAACTAAGATACAACAGTTTTAAACAAATGTTACTATGTGGCCAGATATCATATACAATATGAAAATTAATAATTAAAGTAACAGACAGAAGTATATTGTTGTTGGTCTTCCAGGTAACTTCAAAATACCTTTAAATCTGTGGATGTTTGTTTGTGTCCAGAGTGAGGTGATTGTGGCTCTGAGTTGCAGCTTTAAATCTGTGGATGTTTGTTTGTGTCTAGAGTGAGGTGATTGTGGCTCTGAGTTACAGCTTTAAATCTGTGGATGATTGTTTGTTTGTGTCCAGAGTGAGGTGATTGTGGCTCTGAGTTGCAGCTTTAAATCTGTGGATGTTTGTTTGTGTCCAGAGTGAGGTGATTGTGGCTCTGAGTTGCAGCTGTGATGAGAGAGGGAGAGAAAGTGAGAGTCTAGGATATACAGATAAGACCATTTGCTACAGATGTTAGATAGTAGCTTAGACGGGGGAGGTGAGATACAACACACAGTATATAGTACACCAATTAACTAAGATACAACAGTTTTCAACAAATGTTACTATGTGGCCAGATATCATATACAATATGAAAATTAATAATCAAACTAACAGACAGAAGTATATTGTTGTTGGTCTTCCAGGTAACTTCAAAATACCTTTAAATCTGTGGATGTTTGTTTGTGTCCAGAGTGAGGTGATTGTGTCTCTGAGTTGCAGCTTTAAATCTGTGGATGTTTGTTTGTGTCCAGAGTGAGGTGATTGTGTCTCTGAGTTGCAGCTTTAAATCTGTGGATGTTTGTTTGTGTCCAGAGTGAGGTGATTGTGGCTCTGAGTTGCAGCTGTGATGAGAGAGGGAGAGAAAGTGAGAGTCTAGGATATACAGATAAGACCATTTGCTACAGATGTTAGATAGTAGCTTAGACGGGGGAGGTGAGATACAACACACAGTATATAGTACACCAATTAACTAAGATACAACAGTTTTAAACAAATGTTACTATGTGGCCAGATATCATATACAATATGAAAATTAATAATCAAACTAACAGACAGAAGTATATTGTTGTTGGTCTTCCAGGTAACTTCAAAATACCTTTAAATCTGTGGATGTTTGTTTGTGTCCAGAGTGAGGTGATTGTGGCTCTGAGTTGCAGCTTTAAATCTGTGGATGTTTGTTTGTGTCTAGAGTGAGGTGATTGTGGCTCTGAGTTACAGCTTTAAATCTGTGGATGATTGTTTGTTTGTGTCCAGAGTGAGGTGATTGTGGCTCTGAGTTACAGCTTTAAATCTGTGGATGATTGTTTGTTTGTGTCCAGAGTGAGGTGATTGTGGCTCTGAGTTGCAGCTTTAAATCTGTGGATGTTTGTTTGTGTCCAGAGTGAGGTGATTGTGGCTCTGAGTTGCAGCTGTGATGAGAGAGGGAGAGAAAGTGAGAGTCTAGGATATACAGATAAGACCATTTGCTACAGATGTTAGATAGTAGCTTAGACGGGGGAGGTAATATACAACACACAGTATATAGTACACCAATTAACTAAGATACAACAGTTTTAAACAAATGTTACTATGTGGCCAGATATCATATACAATATGAAAAATAATAATCAAAGTAACAGACAGAAGTATATTGTTGTTGGTCTTCCAGGTAACTTCAAAATACCTTTAAATCTGTGGATGTTTGTTTGTGTCCAGAGTGAGGTGATTGTGGCTCTGAGTTGCAGCTTTAAATCTGTGGATGTTTGTTTGTGTCTAGAGTGAGGTGATTGTGGCTCTGAGTTGCAGCTGTAATGAGAGAGGGAGAGAAAGTGAGAGTCTAGGATATACAGATAAGACCATTTGCTACAGATGTTAGATAGTAGCTTAGACGGGGGAGGTGAGATACAACACACAGTATATAGTACACCAATTAACTAAGATACAACAGTTTTAAACAAATGTTACTTTGTGGCCAGATATCATATACAATATGAAAATTAATAATCAAAGTAACAGACAGAAGTATATTGTTGTTGGTCTTCCAGGTAACTTCAAAATACCTTTAAATCTGTGGATGTTTGTTTGTGTCCAGAGTGAGGTGATTGTGTCTCTGAGTTGCAGCTTTAAATCTGTGGATTTTTGTCTGTGTCTAGAGTGAGGTGATTGTGGCTCTGAGTTGCAGCTTTAAATCTGTGGATGTTTGTTTGTGTCCAGAGTGAGGTGATTGTGTCTCTGAGTTGCAGCTTTAAATCTGTGGATTTTTGTCTGTGTCTAGAGTGAGGTGATTGTGGCTCTGAGTTGCAGCTTTAAATCTGTGGATGTTTGTTTGTGTCCAGAGTGAGGTGATTGTGGCTCTAAGTTGCAGCTTTAAATCTGTGGATGTTTGTTTGTGTCCAGAGTGAGGTGATTGTGGCTCTGAGTTGCAGCTTTAAATCTTTGGATGTTTGTTTGTCTCCAGAGTGAGGTGATTGTGGCTCTGAGTTGCAGCTTTAAATCTGTGGATGTTTGTTTGTGTCCAGAGTGAGGTGATTGTGGCTCTAAGTTGCAGCTTTAAATCTGTGGATGTTTGTTTGTGTCCAGAGTGAGGTGATTGTGGCTCTGAGTTGCAGCTTTAAATCTTTGGATGTTTGTTTGTGTCTAGAGTGAGGTGATTGTGGCTCTGAGTTGCAGCTTTAAATCTGTGGATGTTTGTTTGTGTCCAGAGTGAGGTGATTGTGGCTCTGAGTTGCAGCTGTGATGAGAGAGGGAGAGAAAGTGAGAGTCTAGGATATACAGATAAGACCATTTGCTACAGATGTTAGATAGTAGCTTAGACGGGGGAGGTGAGATACAACACACAGTATATAGTACACCAATTAACTAAGATACAACAGTTTTAAACAAATGTTACTATGTGGCCAGATATCATATACAATATGAAAATTAATAATTAAAGTAACAGACAGAAGTATATTGTTGTTGGTCTTCCAGGTAACTTCAAAATACCTTTAAATCTGTGGATGTTTGTTTGTGTCCAGAGTGAGGTGATTGTGTCTCTGAGTTGCAGCTTTAAATCTGTGGATGTTTGTTTGTGTCCAGAGTGAGGTGATTGTGGCTCTGAGTTGCAGCTGTGATGAGAGAGGGAGAGAAAGTGAGAGTCTAGGATATACAGATAAGACCATTTGCTACAGATGTTAGATAGTAGCTTAGATGGGGGAAGTGAGATACAATACACAGTATATAGTACACCAATTAACTAAGATACAACAGTTTTAAACAAATGTTACTATGTGGCCAGATATCATATACAATATGAAAATTAATAATTAAAGTAACAGACAGAAGTATATTGTTGTTGGTCTTCCAGGTAACTTCAAAATACCTTTAAATCTGTGGATGTTTGTTTGTGTCCAGAGTGAGGTGATTGTGGCTCTGAGTTAAAGCTTTAAATCTGTGGATGTTTATTTGTGTCCAGAGTGAGGTGATTGTGGCTCTGAGTTGCAGCTTTAAATCTGTGGATGTTTGTTTGTGTCTAGAGTGAGGTGATTGTGGCTCTGAGTTGCAGCTTTAAATCTGTGGATGTTTGTTTGTGTCCAGAGTGAGGTGATTGTGGCTCTGAGTTGCAGCTTTAAATCTGTGGATGTTTGTTTGTGTCCAGAGTGAGGGGATTGTGGCTCTGAGTTGCAGCTTTAAATCTTTGGATGTTTGTTTGTGTCTAGAGTGAGGTGATTGTGGCTCTGAGTTGCAGCTTTAAATCTGTGGATGTTTGTTTGTGTCCAGAGTGAGGTGATTGTGGCTCTGAGTTGCAGCTGTGATGAGAGAGGGAGAGAAAGTGAGAGTCTAGGATATACAGATAAGACCATTTGCTACAGATGCTAGATAGTAGCTTAGACGGGGGAGGTGAGATACAACACACAGTATATAGTACACCAATTAACTAAGATACAACAGTTTTAAACAAATGTTACTATGTGGCCAGATATCATATACAATATGAAAATTAATAATTAAAGTAACAGACAGAAGTATATTGTTGTTGGTCTTCCAGGTAACTTCAAAATACCTTTAAATCTGTGGATGTTTGTTTGTGTCCAGAGTGAGGTGATTGTGGCTCTGAGTTGCAGCTGTGATGAGAGAGGGAGAGAAAGTGAGAGTCTAGGATATACAGATAAGACCATTTGCTACAGATGTTAGATAGTAGCTTAGACGGGGGAGGTGAGATACAACACACAGTATATAGTACACCAATTAACTAAGATACAACAGTTTTAAACAAATGTTACTATGTGGACAGATATCATATACAATATGAAAATTAATAATTAAAGTAACAGACAGAAGTATATTGTTGTTGGTCTTCCAGGTAACTTCAAAATACCTTTAAATCTGTGGATGTTTGTTTGTGTCCAGAGTGAGGTGATTGTGGCTCTGAGTTGCAGCTTTAAATCTGTGGATGTTTGTTTGTGTCCAGAGTGAGGGGATTGTGGCTCTGAGTTGCAGCTTTAAATCTTTGGATGTTTGTTTGTGTCTAGAGTGAGGTGATTGTGGCTCTGAGTTGCAGCTTTAAATCTGTGGATGTTTGTTTGTGTCCAGAGTGAGGTGATTGTGGCTCTGAGTTGCAGCTGTGATGAGAGAGGGAGAGAAAGTGAGAGTCTAGGATATACAGATAAGACCATTTGCTACAGATGTTAGATAGTAGCTTAGACGGGGGAGGTGAGATACAACACACAGTATATAGTACACCAATTAACTAAGATACAACAGTTTTAAACAAATGTTACTTTGTGGCCAGATATCATATACAATATGAAAATTAATAATTAAAGTAACAGACAGAATTATATTGTTGTTGGTCTTCCAGGTACCTTCAAAATACCTTTAAATCTGTGGATGTTTGTTTGTGTCCAGAGTGAGGTGATTGTGGCTCTGAGTTGCAGCTTTAAATCTGTGGATGTTTGTTTGTGTCCAGAGTGAGGTGATTGTGGCTCTGAGTTGCAGCTTTAAATCTGTGGATGTTTGTTTGTGTCTAGAGTGAGGTGATTGTGGCTCTGAGTTGCAGCTGTGATGAGAGAGGGAGAGAAAGTGAGAGTCTAGGATATACAGATAAGACCATTTGCTACAGATGTTAGATAGTAGCTTAGACGGGGAGGTGAGATACAACACACAGTATATAGTACACCAATTAACTAAGATACAACAGTTTTAAACAAATGTTACTATGTGGCCAGATATCATATACAATATGAAAATTAATAATTAAAGTAACAGACAGAAGTATATTGTTGTTGGTCTTCCAGGTAACTTCGAAATACCTTTAAATCTGTGGATGTTTGTTTGTGTCCAGAGTGAGGTGATTGTGTCTCTGAGTTGCAGCTTTAAATCTGTGGATGTTTGTTTGTGTCTAGAGTGAGGTGAATGTGGCTCTGAGTTGCAGCTTTAAATCTTTGGATGTTTGTTTGTGTCCAGAGTGAGGTGATTGTGGCTCTGAGTTGCAGCTTTAAATCTGTGGATGTTTGTTTGTGTCCAGAGTGAGGTGATTGTGGCTCTGAGTTGCAGCTTTAAATCTGTGGATGTTTGTTTGTGTCCAGAGTGAGGTGATTGTGGCTCTGAGTTGCAGCTTTAAATCTGTGGATGTTTGTTTGTGTCCAGAGTGAGGTGATTGTGGCTCTGAGTTGCAGCTTTAAATCTGTGGATGTTTGTTTGTGTCTAGAGTGAGGTGATTGTGGCTCTGAGTTGCAGCTTTAAATCTGTGGGTGTTTGTTTGTGTCTAGAGTGAGGTGATTGTGGCTCTGAGTTGCAGCTTTAAATCTGTGGATGTTTGTTTGTGTCTAGAGTGAGGTGATTGTGGCTCTGAGTTGCAGCTGTGATGAGAGAGGGAGAGAAAGTGAGAGTCTAGGATATACAGATAAGACCATTTGCTACAGATGTTAGATAGTAGCTTAGACGGGGGAGGTGAGATACAACACACAGTATATAGTACACCAATTAACTAAGATACAACAGTTTTAAACAAATGTTACTATGTGGCCAGATATCATATACAATATGAAAATTAATAATTAAAGTAACAGACAGAAGTATATTGTTGTTGGTCTTCCAGGTAACTTCAAAATACCTTTAAATCTGTGGATGTTTGTTTGTGTCCAGAGTGAGGTGATTGTGGCTCTGAGTTGCAGCTTTAAATCTGTGGATGTTTGTTTGTGTCTAGAGTGAGGTGATTGTGGCTCTGAGTTGCAGCTGTGATGAGAGAGGGAGAGAAAGTGAGAGTCTAGGATATACAGATAAGACCATTTGCTACAGATGTTAGATAGTAGCTTAGACGGGGGAGGTGAGATACAACACACAGTATATAGTACACCAATTAACTAAGATACAACAGTTTTAAACAAATGTTACTTTGTGGCCAGATATCATATACAATATGAAAATTAATAATTAAAGTAACAGACAGAAGTATATTGTTGTTGGTCTTCCAGGTAACTTCAAAATACCTTTAAATCTGTGGATGTTTGTTTGTGTCCAGAGTGAGGTGATTGTGGCTCTGAGCTGCAGCTGTGATGAGAGAGGGAGAGAAAGTGAGAGTCTAGGATATACAGATAAGACCATTTGCTACAGATGTTAGATAGTAGCTTAGACGGGGGAGGTGAGATACAACACACAGTATATAGTACACCAATTAACTAAGATACAACAGCTTTAAACAAATGTTACTATGTGGCCAGATATCATATACAATATGAAAATTAATAATTAAAGTAACAGACAGAAGTATATTGTTGTTGGTCTTCCAGGTAACTTCAAAATACCTTTAAATCTGTGGATGTTTGTTTGTGTCCAGAGTGAGGTGATTGTGGCTCTGAGTTGCAGCTGTGATGAGAGAGGGAGAGAAAGTGAGAGTCTAGGATATACAGATAAGACCATTTGCTACAGATGTTAGATAGTAGCTTAGACGGGGGAGGTGAGATACAACACACAGTATATAGTACACCAATTAACTAAGATAAAACAGTTTTAAACATATGTTACTATGTGGCCAGATATCATATACAATATGAAAATTAATAATTAAAGTAACAGACAGAAGTATATTGTTGTTGGTCTTCCAGGTAACTTCAAAATACCTTTAAATCTGTGGATGTTTGTTTGTGTCCAGAGTGAGGTGATTGTGGCTCTGAGTTGCAGCTGTGATGAGAGAGGGAGAGAAAGTGAGAGTCTAGGATATACAGATAAGACCATTTGCTACAGATGTTAGATAGTAGCTTAGACGGGGGAGGTGAGATACAACACACAGTATATAGTACACCAATTAACTAAGATACAACAGTTTTAAACAAATGTTACTATGTGGCCAGATATCATATACAATATGAAAATTAATAATTAAAGTAAAAGACAGAAGTATATTGTTGTTGGTCTTCCAGGTAACTTCAAAATACCTTTAAATCTGTGGATGTTTGTTTGTGTCCAGAGTGAGGTGATTGTGGCTCTGAGTTGCAGCTTTAAATCTGTGGATGTTTGTTTGTGTCCAGAGTGAGGTGATTGTGGCTCTGAGTTGCAGCTTTAAATCTGTGGATGTTTGTTTGTGTCTAGAGTGAGGTGATTGTGGCTCTGAGTTGCAGCTTTAAATCTGTGGATGTTTGTTTGTGTCCAGAGTGAGGTGATTGTGGCTCTGAGTTGCAGCTGTGATGAGAGAGGGAGAGAAAGTGAGAGTCTAGGATATACAGATAAGACCATTTGCTACAGATGTTAGATAGTAGCTTAGACGGGGGAGGTGAGATACAACACACAGTATATAGTACACCAATTAACTAAGATACAACAGTTTTAAACAAATGTTACTATGTGGCCAGATATCATATACAATATAAAAATTAATAATTAAAGTAACAGACAGAAGTATATTGTTGTTGGTCTTCCAGGTAACTTCAAAATACCTTTAAATCTGTGGATGTTTGTTTGTGTCCAGAGTGAGGTGATTGTGGCTCTGAGTTGCAGCTTTAAATCTGTGGATGTTTGTTTGTGTCCAGAGTGAGGTGATTGTGGCTCTGAGTTGCAGCTTTAAATCTGTGGATGTTTGTTTGTGTCCAGAGTGAGGTGATTGTGGCTCTGAGTTGCAGCTTTAAATCTGTGGATGTTTGTTTGTGTCCAGAGTGAGGTGATTGTGGCTCTGAGTTGCAGCTGTGATGAGAGAGGGAGAGAAAGTGAGAGTCTAGGATATACAGATAAGACCATTTGCTACAGATGTTAGATAGTAGCTTAGACGGGGGAGGTGAGATACAACACACAGTATATAGTACACCAATTAACTAAGATACAACAGTTTTAAACAAATGTTACTTTGTGGCCAGATATCATATACAATATGAAAATTAATAATTAAAGTAACAGACAGAAGTATATTGTTGTTGGTCTTCCAGGTAACTTCAAAATACCTTTAAATGTGTGGATGTTTGTTTGTGTCCAGAGTGAGGTGATTGTGGCTCTGAGCTGCAGCTTTAAATCTGTGGATGTTTGTTTGTGTCCAGAGTGAGGTGATTGTGGCTCTGAGTTGCAGCTTTAAATCTGTGGATGTTTGTTTGTGTCTAGAGTGAGGTGATTGTGGCTCTGAGTTGCAGCTGTGATGAGAGAGGGAGAAAAAGTGAGAGTCTAGGATATACAGATAAGACCATTTGCTACAGATGTTAGATAGTAGCTTAGACGGGGGAGGTGAGATACAACACACAGTATATAGTACACCAATTTACTAAGATACAACAGTTTTAAACAAATGTTACTTTGTGGCCAGATATCATATACAATATGAAAATTAATAATCAAAGTAACATACAGAAGTATATTGTTGTTGGTCTTCCAGGTAACTTCAAAATACCTTTAAATCTGTGGATGTTTGTTTGTGTCCAGAGTGAGGTGATTGTGGCTCTGAGTTGCAGCTGTGATGAGAGAGGGAGAGAAAGTGAGAGTCTAGGATATACAGATAAGACCATTTGCTACAGATGTTAGATAGTAGCTTAGACGGGGGAGGTGAGATACAACACACAGTATATAGTACACCAATTAACTAAGATACAACAGTTTTAAACAAATGTTACTATGTGGCCAGATATCATATACAATATGAAAATTAATAATTAAAGTAACAGACAGAAGTATATTGTTGTTGGTCTTCCAGGTAACTTCAAAATACCTTTAAATCTGTGGATGTTTGTTTGTGTCCAGAGTGAGGTGATTGTGGCTCTGAGTTGCAGCTTTAAATCTGTGGATGTTTGTTTGTGTCTAGAGTGAGGTGATTGTGGCTCTGAGTTACAGCTTTAAATCTGTGGATGATTGTTTGTTTGTGTCCAGAGTGAGGTGATTGTGGCTCTGAGTTGCAGCTTTAAATCTGTGGATGTTTGTTTGTGTCCAGAGTGAGGTGATTGTGGCTCTGAGTTGCAGCTGTGATGAGAGAGGGAGAGAAAGTGAGAGTCTAGGATATACAGATAAGACCATTTGCTACAGATGTTAGATAGTAGCTTAGACGGGGGAGGTGAGATACAACACACAGTATATAGTACACCAATTAACTAAGATACAACAGTTTTCAACAAATGTTACTATGTGGCCAGATATCATATACAATATGAAAATTAATAATCAAACTAACAGACAGAAGTATATTGTTGTTGGTCTTCCAGGTAACTTCAAAATACCTTTAAATCTGTGGATGTTTGTTTGTGTCCAGAGTGAGGTGATTGTGGCTCTGAGTTGCAGCTTTAAATCTGTGGATGTTTGTTTGTGTCCAGAGTGAGGTGATTGTGTCTCTGAGTTGCAGCTTTAAATCTGTGGATGTTTGTTTGTGTCCAGAGTGAGGTGATTGTGGCTCTGAGTTGCAGCTTTAAATCTGTGGATGTTTGTTTGTGTCCAGAGTGAGGTGATTGTGGCTCTGAGTTGCAGCTTTAAATCTTTGGATGTTTGTTTGTGTCTAGAGTGAGGTGATTGTGGCTCTGAGTTGCAGCTTTAAATCTGTGGATGTTTGTTTGTGTCTAGAGTGAGGTGATTGTGGCTCTGAGTTGCAGCTTTAAATCTGTGGATGTTTGTTTGTGTCCAGAGTGAGGTGATTGTGGCTCTGAGTTGCAGCTTTAAATCTGTGGATGTTTGTTTGTGTCTAGAGTGAGGTGATTGTGGCTCTGAGTTGCAGCTTTAAATCTGTGGATGTTTGTTTGTGTCTAGAGTGAGGTGATTGTGGCTCTGAGTTGCAGCTTTAAATCTGTGGATGTTTGTTTGTGTCCAGAGTGAGGTGATTGTGGCTCTGAGTTGCAGCTTTAAATCTGTGGATGTTTGTTTGTGTCTAGAGTGAGGTGATGGTGGCTCATAGTTGCAGCTGTGATGAGAGAGGGAGAGAAAGTGAGAGTCTAGGATATACAGATAAGACCATTTGCTACAGATGTTAGATAGTAGCTTAGACGGGGGAGGTGAGATACAACACACAGTATATAGTACACCAATTAACTAAGATACAACAGTTTTAAACAAATGTTACTACGTGGCCAGATATCATATACAATATGAAAATTAATAATTAAAGTAACAGACAGAAGTATATTGTTGTTGGTCTTCCAGGTAACTTCAAAATACCTTTAAATCTGTGGATGTTTGTTTGTGTCTAGAGTGAGGTGATTGTGGCTCTGAGTTGCAGCTTTAAATCTGTGGATGTTTGTTTGTGTCTAGAGTGAGGTGATTGTGGCTCTGAGTTGCAGCTTTAAATCTGTGGATGTTTGTTTGTGTCCAGAGTGAGGTGATTGTGGCTCTGAGTTGCAGCTTTAAATCTGTGGATGTTTGTTTGTGTCCAGAGTGAGGTGATTGTGGCTCTGAGTTGCAGCTGTGATGAGAGAGGGAGAGAAAGTGAGAGTCTAGGATATACAGATAAGACCATTTGTTACAGATGTTAGATAGTAGCTTAGACGGGGGAGGTGAGATACAACACACAGTATATAGTACACCAATTAACTAAGATACAACAGTTTTAAACAAATGTTACTACGTGGCCAGATATCATATACAATATGAAAATTAATAATTAAAGTAACAGACAGAAGTATATTGTTGTTGGTCTTCCAGGTAACTTCAAAATACCTTTAAATCTGTGGATGTTTGTTTGTGTCCAGAGTGAGGTGATTGTGGCTCTGAGTTGTAGCTTTACATCTGTGGATTTTTGTCTGTGTCCAGAGTGAGGTGATTGTGGCTCTGAGTTGCAGCTTTAAATCTGTGGATGTTTGTTTGTGTCCAGAGTGAGGTGATTGTGGCTCTGAGTTGCAGCTGTGATGAGAGAGGGAGAGAAAGTGAGAGTCTAGGATATACAGATAAGACCATTTGCTACAGATGTTAGATAGTAGCTTAGACGGGGGAGGTGAGATACAACACACAGTATATAGTACACCAATTAACTAAGATACAACAGTTTTAAACAAATGTTACTATGTGGCCAGATATCATATACAATATGAAAATTAATAATTAAAGTAACAGACAGAAGTATATTGTTGTTGGTCTTCCAGGTAACTTCAAAATAGCTTTAAATCTGTGGATGTTTGTTTGTGTCCAGAGTGAGGTGATTGTGGCTCTGAGTTGCAGCTTTAAATCTGTGGATGTTTTTTTGTGTCCAGAGTGAGGTGATTGTGGCTCTGAGTTGCAGCTTTAAATCTGTGGATGTTTGTTTGTGTCTAGAGTGAGGTGATTGTGGCTCTGAGTTGCAGCTTTAAATCTGTGGATGTTTGTTTGTGTCTAGAGTGAGGTGATTGTGGCTCTGAGTTGCAGCTTTAAATCTGTGGATGTTTGTTTGTGTCCAGAGTGAGGTGATTGTGGCTCTGAGTTGCAGCTTTAAATCTTTGGATGTTTGTTTGTGTCTAGAGTGAGGTGATTGTGGCTCTGAGTTGCAGCTTTAAATCTGTGGATGTTTGTTTGTGTCCAGAGTGAGGTGATTGTGGCTCTGAGTTGCAGCTGTGATGAGAGAGGGAGAGAAAGTGAGAGTCTAGGATATACAGATAAGACCATTTGCTACAGATGTTAGATAGTAGCTTAGACGGGGGAGGTGAGATACAACACACAGTATATAGTACACCAATTAACTAAGATACAACAGTTTTAAACAAATGTTACTATGTGGCCAGATATCATATACAATATGAAAATTAATAATTAAAGTAACAGACAGAAGTATATTGTTGTTGGTCTTCCAGGTAACTTCAAAATACCTTTAAATCTGTGGATGTTTGTTTGTGTCCAGAGTGAGGTGATTGTGGCTCTGAGTTGCAGCTTTAAATCTGTGGATGTTTGTTTGTGTCTAGATTAAGGTGATTGTGGCTCTGAGTTGCAGCTTTAAATCTGTGGATGTTTGTTTGTGTCCAGAGTGAGGTGATTGTGGCTCTGAGTTGCAGCTTTAAATCTGTGGATGTTTCTTTGTGTCCAGAGTGAGGTGATTGTGGCTCTGAGTTGCAGCTTTAAATCTGTGGATGTTTCTTTGTGTCCAGAGTGAGGTGATTGTGGCTCTGAGTTGCAGCTTTAAATCTGTGGATGTTTGTTTGTGTCTAGAGTGAGGTGATTGTGGCTCTGAGTTGCAGCTTTAAATCTGTGGATGTTTGTTGGTGTCCAGAGTGAGGTGATTGTGGCTCTGAGTTGCAGCTGTGATGAGAGAGGGAGAGAAAGTGAGAGTCTAGGATATACAGATAAGACCATTTGCTACAGATGTTAGATAGTAGCTTAGACGGGGGAGGTGAGATACAACACACAGTATATAGTACACCAATTAACTAAGATACAACAGTTTTAAACAAATGTTACTATGTGGCCAGATATCATATACAATATGAAAATTAATAATTAAAGTAACAGACAGAAGTATATTGTTGTTGGTCTTCCAGGTAACTTCAAAATAGCTTTAAATCTGTGGATGTTTGTTTGTGTCCAGAGTGAGGTGATTGTGGCTCTGAGTTGCAGCTTTAAATCTGTGGATGTTTGTTTGTGTCTAGAGTGAGGTGATTGTGGCTCTGAGTTGCAGCTTTAAATCTGTGGATGTTTGTTTGTGTCTAGATTAAGGTGATTGTGGCTCTGAGTTGCAGCTTTAAATCTGTGGATGTTTGTTTGTGTCTAGAGTGAGGTGATTGTGGCTCTGAGTTGCAGCTTTAAATCTGTGGATGTTTGTTTGTGTCCAGAGTGAGGTGATTGTGGCTCTGAGTTGCAGCTTTAAATCTGTGGATGTTTGTTTGTGTCTAGAGTGAGGTGATTGTGGCTCTGAGTTGCAGCTTTAAATCTGTGGATGTTTGTTTGTGTCCAGAGTGAGGTGATTGTGGCTCTGAGTTGCAGCTTTAAATCTGTGGATGTTTGTTTGTGTCCAGAGTGAGGTGATTGTGGCTCTGAGTTGCAGCTTTAAATCTGTGGATGTTTGTTTGTGTCTAGAGTGAGGTGATTGTGGCTCTGAGTTGCAGCTGTGATGAGAGAGGGAGAGAAAGTGAGAGTCTAGGATATACAGATAAGACCATTTGCTACAGATGTTAGATAGTAGCTTAGACGGGGGAGGTGAGATACAACACACAGTATATAGTACACCAATTAACTCAGATACAACAGTTTTAAACAAATGTTACTATGTGGCCAGATATAATATACAATATGAAAATTAATAATTAAAGTAACAGACAGAAGTATATTGTTGTTGGTCTTCCAGGTAACTTCAAAATACCTTTAAATCTGTGGATGTTTGTTTGTGTCCAGAGTGAGGTGATTGTGGCTCTGAGTTGCAGCTTTAAATCTGTGGATGTTTGTTTGTGTCCAGAGTGAGGTGATTGTGGCTCTGAGTTGCAGCTGTGATGAGAGAGGGAGAGAAAGTGAGAGTCTAGGATATACAGATAAGACCATTTGCTACAGATGTTAGATAGTAGCTTAGACGGGGGAGGTGAGATACAACACACAGTATATAGTACACCAATTAACTAAGATACAACAGTTTTAAACAAATGTTACTATGTGGCCAGATATCATATACAATATAAAAATTAATAATTAAAGTAACAGACAGAAGTATATTGTTGTTGGTCTTCCAGGTAACTTCAAAATACCTTTAAATCTGTGGATGTTTGTTTGTGGCTCTGAGTTGCAGCTTTAAATCTTTGGATGTTTGTTTGTGTCCAGAGTGAGGTGATTGTGGCTCTGAGTTGCAGCTTTAAATCTGTGGATGTTTGTTTGTGTCCAGAGTGAGGTGATTGTGGCTCTGAGTTGCAGCTTTAAATCTGTGGATGTTTGTTTGTGTCTAGAGTGAGGTGATTGTGGCTCTGAGTTGCAGCTGTGATGAGAGAGGGAGAGAAAGTGAGAGTCTAGGATATACAGATAAGACCATTTGCTACAGATGTTAGATAGTAGCTTAGACGGGGGAGGTGAGATACAACACACAGTATATAGTACACCAATTAACTAAGATACAACAGTTTTAAACAAATGTTACTTTGTGGCCAGATAGCATATACAATATGAAAATTAATAATTAAAGTAACAGACAGAAGTATATTGTTGTTGGTCTTCCAGGTAACTTCAAAATACCTTTAAATGTGTGGATGTTTGTTTGTGTCCAGAGTGAGGTGATTGTGGCTCTGAGCTGCAGCTTTAAATCTGTGGATGTTTGTTTGTGTCCAGAGTGAGGTGATTGTGGCTCTGAGTTGCAGCTTTAAATCTGTGGATGTTTGTTTGTGTCTAGAGTGAGGTGATTGTGGCTCTGAGTTGCAGCTGTGATGAGAGAGGGAGAGAAAGTGAGAGTCTAGGATATACAGATAAGACCATTTGCTACAGATGTTAGATAGTAGCTTAGACGGGGGAGGTGAGATACAACACACAGTATATAGTACACCAATTAACTAAGATACAACAGTTTTAAACAAATGTTACTACGTGGCCAGATATCATATACAATATGAAAATTAATAATTAAAGTAACAGACAGAAGTATATTGTTGTTGGTCTTCCAGGTAACTTCAAAATACCTTTAAATCTGTGGATGTTTGTTTGTGTCTAGAGTGAGGTGATTGTGGCTCTGAGTTGCAGCTTTAAATCTGTGGATGTTTGTTTGTGTCCAGAGTGAGGTGATTGTGGCTCTGAGTTGCAGCTGTGATGAGAGAGGGAGAGAAAGTGAGAGTCTAGGATATACAGATAAGACCATTTGTTACAGATGTTAGATAGTAGCTTAGACGGGGGAGGTGAGATACAACACACAGTATATAGTACACCAATTAACTAAGATACAACAGTTTTAAACAAATGTTACTATGTGGCCAGATATCATATACAATATGAAAATTAATAATCAAAGTAACAGACAGAAGTATATTGTTGTTGGTCTTCCAGGTAACTTCAAAATACCTTTAAATCTGTGGATGTTTGTTTGTGTCCAGAGTGAGGTGATTGTGGCTCTGAGTTGCAGCTTTAAATCTGTGGATGTTTGTTTGTGTCCAGAGTGAGGTGATTGTGGCTCTGAGTTGCAGCTGTGATGAGAGAGGGAGAGAAAGTGAGAGTCTAGGATATACAGATAAGACCATTTGCTACAGATGTTAGATAGTAGCTTAGACGGGGGAGGTGAGATACAACACACAGTATATAGTACACCAATTAACTAAGATACAACAGTTTTAAACAAATGTTACTATGTGGCCAGATATCATATACAATATGAAAATTAATAATTAAAGTAACAGACAGAAGTATATTGTTGTTGGTCTTCCAGGTAACTTCAAAATAGCTTTAAATCTGTGGATGTTTGTTTGTGTCTAGAGTGAGGTGATTGTGGCTCTGAGTTGCAGCTTTAAATCTGTGGATGTTTGTTTGTGTCTAGAGTGAGGTGATTGTGGCTCTGAGTTGCAGCTTTAAATCTGTGGATGTTTGTTTGTGTCCAGAGTGAGGTGATTGTGGCTCTGAGTTGCAGCTTTAAATCTTTGGATGTTTGTTTGTGTCTAGAGTGAGGTGATTGTGGCTCTGAGTTGCAGCTTTAAATCTGTGGATGTTTGTTTGTGTCCAGAGTGAGGTGATTGTGGCTCTGAGTTGCAGCTTTAAATCTGTGGATGTTTGTTTGTGTCTAGAGTGAGGTGATGGTGGCTCATAGTTGCAGCTGTGATGAGAGAGGGAGAGAAAGTGAGAGTCTAGGATATACAGATAAGACCATTTGCTACAGATGTTAGATAGTAGCTTAGACGGGGGAGGTGAGATACAACACACAGTATATAGTACACCAATTAACTAAGATACAACAGTTTTAAACAAATGTTACTACGTGGCCAGATATCATATACAATATGAAAATTAATAATTAAAGTAACAGACAGAAGTATATTGTTGTTGGTCTTCCAGGTAACTTCAAAATACCTTTAAATCTGTGGATGTTTGTTTGTGTCTAGAGTGAGGTGATTGTGGCTCTGAGTTGCAGCTTTAAATCTGTGGATGTTTGTTTGTGTCCAGAGTGAGGTGATTGTGGCTCTGAGTTGCAGCTGTGATGAGAGAGGGAGAGAAAGTGAGAGTCTAGGATATACAGATAAGACCATTTGTTACAGATGTTAGATAGTAGCTTAGACGGGGGAGGTGAGATACAACACACAGTATATAGTACACCAATTAACTAAGATACAACAGTTTTAAACAAATGTTACTACGTGGCCAGATATCATATACAATATGAAAATTAATAATTAAAGTAACAGACAGAAGTATATTGTTGTTGGTCTTCCAGGTAACTTCAAAATACCTTTAAATCTGTGGATGTTTGTTTGTGTCCAGAGTGAGGTGATTGTGGCTCTGAGTTGTAGCTTTACATCTGTGGATTTTTGTCTGTGTCCAGAGTGAGGTGATTGTGGCTCTGAGTTGCAGCTTTAAATCTTTGGATGTTTGTTTGTGTCTAGAGTGAGGTGATTGTGGCTCTGAGTTGCAGCTTTAAATCTGTGGATGTTTGTTTGTGTCCAGAGTGAGGTGATTGTGGCTCTGAGTTGCAGCTGTGATGAGAGAGGGAGAGAAAGTGAGAGTCTAGGATATACAGATAAGACCATTTGCTACAGATGTTAGATAGTAGCTTAGATGGGGGAGGTGAGATACAACACACAGTATATAGTACACCAATTAACTCAGATACAACAGTTTTAAACAAATGTTACTATGTGGCCAGATATAATATACAATATGAAAATTAATAATTAAAGTAACAGACAGAAGTATATTGTTGTTGGTCTTCCAGGTAACTTCAAAATACCTTTAAATCTGTGGATGTTTGTTTGTGTCCAGAGTGAGGTGATTGTGGCTCTGAGTTGCAGCTTTAAATCTGTGGATGTTTGTTTGTGTCCAGAGTGAGGTGATTGTGGCTCTGAGTTGCAGCTGTGATGAGAGAGGGAGAGAAAGTGAGAGTCTAGGATATACAGATAAGACCATTTGTTACAGATGTTAGATAGTAGCTTAGACGGGGGAGGTGAGATACAACACACAGTATATAGTACACCAATTAACTAAGATACAACAGTTTTAAACAAATGTTACTACGTGGCCAGATATCATATACAATATGAAAATTAATAATTAAAGTAACAGACAGAAGTATATTGTTGTTGGTCTTCCAGGTAACTTCAAAATACCTTTAAATCTGTGGATGTTTGTTTGTGTCCAGAGTGAGGTGATTGTGGCTCTGAGTTGTAGCTTTACATCTGTGGATTTTTGTCTGTGTCCAGAGTGAGGTGATTGTGGCTCTGAGTTGCAGCTGTGATGAGAGAGGGAGAGAAAGTGAGAGTCTAGGATATACAGATAAGACCATTTGCTACAGATGTTAGATAGTAGCTTAGATGGGGGAGGTGAGATACAACACACAGTATATAGTACACCAATTAACTCAGATACAACAGTTTTAAACAAATGTTACTATGTGGCCAGATATAATATACAATATGAAAATTAATAATTAAAGTAACAGACAGAAGTATATTGTTGTTGGTCTTCCAGGTAACTTCAAAATACCTTTAAATCTGTGGATGTTTGTTTGTGTCCAGAGTGAGGTGATTGTGGCTCTGAGTTGCAGCTTTAAATCTGTGGATGTTTGTTTGTGTCCAGAGTGAGGTGATTGTGGCTCTGAGTTGCAGCTGTGATGAGAGAGGGAGAGAAAGTGAGAGTCTAGGATATACAGATAAGACCATTTGCTACAGATGTTAGATAGTAGCTTAGACGGGGGAGGTGAGATACAACACACAGTATATAGTACACCAATTAACTAAGATACAACAGTTTTAAACAAATGTTACTATGTGGCCAGATATCATATACAATATGAAAATTAATAATTAAAGTAACAGACAGAAGTATATTGTTGTTGGTCTTCCAGGTAACTTCAAAATACCTTTAAATCTGTGGATGTTTGTTTGTGTCCAGAGTGAGGTGATTGTGGCTCTGAGCTGCAGCTGTGATGAGAGAGGGAGAGAAAGTGAGAGTCTAGGATATACAGATAAGACCATTTGCTACAGATGTTAGATAGTAGCTTAGACGGGGGAGGTGAGATACAACACACAGTATATAGTACACCAATTAACTAAGATACAACAGTTTTAAACAAATGTTACTATGTGGCCAGATATCATATACAATATAAAAATTAATAATTAAAGTAACAGACAGAAGTATATTGTTGTTGGTCTTCCAGGTAACTTCAAAATACCTTTAAATCTGTGGATGTTTGTTTGTGTCCAGAGTGAGGTGATTGTGGCTCTGAGTTGCAGCTTTAAATCTGTGGATGTTTGTTTGTGTCCAGAGTGAGGTGATTGTGGCTCTGAGTTGCAGCTTTAAATCTGTGGATGTTTGTTTGTGTCCAGAGTGAGGTGATTGTGGCTCTGAGTTGCAGCTTTAAATCTGTGGATGTTTGTTTGTGTCCAGAGTGAGGTGATTGTGGCTCTGAGTTGCAGCTGTGATGAGAGAGGGAGAGAAAGTGAGAGTCTAGGATATACAGATAAGACCATTTGCTACAGATGTTAGATAGTAGCTTAGACGGGGGAGGTGAGATACAACACACAGTATATAGTACACCAATTAACTAAGATACAACAGTTTTAAACAAATGTTACTTTGTGGCCAGATATCATATACAATATGAAAATTAATAATTAAAGTAACAGACAGAAGTATATTGTTGTTGGTCTTCCAGGTAACTTCAAAATACCTTTAAATGTGTGGATGTTTGTTTGTGTCCAGAGTGAGGTGATTGTGGCTCTGAGCTGCAGCTTTAAATCTGTGGATGTTTGTTTGTGTCCAGAGTGAGGTGATTGTGGCTCTGAGTTGCAGCTTTAAATCTGTGGATGTTTGTTTGTGTCTAGAGTGAGGTGATTGTGGCTCTGAGTTGCAGCTGTGATGAGAGAGGGAGAAAAAGTGAGAGTCTAGGATATACAGATAAGACCATTTGCTACAGATGTTAGATAGTAGCTTAGACGGGGGAGGTGAGATACAACACACAGTATATAGTACACCAATTAACTAAGATACAACAGTTTTAAACAAATGTTACTATGTGGCCAGATATCATATACAATATGAAAATTAATAATTAAAGTAACAGACAGAAGTATATTGTTGTTGGTCTTCCAGGTAACTTCAAAATAGCTTTAAATCTGTGGATGTTTGTTTGTGTCTAGAGTGAGGTGATTGTGGCTCTGAGTTGCAGCTTTAAATCTGTGGATGTTTGTTTGTGTCTAGAGTGAGGTGATTGTGGCTCTGAGTTGCAGCTTTAAATCTGTGGATGTTTGTTTGTGTCCAGAGTGAGGTGATTGTGGCTCTGAGTTGCAGCTTTAAATCTTTGGATGTTTGTTTGTGTCTAGAGTGAGGTGATTGTGGCTCTGAGTTGCAGCTTTAAATCTGTGGATGTTTGTTTGTGTCCAGAGTGAGGTGATTGTGGCTCTGAGTTGCAGCTTTAAATCTGTGGATGTTTGTTTGTGTCTAGAGTGAGGTGATTGTGGCTCTGAGTTGCAGCTTTAAATCTGTGGATGTTTGTTTGTGTCCAGAGTGAGGTGATTGTGGCTCTGAGTTGCAGCTGTGATGAGAGAGGGAGAGAAAGTGAGAGTCTAGGATATACAGATAAGACCATTTGTTACAGATGTTAGATAGTAGCTTAGACGGGGGAGGTGAGATACAACACACAGTATATAGTACACCAATTAACTAAGATACAACAGTTTTAAACAAATGTTACTACGTGGCCAGATATCATATACAATATGAAAATTAATAATTAAAGTAACAGACAGAAGTATATTGTTGTTGGTCTTCCAGGTAACTTCAAAATAGCTTTAAATCTGTGGATGTTTGTTTGTGTCCAGAGTGAGGTGATTGTGGCTCTGAGTTGCAGCTTTAAATCTGTGGATGTTTTTTTGTGTCCAGAGTGAGGTGATTGTGGCTCTGAGTTGCAGCTTTAAATCTGTGGATGTTTGTTTGTGTCTAGAGTGAGGTGATTGTGGCTCTGAGTTGCAGCTTTAAATCTGTGGATGTTTTTTTGTGTCCAGAGTGAGGTGATTGTGGCTCTGAGTTGCAGCTTTTAATCTGTGGATGTTTGTTTGTGTCTAGAGTGAGGTGATTGTGGCTCTGAGTTGCAGCTTTAAATCTGTGGATGTTTGTTTGTGTCTAGAGTGAGGTGATTGTGGCTCTGAGTTGCAGCTTTAAATCTGTGGATGTTTGTTTGTGTCCAGAGTGAGGTGATTGTGGCTCTGAGTTGCAGCTTTAAATCTTTGGATGTTTGTTTGTGTCTAGAGTGAGGTGATTGTGGCTCTGAGTTGCAGCTTTAAATCTGTGGATGTTTGTTTGTGTCCAGAGTGAGGTGATTGTGGCTCTGAGTTGCAGCTGTGATGAGAGAGGGAGAGAAAGTGAGAGTCTAGGATATACAGATAAGACCATTTGCTACAGATGTTAGATAGTAGCTTAGACGGGGGAGGTGAGATACAACACACAGTATATAGTACACCAATTAACTAAGATACAACAGTTTTAAACAAATGTTACTATGTGGCCAGATATCATATACAATATGAAAATTAATAATTAAAGTAACAGACAGAAGTATATTGTTGTTGGTCTTCCAGGTAACTTCAAAATACCTTTAAATCTGTGGATGTTTGTTTGTGTCCAGAGTGAGGTGATTGTGGCTCTGAGTTGCAGCTTTAAATCTGTGGATGTTTGTTTGTGTCTAGATTAAGGTGATTGTGGCTCTGAGTTGCAGCTTTAAATCTGTGGATGTTTGTTTGTGTCCAGAGTGAGGTGATTGTGGCTCTGAGTTGCAGCTTTAAATCTGTGGATGTTTCTTTGTGTCCAGAGTGAGGTGATTGTGGCTCTGAGTTGCAGCTTTAAATCTGTGGATGTTTCTTTGTGTCCAGAGTGAGGTGATTGTGGCTCTGAGTTGCAGCTTTAAATCTGTGGATGTTTGTTTGTGTCTAGAGTGAGGTGATTGTGGCTCTGAGTTGCAGCTTTAAATCTGTGGATGTTTGTTGGTGTCCAGAGTGAGGTGATTGTGGCTCTGAGTTGCAGCTGTGATGAGAGAGGGAGAGAAAGTGAGAGTCTAGGATATACAGATAAGACCATTTGCTACAGATGTTAGATAGTAGCTTAGACGGGGGAGGTGAGATACAACACACAGTATATAGTACACCAATTAACTAAGATACAACAGTTTTAAACAAATGTTACTATGTGGCCAGATATCATATACAATATGAAAATTAATAATTAAAGTAACAGACAGAAGTATATTGTTGTTGGTCTTCCAGGTAACTTCAAAATAGCTTTAAATCTGTGGATGTTTGTTTGTGTCCAGAGTGAGGTGATTGTGGCTCTGAGTTGCAGCTGTGATGAGAGAGGGAGAGAAAGTGAGAGTCTAGGATATACAGATAAGACCATTTGCTACAGATGTTAGATAGTAGCTTAGACGGGGGAGGTGAGATACAACACACAGTATATAGTACACCAATTAACTAAGATACAACAGTTTTAAACAAATGTTACTTTGTGGCCAGATATCATATACAATATGAAAATTAATAATTAAAGTAACAGACAGAAGTTTATTGTTGTTGGTCTTCCAGGTAACTTCAAAATAGCTTTAAATCTGTGGATGTTTGTTTGTGTCTAGAGTGAGGTGATTGTGGCTCTGAGTTGCAGCTTTAAATCTGTGGATGTTTGTTTGTGTCTAGAGTGAGGTGATTGTGGCTCTGAGTTGCAGCTTTAAATCTGTGGATGTTTGTTTGTGTCCAGAGTGAGGTGATTGTGGCTCTGAGTTGCAGCTTTAAATCTTTGGATGTTTGTTTGTGTCTAGAGTGAGGTGATTGTGGCTCTGAGTTGCAGCTTTAAATCTGTGGATGTTTGTTTGTGTCCAGAGTGAGGTGATTGTGGCTCTGAGTTGCAGCTTTAAATCTGTGGATGTTTGTTTGTGTCTAGAGTGAGGTGATTGTGGCTCTGAGTTGCAGCTTTAAATCTGTGGATGTTTGTTTGTGTCCAGAGTGAGGTGATTGTGGCTCTGAGTTGCAGCTGTGATGAGAGAGGGAGAGAAAGTGAGAGTCTAGGATATACAGATAAGACCATTTGTTACAGATGTTAGATAGTAGCTTAGACGGGGGAGGTGAGATACAACACACAGTATATAGTACACCAATTAACTAAGATACAACAGTTTTAAACAAATGTTACTACGTGGCCAGATATCATATACAATATGAAAATTAATAATTAAAGTAACAGACAGAAGTATATTGTTGTTGGTCTTCCAGGTAACTTCAAAATAGCTTTAAATCTGTGGATGTTTGTTTGTGTCCAGAGTGAGGTGATTGTGGCTCTGAGTTGCAGCTTTAAATCTGTGGATGTTTTTTTGTGTCCAGAGTGAGGTGATTGTGGCTCTGAGTTGCAGCTTTAAATCTGTGGATGTTTGTTTGTGTCTAGAGTGAGGTGATTGTGGCTCTGAGTTGCAGCTTTAAATCTGTGGATGTTTTTTTGTGTCCAGAGTGAGGTGATTGTGGCTCTGAGTTGCAGCTTTAAATCTGTGGATGTTTGTTTGTGTCTAGAGTGAGGTGATTGTGGCTCTGAGTTGCAGCTTTAAATCTGTGGATGTTTGTTTGTGTCCAGAGTGAGGTGATTGTGGCTCTGAGTTGCAGCTTTAAATCTTTGGATGTTTGTTTGTGTCTAGAGTGAGGTGATTGTGGCTCTGAGTTGCAGCTTTAAATCTGTGGATGTTTGTTTGTGTCCAGAGTGAGGTGATTGTGGCTCTGAGTTGCAGCTTTAAATCTGTGGATGTTTCTTTGTGTCCAGAGTGAGGTGATTGTGGCTCTGAGTTGCAGCTTTAAATCTGTGGATGTTTCTTTGTGTCCAGAGTGAGGTGATTGTGGCTCTGAGTTGCAGCTTTAAATCTGTGGATGTTTGTTTGTGTCTAGAGTGAGGTGATTGTGGCTCTGAGTTGCAGCTTTAAATCTGTGGATGTTTGTTGGTGTCCAGAGTGAGGTGATTGTGGCTCTGAGTTGCAGCTGTGATGAGAGAGGGAGAGAAAGTGAGAGTCTAGGATATACAGATAAGACCATTTGCTACAGATGTTAGATAGTAGCTTAGACGGGGGGAGGTGAGATACAACACACAGTATATAGTACACCAATTAACTAAGATACAACAGTTTTAAACAAATGTTACTATGTGGCCAGATATCATATACAATATGAAAATTAATAATTAAAGTAACAGACAGAAGTATATTGTTGTTGGTCTTCCAGGTAACTTCAAAATACCTTTAAATCTGTGGATGTTTGTTTGTGTCCAGAGTGAGGTGATTGTGGCTCTGAGTTGCAGCTTTAAATCTGTGGATGTTTGTTTGTGTCTAGAGTGAGGTGATTGTGGCTCTGAGTTGCAGCTTTAAATCTGTTGATGTTTGTTTGTGTCTAGATTAAGGTGATTGTGGCTCTGAGTTGCAGCTTTAAATCTGTGGATGTTTGTTTGTGTCCAGAGTGAGGTGATTGTGGCTCTGAGTTGCAGCTTTAAATCTGTGGATGTTTGTTTGTGTCCAGAGTGAGGTGATTGTGGCTCTGAGTTGCAGCTTTAAATCTGTGGATGTTTGTTTGTGTCTAGAGTGAGGTGATTGTGGCTCTGAGTTGCAGCTGTGATGAGAGAGGGAGAGAAAGTGAGAGTCTAGGATGTACAGATAAGACCATTTGCTACAGATGTTAGATAGTAGCTTAGATGGGGGAGGTGAGATACAACACACAGTATATAGTACACCAATTAACTCAGATACAACAGTTTTAAACAAATGTTACTATGTGGCCAGATATAATATACAATATGAAAATTAATAATTAAAGTAACAGACAGAAGTATATTGTTGTTGGTCTTCCAGGTAACTTCAAAATAGCTTTAAATCTGTGGATGTTTGTTTGTGTCCAGAGTGAGGTGATTGTGGCTCTGAGTTGCAGCTTTAAATCTGTGGATGTTTGTTTGTGTCCAGAGTGAGGTGATTGTGGCTCTGAGTTGCAGCTGTGATGAGAGAGGGAGAGAAAGTGAGAGTCTAGGATATACAGATAAGACCATTTGCTACAGATGTTAGATAGTAGCTTAGACGGGGGAGGTGAGATACAACACACAGTATATAGTACACCAATTAACTAAGATACAACAGTTTTAAACAAATGTTACTATGTGGCCAGATATCATATACAATATGAAAATTAATAATTAAAGTAACAGACAGAAGTATATTGTTGTTGGTCTTCCAGGTAACTTCAAAATACCTTTAAATCTGTGGATGTTTGTTTGTGTCCAGAGTGAGGTGATTGTGGCTCTGAGCTGCAGCTGTGATGAGAGAGGGAGAGAAAGTGAGAGTCTAGGATATACAGATAAGACCATTTGCTACAGATGTTAGATAGTAGCTTAGACGGGGGAGGTGAGATACAACACACAGTATATAGTACACCAATTAACTAAGATACAACAGTTTTAAACAAATGTTACTATGTGGCCAGATATCATATACAATATGAAAATTAATAATTAAAGTAACAGACAGAAGTATATTGTTGTTGGTCTTCCAGGTAACTTCAAAATACCTTTAAATCTGTGGATGTTTGTTTGTGTCCAGAGTGAGGTGATTGTGGCTCTGAGTTGCAGCTGTGATGAGAGAGGGAGAGAAAGTGAGAGTCTAGGATATACAGATAAGACCATTTGCTACAGATGTTAGATAGTAGCTTAGACGGGGGAGGTGAGATACAACACACAGTATATAGTACACCAATTAACTAAGATACAACAGTTTTAAACAAATGTTACTATGTGGCCAGATATCATATACAATATGAAAATTAATAATTAAAGTAACAGACAGAAGTATATTGTTGTTGGTCTTCCAGGTAACTTCAAAACACCTTTAAATCTGTGGATGTTTGTTTGTGTCCAGAGTGAGGTGATTGTGGCTCTGAGTTGCAGCTGTGATGAGAGAGGGAGAGAAAGTGAGAGTCTAGGATATACAGATAAGACCATTTGCTACAGATGTTAGATAGTAGCTTAGACGGGGGAGGTGAGATACAACACACAGTATATAGTACACCAATTAACTAAGATACAACAGTTTTAAACAAATGTTACTATGTGGCCAGATATCATATACAATATGAAAATTAATAATTAAAGTAACAGACAGAAGTATATTGTTGTTGGTCTTCCAGGTAACTTCAAAATACCTTTAAATCTGTGGATGTTTGTTTGTGTCCAGAGTGAGGTGATTGTGGCTCTGAGTTGCAGCTGTGATGAGAGAGGGAGAGAAAGTGAGAGTCTAGGATATACAGATAAGACCATTTGCTACAGATGTTAGATAGTAGCTTAGACGGGGGAGGTGAGATACAACACACAGTATATAGTACACCAATTAACTAAGATACAACAGTTTTAAACAAATGTTACTATGTGGCCAGATATCATATACAATATGAAAATTAATAATTAAAGTAACAGACAGAAGTATATTGTTGTTGGTCTTCCAGGTAACTTCAAAATACCTTTAAATCTGTGGATGTTTGTTTGTGTCCAGAGTGAGGTGATTGTGGCTCTGAGTTGCAGCTTTAAATCTGTGGATGTTTGTTTGTGTCCAGAGTGAGGTGATTGTGGCTCTGAGTTGCAGCTTTGATGAGAGAGGGAGAGAAAGTGAGAGTCTAGGATATACAGATAAGACCATTTGCTACAGATGTTAGATAGTAGCTTAGACGGGGGAGGTGAGATACAACACACAGTATATAGTACACCAATTAAATAAGATACAACAGTTTTAAACAAATGTTACTATGTGGCCAGATATCATATACAATATGAAAATTAATAATTAAAGTAACAGACAGAAGTATATTGTTGTTGGTCTTCCAGGTAACTTCAAAATACCTTTAAATCTGTGGATGTTTGTTTGTGTCCAGAGTGAGGTGATTGTGGCTCTGAGTTGCAGCTTTAAATCTGTGGATGTTTGTTTGTGTCCAGAGTGAGGTGATTGTGGCTCTGAGTTGCAGCTTTAAATCTGTGGATGTTTGTTTGTGTCCAGAGTGAGGTGATTGTGGCTCTGAGTTGCAGCTTTAAATCTGTGGATGTTTGTTTGTGTCCAGAGTGAGGTGATTGTTCTATTGTGTACAGCTAAATGTGTCTTTCGAGAGAAACCTTTCCCACACTCTTGGCACACATATGGCCTCTCTCCTGTATGAGTTCTATTGTGTCTTGCTAAATCTGTCCTTCGAGAGAAACCTTTCCCACACTCTTGGCAAACAAATGGCTTCTCCACTGTATGAGTTAAATGGCGCCCAATCAGTTGTGAACGTCTATAGAGGTCGTTACCACAATCAGAACCAGTATGTGACTTTTGTCTAGTATGAGTTACGCTCTGTGCAACCACATCTGAATCTGCAGTGACTATTAAATAACATTCTTGGCACACATGTGGCTTCTTCTTTGTATGAGTTTTATCATGGCCGGGCATTAGTGAGAAATCTTTCCCACATTGCTGGCAAACAAATGACTTCTGATCTGTATGAGTTCTTCGATGACTGGCCACTTGTGACTTCCGTCTTACATATGATGCTTTTTCATCCTTCCTTTCTTCTAGTCTGGTGTGAAGCTTTGCACAGTTTGAGGTGTCCTTTCTTGCTCTCCTGGTTCTATAGATAAAGTTCTTACTTTGAGGACATGTTTCTTGTTCATCTTGATATGACTCTGAATTAACAAAAGTAATTACTTTGTCACAACATGTATATTCTTTCACCTGGATCATTTCAAGCAATGTGCGAAGGGCCTACTATAATCATTGGTAATTGGCCCATGGCTGACATGGGGGGAAATATAAATGTGAGAAGGGGCCAAACCGGCAATTTGAACAATATGTTCTCTGTCAATAATTGATTTATTTGTTGTAATGTGGTATAAGAAGGAGCTCCTGGGAATAAAGTTTATTCCCTCTTTGGAACATATAGAAATTGTGTTTATTTATTGAGGAAGACGTGTATGTGTAAAACTTGTACAATATGAAAATTAATAATTAAAGTAACAGACAGAAGTATATTGTTGTTGGTCTTCCAGGTAACTTCAAAATACCTTTAAATCTGTGGATGTTTGTTTGTGTCCAGAGTGAGGTGATTGTGGCTCTGAGTTGCAGCTGTGATGAGAGAGGGAGAGAAAGTGAGAGTCTAGGATATACAGATAAGACCATTTGCTACAGATGTTAGATAGTAGCTTAGACGGGGGAGGTGAGATACAACACACAGTATATAGTACACCAATTAACTAAGATACAACAGTTTTAAACAAATGTTACTATGTGGCCAGATATCATATACAATATGAAAATTAATAATTAAAGTAACAGACAGAAGTATATTGTTGTTGGTCTTCCAGGTAACTTCAAAATACCTTTAAATCTGTGGATGTTTGTTTGTGTCCAGAGTGAGGTGATTGTGGCTCTGAGTTGCAGCTGTGATGAGAGAGGGAGAGAAAGTGAGAGTCTAGGATATACAGATAAGACCATTTGCTACAGATGTTAGATAGTAGCTTAGACGGGGGAGGTGAGATACAACACACAGTATATAGTACACCAATTAACTAAGATACAACAGTTTTAAACAAATGTTACTATGTGGCCAGATATCATATACAATATGAAAATTAATAATTAAAGTAACAGACAGAAGTATATTGTTGTTGGTCTTCCAGGTAACTTCAAAATACCTTTAAATCTGTGGATGTTTGTTTGTGTCCAGAGTGAGGTGATTGTGGCTCTGAGTTGCAGCTTTAAATCTGTGGGTGTTTGTTTGTGTCTAGAGTGAGGTGATTGTGGCTCTGAGTTGCAGCTTTAAATCTGTGGATGTTTGTTTGTGTCCAGAGTGAGGTGATTGTGGCTCTGAGTTGCAGCTGTGATGAGAGAGGGAGAGAAAGTGAGAGTCTAGGATATACAGATAAGACCATTTGCTACAGATGTTAGATAGTAGCTTAGACGGGGGAGGTGAGATACAACACACAGTATATAGTACACCGATTAACTAAGATACAACAGTTTTAAACAAATGTTACTATGTGGCCAGATATCATATACAATATGAAAAATAATAATTAAAGTAACAGACAGAAGTATATTGTTGTTGGTCTTCCAGGTAACTTCAAAATACCTTTAAATCTGTGGATGTTTGTTTGTGTCCAGAGTGAGGTGATGGTGGCTCTGAGTTGCAGCTGTGATGAGAGAGGGAGAGAAAGTGAGAGTCTAGGATATACAGATAAGACCATTTGCTACAGATGTTAGATAGTAGCTTAGACGGGGGAGGTGAGATACAACACACAGTATATAGTACACCAATTAACTAAGATACAACAGTTTTAAACAAATGTTACTATGTGGCCAGATATCATATACAATATGAAAATTAATAATTAAAGTAACAGACAGAAGTATATTGTTGTTGGTCTTCCAGGTAACTTCAAAATACCTTTAAATCTGTGGATGTTTGTTTGTGTCCAGAGTGAGGTGATTGTGGCTCTGAGTTGCAGCTTTAAATCTGTGGATGTTTGTTTGTGTCCAGAGTGAGGTGATTGTGGCTCTGAGTTGCAGCTTTAAATCTGTGGATGTTTGTGTCCAGAGTGAGGTGATTGTGGCTCTGAGTTGCAGCTTTAAATCTGTGGATGTTTGTTTGTGTCCAGAGTGAGGTGATTGTTCTATTGTGTACAGCTAAATGTGTCTTTCGAGAGAAACCTTTCCCACACTCTTGGCACACATATGGCCTCTCTCCTGTATGAGTTCTATTGTGTCTTGCTAAATCTGTCCTTCGAGAGAAACCTTTCCCACACTCTTGGCAAACAAATGGCTTCTTCACTGTATGAGTTAAATGGCGCCCAATCAGTTGTGAACGTCTACAGAGGTCGTTACCACAATCAGAACCAGTATGTGACTTTTGTCTAGTATGAGTTACGCTCTGTGCAACCACATCTGAATCTGCAGTGACTATTAAATAACATTCTTGGCACACATGTAGCTTCTTCTTTGTATGAGTTTTATCATGGCCGGGCATTAGTGAGAAATCTTTCCCACATTGCTGGCAAACAAATGACTTCTGATCTGTATGAGTTCTTCGATGACTGGCCACTTGTGACTTCCGTCTTACATATGATGCTTTTTCATCCTTCCTTTCTTCTAGTCTGGTGTGAAGCTTTGCACAGTTTGAGGTGTCCTTTCTTGCTCTCCTGGTTCTATAGATAAAGTTCTTACTTTGAGGACATGTTTCTTGTTCATCTTGATATGACTCTGAATTAACAAAAGTAATTACTTTGTCACAACATGTATATTCTTACACCTGGATCATTTCAAGCAATGTGCGAAGGGCCTACTATAATCATTGGTAATTGGCCCATGGCTGACATGGGGGGAAATATAAATGTGAGAAGGGGCCAAACCGGCAATTTGAACAATATGTTCTCTGTCAATAATTGATTTATTTGTTGTAATGTGGTATAAGAAGGAGCTCCTGGGAATAAAGTTTATTCCCTCTTTGGAACATATAGAAATTGTGTTTATTTATTGAGGAAGACGTGTATGTGTAAAACTTGTCCTACACCTTGAAACCAAGGGATAAGATTGGTCAGCTTGGGCCAATTCAAGCCAACTGAATACTGGGTTGCGACATGTCCCAAATTTTTGTCTCTATAATTACTCAAATCATATGTTGTTCTTGCAGAAACCATCCATAGGCCCTCATTCTATTGCGATTTGGCCAATTGAATAGGGCCCTAAATAAGCACATAGCATATATTTTTTAAAGACGTTTTTAGTTAGTGAAAACATTGCTTTTGGATAGATGTTTACAAACTAAAAACTAATTAAAAAAAAAATGTTATGTGCTAATTTAGAGCCCTATTCAATTGGCCAAATCGCAATTGAATGAGGGCCATAGTATTCAGACTTATACTGCCTAGGACCTTGTTACAGAGCAACGTACCTCTAATATGTTGATCTTGTGACTTCTGAGACAAATAGGAAGACACAAGTAAGTAAGAGCAGACTCTCAAAGAAGGAAGCAACTAGTATTGATGACTCCTTGTTAAGAGGTGTGGATGAAGAAAGTAAAAGAAGGAAATTACAACCAGATATGGTTATGTTTATCACTCATCTGTCACAGATCCTGGACAGATTTCCTCCTGATGAATATCCGGCTCCTCTCTCTCACCCACTGCGTCCTCACCAATGGATAAAGTCTCTAAATCTTCAGCAGGTCGACCTGTTTATTCCAAAAAAGAATTACACTATAGTAGGATTAATTACATTTATTATATATATATATATATATATATATATATATATATATATATATATATATATTATTATTATTATTTTTTTAATCTTGCTGTTCCTATGAGTTCTCCCCTTAAAGTGAGATCTTCCTAGTTTGTTGTTATTGTTTTGCTATATAGATTCTCCCGTATATTTGTCTATATGTCCTTCTGAACACACTGTGATCTTGTCTCATTAAGGACACTTCCCCTTGAAAAAACAAAAGGACTATTGTAGTTTAGGAAACAAACTCACATTTTTCGGCAACAAGAAAGATAACACTAGCAGCTATTATTATTAACTTTAATTTGTAAAGCACCAACATATTCCATAGCGCTAAACAGGGTATGAAAACAAGAAAAGTAGAATGTTAGAAAACTGCAGAAAATGAATAGACCTGTTTTGAGATTAGAATCTTTGCAGAAAGTGTTTTTTTTCCAAAGCATCTTACAAGATTAGAAGCTCGTTACTTACACTCTAAAGGGAATGGAAGAGCCAGAAGCCTGGGCAAGAATAGACAGATAAGAAATAGCAAGGGTAAGGAAAAAAGTGAAGTTCACTTAGGTAGGAAGGTATGAAAAGTTTGAATGATTTTTATTTAGAAGGAAAAGGAAAGGGTTTGATTGAAAGTAATTTGAGGTGTGTGGCTCTAGTATGAAATATATTACAGATAGCATAACTTGAAAATGTGAATGTAAGGTGAGGGGCCTTGGTTAGGAGATATATCTCCAGAAGCCAACAGATGGTTATGTGGGAGACATGATGTGGAAAAGTTGAGAGGAAGAGCCTGAGGAGCCGGCAGGAGTTATGAGGAAGAAAAAGGCAGGAGAAGACATTGTTTAAAGGATTAATGAGGAGTAGTTAGCAGGTGTTGTTAATTGATCAATTGATCAGCTGAAGGAAATCTAAGAGACTCAATAAAAGAAGAGTAACCAGGGGTGGGTGGGTAAGTGGGAGGGGGGAGGGCAGTGGTTGCAGTATTAGAGGGAGAGAGGGAGAGGCCCAGAGGAATTGTGGACACTGAAATAGAATATGAGAATGATGGGCAATGTTATTTCACAGATAAGAAGCAAAACAACCAGGCTTTGGGGGTGGGTAAGCAAGCAGGAAAAGGGGGGTTTCAGACAAAAGCATGGGTACGGGTTTGCTTAGTGAAAATTTCTATCACCTAAAATATCATATCAGAGAAACAGTCATAGAAGTATCGATAGTAAATTGCATACAGTAAAAGTCAAATTGGCTCCACTGTATATTCAGATACCTTCAGAGAGGCTTCCAGTGAGTGTGTATGGTGGCAGTATCAGAGAGATATTTAAGCAACCAATAAAAACTATATGTGCAGGAAAATGTCATTTTAGCAGATTGTACTTGTTAGGGAACCCATGCTTGTCTTTGGCATTTCCTGATAGCGTGGGGCCTGTGGGTGTGCTTTGCTGTTTATTTTTTATTCATCAGTGATTGGAGGGGAAGGAAGAATGGAGGTATGGTGGCAGTGGGTCTGTTGTTTCTGTTGTCTGACTGGTGAACAAGTTGACCTCTCGCTCATACAAACTGTTCTCAGTAGCTGCCAATCCCACATCAGTCTGGTAATCCTGCTTTCCAAGCTTTGTGCCCAACCTCTCATGTATGAAATAATTACCATCATGGCAGCCTCTATAGATTGGCAGAGTTAATATTTTTTAAGAAACCGCCTTAGATACTCTTGGATCAGACAACTGTTTAGTTGCTTTGTTCTTCACAAACATGGGGAGGTTTCCTAAACTCTAGTGGTCTTTTAACACAGATTAAAATTATATATCATATCAGAGAAACAGTGATAGAAATATTGATAGTAAATCGCATACAGTAAAAGTTAAGTTGGCTCCACAGTATATTCAGATACCTTCAGAGAGGCTTCCAGTTAGTGTGTATGGATGCAGTATCAGAGAGATATGTAAGAAATCAATAAAAACTATATGTGCAGGAAAATGTCATTTTATCAGATTGTACTTGTAAGGGCACCCATGTTTTTGGTCTTTTAACACAGATTTAAATGATATATCAATATAACCATTTGCTTAAGACAGAGATGTAATAAATACATGACTGAAGCAAGCAGATCAGTATTATATATTATAATTTTATAGATGTCACCCACCTGCACAGGGCTCACATTGGATTTCCTGTTGCTGATAATCATTTCCATCTCTCTCATCCTCTTGTTCCTCTCTAACTGGCCTCAAGTCTAGATTAGCATCAGGGAGCCCTATTAACAAACAGAAGATAAAGCCAGTTATGTGGTATTATTACATACAATAAATAGGTATTATTTAACAAAGCAAACAACAGGGAATTCACAATTCTCAAAAACTTGTCAGTTGTATGACTTCTCCTGCCAATGTGAGGACGTGCTCCGGGGTTTAGATACTGCCAGACATTCCTGGATAGTTTGTCTAACTTCTCATAGAAACATCATGGGATATTTTATATCAACTTCCAACATCACAATGTTACCTGAGCTCCTGTTTGTTGGGATTCCCTAAGTCCTGAGTGTTTTGTGATTCTCCATCATCACATCCTTGTAAAGCTCCTTGTGTCCTTCTATATATTCCCACTCCTCCATAGAGAAATAGATGGCAACATCATCACACTTTATAGGGACCTAAAACACACACAATCCCATTCAGACCTGACACAGAGACTGGTTCTGATAGAGTCTGTTACTGATAGAGAGGCAGGAAAGGAAGATAATGTTACAGAAACTATATAGAAGTATTGGGGTAAATAGGGTAGAGAGGGAAAGGGATGAATTATTTACCCATGGGGGAGGAGAAGGGGGGAGGGTTACAATAGAAAGTAGGGAGATATTAATAGGGGCCTCAAATACAGTGGCAGGCACTTCACATCAGCAGAGCCATAGCAACATAAAGTGTATGATTGCAAACGCAAGAAGTTTGCCTGGGAAAATGGATGAGCTAGAAATATTAGCAGTACAAGAAAAATGGGGCTTAATAGGCATTACGGAAACATGGTGGGATGAATCTCATGACTGGACTGTTAATCTGGATGGTTATAACCTATTTAGGAAAGATAGGGGCAATGGTAAAAGAGGAGGAGGGATCTGTCTTTATGTTAAGCCTGAATTTAAGCCTATAGTTAGAGAAGATATTTATGCTGGCACTAACGGCATCATTGAATCCTTGTGGGTTGAGCTAAATAGTGGAGGAGCTAATTCTAAATGCATATTGGTGGGAGTATGCTATAAACCCCCAAATATAGCTGAAAGTGAGGAAATACAATTATTGTTACAGATTGGAAATGCAGCTAAGCATGGGCAAGTTCTAATAATGGGAGACTTTAATTACCCTGATATAAACTGGATAAACGAGACCAGCAGCTCAGCTAAGGGGAGCAGGTTCTTGAGTACACTCAGGGATCATTATCTAGCCCAGGTAATACAAGAACCTACTAGAAATGGGGCCATCTTGGATTTAGTCATCACAAGTAATATTGATATAATATCAAATGTAAAAATAGGGGAACCCTTGGGGAACAGTGATCACAACACAGTCTCATTTGAGATTGAATACAAAAAACAGAGTTGTAAGGGGCCAACAAAAACTCTAAATTTTAAAAGGGCTAACTTTAATGGGCTACGGGCAGCAATACAACATATAGACTGGGACAAAGAACTTACAGGGAAGAATACTGAAAATAAATGGACAACATTCAAATCCTTACTAAATAAACATACTCATCAGCATGTACCATGTGGAAATAAAATAAATAGGAGTAAATCACATCCCATGTGGCTTAACAATGACTTAAAGATCATGATGAGGAAAAAGAAGTATGCATTTAAATTATACAAGAAGGAGGGAACAGAGGCATCTTTATGTGACTATAAGGAAATCAACAAGGCTTGCAAAAGGGCTATTAGACTGGCTAAAATAGAAAATGAGAAGTCAGTTGCAATGGAAAGTAAGACTAACCCTAAAATATTTTATAAATATATTAATGGGAAGAAGGCCAGGAAGGAATCGATAGGACCATTACAATGTGACACAGGCCATCTGATAATTAGTGACCAGGAAAAGGCAGATGAGCTAAATAGGTTCTTTTCTTCGGTTTACACAAGGGAGGTACCAGTGGTTGGGACACTGCAACATAATGGGGCTACACTACCTTCACTAAATAATTGGTTAACGCAGGAAGAAATACAAAAGAGGTTGGAGAAAATAAATGTTAATAAAGCCCCAGGTCCTGATGGAATACATCCAAGGGTACTGAGGGAGCTGGGTTCTGTAATAGCCAAACCATTATATCTAATCTTTAAAGACTCGCTCACTACAGGGTCTCTACCAGATGACTGGAGAAAAGCAGAGGTGATACCTATATTTAAGAAGGGATCTAGAGCAAATCCGGGGAATTATAGACCAGTGAGCCTCACTTCTGTAGTTGGGAAGCTTTTAGAAGGGTTAATAAGGGACAGAATACAAGAATATGTCTATTTGAACAGGATCATAGGTAGCAGTCAACATGGATTTATGAAGGAAAGGTCGTGTCAGACCAATCTAATTAGTTTTTATGAGGAGGTTAGTAGGAACTTGGATCAGGGCAACTCAGTGGATGTAGTCTTTTTAGATTTTTCAAAGGCATTTGATACAGTGCCACATGGAAGACTAGTGAGCAAACTAAGGGATACAGGAATTGCAGTAAATATCTGCTCATGGATCGAGAGCTGGCTAAAAGACAGGAAGCAAAGGGTTGTTGTAAATGGAACATACTCCGATTGGTCTAATGTGATAAGTGGGGTTCCTCAGGGCTCAGTATTGGGTCCTCTCCTTTTTAACATATTTATTAATGACATTGAAGTAGGACTCGAATGTAGTGTCTCCATTTTTGCTGATGACACTAAGTTGTGCAAGGTAATAAAATCAGATAATGATGTACTTTCCCTACAAAAGGATTTGCATAAATTAGAGAAATGGGCGGCTAAATGGCAGATGAGATTTAATACAAATAAATGTAAGGTTATGCATTTGGGAAGGAAAAATAGCCAAGCAATCTATAATCTTAATGGAGCAAATCTAGGGGTATCAGATATTGAAAGGGATTTGGGAGTACTAGTGGACAACCACCTAGGTAACAGCGCTCAAAGCCAAGCAGCGGCTGCAAAGGCAAATAAAATATTAGCATGTATTAGGAAGGGTATAGAAGCCAGGGAAGAAGATATAATTCTGCCACTATACAAATCTCTAGTACGCCCTCATTTGGAATATGGAGTACAATTTTGGGCACCACCTCACAAAAAAGACATCTTAGAGCTGGAAAAAGTACAGAGGAGGGCTACAAAACTAATAAGGGGAATGGAGGGGCTAAGTTATGAAGAAAGACTAGCAAAATTAAACTTATTTTCGCTAGAAAAAAGGCGTCTAAGAGGAGATATGATTACGTTATTTAAATACATCCAGGGTCCATATAAGGCTTTGTCAAGTGAGCTTTTTGTAGCAAGAGATTTTCAACTGACAAGAGGACATCCGTTGAGGTTAGAGGAAAAAAGATTTCACCTTAAACAAAGAAAAGGGTTCTTCACAGTTAGGGTGGTTAAACTGTGGAATTCTCTACCAAAGGAGGTGGTGACAGCGAATTCGATAGACAACTTCAAAAAGGGGTTAGATATATTTCTGAATAAAGAGGGCATTCAAGGCTATCCTAGATAACTAGCAAAGGAATATTGATCCAGGGAGAAATTTGATCGCCAGTTTCTGGGGTCAGGAAGGAATTTTGCTTTTTTTCCCCCTTATGAGACAATTGGCAAAGTTTCAATGGGGTTTTTTTTATGTTTGCCTTCCTCTGGATCAATTAACAATAATTAACAATTAACAATAATAATAAATAGTCCAAATTAAAAAGATCAATAGAGATCTAAAAAGGTTGAACTTGATGGACTAACTCTTTATTCATTCTCCAATACTATACTATTAATAATTATTTAATCAATAATTTAATTAATAACTAATCCGCATATTGCAGATCAGAGGAGATCTTAACAGGTTGAACTTGATGGACTGAAAGTCTTTTTTCAACCTTAATTACTATGTAACTACTATGTAACTAGAAAACATGCAGATAGACACACAGGGAAGATAGGAAAACACACCCAGGTCCAGATAGAGCTTAGTCAGTAATGGGAGTCACTGTGTCTTGGTATAATATCACATTGTCCAGCAGTGCTCACCTCTCCAGTCACAGGTCCAGATAGAGCTTAGTCAGTAATGGGGGTCACTGTGTCCTGGTATAATGTCACATTGTCCAGCAGTGCTCACCTCTCCAGCCACATGCCCAGATAGAGCTTGGTCAGTAAAGGGAGTCACTGTGTCCTGGTATAATGTCACATTGTCCAGCAGTGCTCACCTCTCCAGCCACATGCCCAGATAGAGCTTGGTCAGTAAAGGGAGTCAATGTGTCCTGAAGCTGGTTTAATTTAAAATCATGACCCTAGCGTATAAAGCCCTCAGCAATAATGCACCCCCTGATATCTCTGCTTTCATCTCAAAATCCTCCCCCACCCTCTCCCTACGTTCGGCTAATAAGCTTCTTCTTTTCTACCCTTTTTTTACCTCCTTTAATTCCCAGTCTATCTATCTGTCTATCTATCTATCTATCTATATATCTATTTGGAGGGAGGGGTATATATATTTATATATATGTTTTTATTTAATATGTATTTGCAGTTGCACTTATCTATACATATATAGTGATGGGGATGAATTCTCTCTCTGTGAATATATATTTATAGTGCAGGTCAGTGTGTACCATAGTATATATTTATCTATGTTTAGTGTATATATCTACACATCTATACACAGTTTGCAGTGTATATCACATACATAGTTGGCGTACTGCGAGTTTGTGCTTCACACTTGCAAAGTTGCAGGTTGCGCATAGCGCATGCCGAGGGCTGCAATGGGCACCGAAAGTAGAGACTTTGGAGCTCATTGTGGGGCTCAGGTGAGGGAAGGAGAAAAATGGAGGGAAGTGGGAGGGAGGACATAGAAGGGGAGAGAGATTGGCTGCTAAGGGGGTGGGCAAAGAGACACAGGGGAGGGAGAGGGGTCGGGTGAGACACAGGGGAGGGAGGGGTGAGAGAGAGAAAAATCTAATATTATTCCGTCATTTGTGATGGGTGGCCCACATTGAGAGTCGAGAGAAACAGAGGGGAGAAGAGGGAGGTAGAGGACACAGAAGGAGAGAGAGAGAGAGAGGAGCTGCGCATAGTGAGGCTCGCATTGTCCGGCTTTTAGTATAGTATTGTATTTGAGGTTGAATAAAGATTGTTAGTCCATCAAGTTCAACCTTTTTAGATCTCTCTTGATCCAGAGGAAGGCAAACAGAAAAGAAAAAAACATTGTCTCATAAGGAAAAAAAAACAAAATTCCTTCCTGACCCCAGAGACTGGCGATCAAATTTCTCCCTGGATCAATATTCCTTCGCTAGTTATCTAGGATAACCTTGAATGCCCTCTTTATTCAAAAATATATCTAACCCCCTTTTAAAGTTATCTATTGAATCCGCTGTCACCACCTCCTTTGGTAGAGAATTCCACAGTTTAACCACCCTAACTGGGAAGAACCCTTTTCTTTGTTTAAGGTGAAATCTTTTTTCCTCTAACCTCAAGGGATGTTCTCTTGTCAGTTGAAAATCTCTTGCTATAAAAAGTTCACTTGACAAACCTTTATACTGACCCTGGATGTATTTAAATAAGGTAATCATACCCCCTCGTAGACACCTTTTTTCTAGCGAAAATAAGTTACATTTTTTTAGTCTTTCTTCATAACTTAGTCCCTCCATTCCCCTTATTAGTTTTTTTGCCCTTCTCTGTACTTTTTCTAGCTCTAAAATGTCCTTTTTATGAAGAGGTGCCCAAAATTGTCCTCCATATTCCAAATGAGGGCGTACTAGAGATTTGTATAGTGGTAGAATTATATTTGCTTCCCTGGCTTCTATACCCTTCTTTATACATGCTAATATTTTACTTGCCTTTGCAGCTGCTGCTTGGCATTGAGCACTGTTACCTAGGTGGTTGTCCACAAGCACTCCCAAATCCCTTTCAATATCTGATAAACCTAGATTTGCTCCATTAGGATTATAAATTGCATGGCCATTTTTCCTTCCCAAATGCATAACCTTACATTTATTTGTATTAAATCTGATCTGCCATTTAGCCGCCTCTTTCTCTAATTTATGCAAATCCCTTTGTAGGGAAAGTACATCCTTATCTGATTTAATTACCATGCACAACTTAGTGTCATCAGCAAAAATTTAGACACTGCTTTCAAGTCCTACTTCTACCTTATTAATAAATATGTTAAAAAGGAGAGGACCTAATACTGAACCTTGAGGAACCCCACTTACCACATTAGTCCAATCCGAGTATGTTCCATTTACAACAACTCTTTGCTTCCTGTCTTTTAGCCAGCTCTCAATCCATGAGCAGATAATTACTGCAATTCCTGTATCTCTTAGTTTGCACAATAGTCTCCCATGTGGCACTGTATCAAAAGCCATTGCAAAATCCAAAAAGACTACATCCACTGAGTTGCCCTGATCCAAGTTCCTACTAACCTCATCATAGAAACTAATTAGATTTGTTTGACATGACCTATCCTTCATCAATCCGCGTTGACTGCTATCTATGAGCTTGTTCAAATAGACATATTCTTGTATTCTGTCCCTTATTAACCCTTCTGTAGTTGGGAAGCTTTTAGATGTGAAGCTCACTGGTCTATAATTCCCCGGATTTGCTCTTGCTCTCTTCTTATATATAGGTATCACATCTGCTTTTCTCCAGTCATCTGGTAGAGACCCTGTGGTGAGTGAGTCATGAAAGATTAGATATAATGGTTCGGCTATTACAGAACCCAGTTCCCTCAGTACCCGTGGATGTATTCCATCAGGACCCGGGGCTTTATAAACATTTATTTTCTCCAGTGTCTTTTGGATTACTTCCTGTGCTAACCAATTATTTAGTAATGGTAGTGTAGCCCCATTATGTTGCAGTGTCCCAACCACTGGTACCTCCGTTGTGTATACCGACGAAAAGAACCTATATAGCTCATCTGCCTTTTCCTGGTCACTAATTATCAGAATGTGTCACATTGTAATGTTCCTATAGCTTCCTTCCTGGCCTTCTAACCATTAATATATTAAAAAAATATTTTAAGGTTAGTCTTACTTTCCTTTGCAACTGACTTCTCATTTTCTATTTTAGCCAGTCTAATAACCCTTTTGCTGCCTTGGTGATTTCCCTATAGTCACATAAAGCTGCCTCTGTTCCCTCCTTCTTGTATAATTTAAATGCTTGTTTCTTTTTCCTTATCATTGTGTGGCAAAAACAGCATTGCGACGCTTGCAAATATTATGCCATCATTTTTGACAGGCAATTGTCTAGTAGATATATAATGGTGATAAATACTTCTATATTGTGCAGTTTGTTCAGGAAATGTTTGCATCTAAACTCCAGCTCTTACTTATCTTATAATAGCTATAATCCTTTATGGTCAGTACTTTGTCCTATAACAGTGTTCATTTTATTTTAGTGATAATTTAAACCTGCAACGAGGCCTACTGAATATGAGATCCTGAGAACACTGCCCTCCCTGCCCCTCACCCACTCACCCCTATTCAGATTTACTTTATATGGTCATGGAAATCACCTGACTTCCTATTTTCAGATTATATTTCTCACCACTAGGGGTCAGACAACATATTACATAGTAGAGCCTTTCACCTCAGATCCCTTCCCTCTCCCAGTAAATAATAATATTTCTAACTTTCACTTTCTAACCCTTGTTATTCCTTATCTGTTACTCTTACCCAGGTCTCTGCCCCTTTCATTCCCTTTAAATTGTAAGCAATGTGTTTCCTATCTTGTAGGGTGCTTTGGAAAAAAACACTTTCTACAAAGATTCCAAGCTTAAAACCGGGCCCTCAATTTTCTGAATTTGTTAATATTGTATTTTCTTTGTTCTTATCCCCTGTACAGCACTACGGAATATGTTGGCGCGATACAAATAAAAGTTACGAATATTTTTTCAATGTGTTAATATTGTTTTTGCCTTGTACTTAATCTCTGTATAGTGCTATGGAATATGTTAGAGCATTACATTGTTATTATTATCCTTTATTTGTAACAAATCCCAGCGTGTGACCATTTTATGTTTAATTGTACAGACCATAAAAAGGCATGTAACAAATCCCAGTGTGTGACCATCTCATGTATATTTGTACAGACCAGAAAAAACGTTAACTCGCAGCACTTAGGCGATGGGCGCCGAAGGTGCTCATCGCCGGAGAGCCTCGCATAGCGAGGTGAGCCATTAAGCCACTAAAACTTGCAGCACAGCACTTAGGCGATGAGTGCCTTGTGAGCCTTGCGTAGCACTTGTGAGATGAGCGCCAAAGGCGCTCATTGCCTGACTTATTAAATTGCCATTGCCCCAACTGGAAAGGGCTCTATATAAGCACAGAGCATTTTTTTTTTAAATAAGTTTTGAGTTACTGAAGACCTTGCTTTTGCATAGAAGTTCACTAACTAAATACTTCTGTAAAAAAAAAAAATTGCTATGTGCTTATATAGAGCCCTATTCAATTGCCCGATTCGCAATTTAATAAGGCTGTTAGGAAGCGGGACGTAGAAAAAATATTATTCGAGACGCAGGACACAAATAACGCTACTTTACACTCTAAACTTGCACATCACAACATTACGCATCTAAAGTAGTGCTTTACACAAATAAACCAACGGTTTGCCCTCGCGCGCGCAGCCTTCTCCTAATGCACAGTTGGGACATTCATAAAAAAATCTCTTTAAATAATTTATTTCACATTAAAGGGTTACTGAAGTCCATAATTCTATCTTAAACATAACAAAATTAGTTTTTCCATTTAAAATATTGTGTTTTTGTTTTGTGAAAAGCCTAAATTAAGGTATGTAGAAAAGTGGTTGCCTTTTACTGATTACTGGTATTTATATGCTACTTGTGCCACTAAATCTATCAGTTGCGCAATCTGATTAGCTTCTCATCTTTTTTATTTTAGCCAATCATATTACAGAGCTCAGATTACCAAAGGTCTAATAGCTCCTCATACACTGGGCACAAAAAGCCATCTAGGCAAGAGTCATAGCATTTACATACATACAGTTACAGTTTTGTAGGCTTACTGAGCTAGATGGTAATAACTCACATGTACACTATGTTATAGGCCTACTGTGAGAGCTACATGGTAATAACTTGTGTGTACACTATGTACTCAAACCCTCCGACACTTGATGCAATTGAACACGTCTTAGCAGGATAACAAATCTGTCACTTTAATATAAGATTATATATGACGGTAATTCTTTATTATTTAAAAGATGGAAAATAAAAAAAAACACAATATGTTAAATTGCTGATTATAACAATACAGTATATTCTTAGAGGCTCACAAGACTCCTACTATATGGGGTCTGTGTTGTGTAACTAGATTATTACTTTTATTATGTATGAGTTTTTTGATGCTTAATAAAATATGACCTGGAAGAGAAGCATTTTCCACATTTCTGGCAATAAAATGGCTTCTCTTCTGTATGAATCCTTTTGTGTGCTAACAGATTTGATCTGTACGCAAAGCTTTTCCCACATTCCTGACAAATGCATGGCTTCTCTCCTGTATGAGTCCTTTTATGTACTGATAGAACGTGCTTCTGTGAGAAACCTTTGCCACAATGATTACAAACAAATGGCTTCTCTCCTGTATGAGTCCTTTTATGTACTGATAGAACTTGCTTCTGTGAGAAACCTTTGCCACAATGATTACAAACAAATGGCTTCTCTCCTGTATGAGCTCTATTGTGTGCAGCTAGATGTGCCTTTTGAGAGAAACCTTTCCCACACTCTTGGCAAACATATGGCTTCTCTCCTGTATGAGTTATTTGATGTACTGATAGAACTTGCTTCTGTGAGAAACCTTTGCCACAATGATTACAAACAAATGGCTTCTCTCCTGTATGAGCTCTATTGTGTGCAGCTAAATGTGTCTTTCGAGAGAAACCTTTCCCACACTCTTGGCACACATATGGCCTCTCTCCTGTATGAGTTCTATTGTGTCTTGCTAAATCTGGCCTTCGAGAGAAACCTTTCCCACACTCTTGGCAAACAAATGGCTTCTCCCCTGTATGAGTTAAATGGTGTTCAATCAGTTGTGAACATCTACAGAGGTCATTACCACAATCAGAACCAGTATGTGACTTTTGTATAGTATGAGTTAAGTGCTGTGCAACCACATCTGACTCTGCAGTGGCTACTAAATCACATTCTTGGCACATATGTGGCTTCTTCTCTGTATGAGTTTTATCATGGCCAGGCATTAGTGAGAAATCTTTACCACATTGCTGGCAAACAAATGGCTTCTGGCCTGTATGATCACTTCGATGTGTAGACACTTGTGACTTCCGTCTTACATATGATGCTTTTTCATCCTTCCTTTCTTCTATTCTGGTGTGAAGCTTTGCACAGTTTGAGGTGTCCTTTCTTGCTCTCCTGGTTGTATAGATAAAGTTTTTACTTTTAGGACATGTTTCTTGTTCATTTTGATAGGACTCTGAATTAACAGCAGTAATTACTTTGTCACAAAATGCATATTCTTTCACCGGGATCATTTCAGAGCTTTGTTCTTGAGCGTGACCAGACACGGCGTAATCATCATCTACTTTAGTGTCTTCTGAAAAGGCTGGTGTCTGGGATTCTTCTTTCATCAGCCCGCTCATTATTTCATATGTTGGTAAGGACAGAACTGAAAGATAATAAATATACATATGAAATACCCCAAATAACAGGTCTATACAGGTGTGAAAAAATAAGGTTTATATTGGGGTGGGGAAACAAGGATGTGTATGTGACTGTCCCTTTAAGGATGCCACCTCTTACCCACCCCTTGTTTCGGGCCTCTCCTGTTCCCATTTCCATCATGTCAGGCTACCCACATGATTGTACTGTTGCTGTAACCTGCTGTTTCCTTTGTGAGAATGAGACTCCTACAGGCTGTCTAATCAGACCGGCTGTCTTATTGACTAGTATAGATGTTGTTTAAATCGGTAAGTAAACCCAAAAGGAGGTGTTACGTGCCTTATCAGCTATCCCTTTATTCAGGTTAAGTCGGGTAATTGATATCCCTTTGGACCACTGTCGGATGTTAACAACAAAAACATTACATGGTTTTCGACACCAGTTCCTTGGTTTAGACTCCCTAAATCTGGCTATAGGATAATTATGACAACTCTTGTTAAAGAGAACAAAGCAGTGATATAGAAGTTGGGTTCCTAGGTGCGAGACCCAACCAGAATAATGTCTTGTGACACTCACATTCAGGCTGCGCCGATATGGGTAGTAAGGATAAGGGAGGGGAAATCTAGTCAGCTCGGGCCAATATCTCTCTATAACTATAGTCTTATAATTAGGATACCCTGTCCAGTCACAAAGTCCAGTAATTAGTAACCAAGCTCAACATGTGGTTATGTAAACCGCCCCTTTGGGAAACCCCATAGATTCTTTCACTGTTTCTGAACTCGAAATTTACCCAATCCGCAACAGGTCAATCGACCCATGCTTGGTGGATCCCCTAGCAATGTGCGAAGGGCTTACTATAATCATTGGTGATTGGCCCATGGCTGACATGGGGGGAAATATAAATGTGAGAAGGGACCATACCGGCAATTTGAACAATATGTTGTTCTGTGTCAATAATTGTACAGATTTCTTTGTTGTAATGTGGTATAAGAAGGAGCTCCTGGGAATAAAGTTTATTCCCTCTTTGGAACATATAGAAATTGTGTTTATTTATTGAGGAAGACGTGTATGTGTAAAACTTGTCCTACACCTTGAAACTTAGGGATAGGATTGGTCAGCTTGGGCCGATTCAAGCCCAACTGAATACTGGGTTGCTACATGTCCCACATATTTGTCTCTATAATTAGACAAATCATATGTTGTTCTTGCAGAAACCATCCATAGTATTCAGACTTATACTCCTGAGGACCTTGTTATAGAGCCACCTACCTCTAACATGTTGATCTTGTGACTTCTGAGACAAATGGGAAGACACAAGTAAGTAAGAGCAGACTCTCAAAGAAGGAAGCATATTGTATTGATGACTCCTTGTTAAGAGGTGTGGATGAAGGAAGTAAAAGAAGGAAAATAAGTAACTCCTTACTCCAGTTCGCAAGGACTACATGTTAAGAAGTGTTAAGATAAGGAAGCTGGACGGCTGGCTTGATGTAACTGTTCTAAAAGACCACTGTAGTATTTGCAATATGCTCTTCTGAAGAAGTAGATTTGATATTGGATAAATGTCTGCTTCTATAAGGGTGCGTGTGTTTAATTCAAATACTGATAAACTTCGGCTTCAATTGTAATGACAATCTATAAGACCAATCTATAATACCATAATATGCACCCACAAGGCCCCTAACTACCTGATACCCCAAGTCGTGAGGACCATAAGACAATACTGCAGAAGATCAGGGACATCACATTCCTAACAACTCTCAGTTTTCTGTGAATAAAAAAAATCACAGGTGGTGCCGGATTACACTGAGATATTCAGGCTTCCTGTAGTCATTTCTCGGTGTATGATTTCTGGTCAACCGGCATCTTAGGTCCTGTATCTTGCTTGGAGAATCAGTGAAAGATTCAAGTTTGCTTCCTGTCTGACCAAATCATCACCTGATAAATCCATCTATACCACAGCCTGGCAACTATAACTAATGTTCAGGACCTTCTTAGTACAATGGATAAATCCACCTATACCACAGCCGGGTAACTATAACTAATGTTCAGGACCTTCTTAGTACAATGGATAAATCCACCTATACCACAGCCTGGTAACTATAACTAATGTTCAGGACCTTCTTAGTACAATGGATAAAACCACCTATACCACAGCCTGCCAACTATAACTAATGTTCAGGACCTGCTTAGTACAATGGATAAATCCACCTATACCACAGCCTGGCAACTATAACTAATGTTCAGGAACTTCTTAGTACAATGGATAAATCCACCTATACCACAGCCGGGCAACTATAACTAAAGTTCAGGACCTTCTTAGTACAATGGATAAAACCACCTATACCACAGCCGGGTAACTATAACTAATGTTCAGGACCTTCTTAGTACAATGGATAAATCCACCTATACCACAGCCTGGTAACTATAACTAATGTTCAGGACCTTCTTAGTACAATGGATAAAACCACCTATACCACAGCCTGCCAACTATAACTAATGTTCAGGACCTGCTTAGTACAATGGATAAATCCACCTATACCACAGCCTGGCAACTATAACTAATGTGCAGGAACTTCTTAGTACAATGGATACATCCACCTATACCACAGCCTGGCAGCTATAACTAATGTTCAGGACCTTCTTAGTGCAATGGATAAATCCACCTATACCACAGCCTGGCAACTATAACTAATGTTCATGAACTTCTTAGTTTTTTCCTGTTGTATACATTGTACTAAATATCATTGTTTATGCATTTTCTATGGTTTATTTATACTGTTATTATTTCAGATTAAACTATTTTAAATCAGTTGGATCTCTGAGTTCTTAAGAACCTCATATTACCATATACATTTTGTATAGTATATAAGTTGTTAAGTTTTCACTTCTGACCAAAATAGGGTTTTGTATAACTTCTATATTCTCACGTACTCAAATGATCCCATATATAGTTATATCTTACATTGGTGGTGGAAGCTGTAAGGTCTATGAGACATTGCCATTAGTGCTCTCCATCTGATCTACTGATTTCCACCAGCAGTATCAGCACTAGGGAGGCTGAGGAATAAGTGCTGTAACAGTTAGGGGCCACAAGAAAGAGAGCAACTTGAAATGACCACTTTAGTGTTCTAATAAAGGGGTCTCTAAAGAATAGATTAGGAAGACTTGATAAAAAAAAAACTTTTATTAAATGTTTACTGTACATTTATACAATTACCTACTATTGTCCTATGATCCTCCCAGTCTGTATTTGCTCCAGTTCTCTCTAGACTCTGAATGAAGTATTGTGGCTGGAGTGGACCCGCCAAAAGGATTGTATCAAACTGACAACTACTATCTTTAACAGGGGGCAGTGTAACCTGAGCTACTATCATACTGCATTTGTGCTATGTTACTTTAGTCCTCTCCCCTTTCTAGCTCCACTCCAGATACAATACTTCATTCAAAGGGTCTAGAGACCTAGAGCTTATATAGTCTGGGAACATGATTGAAATATAGCATTTCATTGCTTAAAAGTGCAGTAAGAGTTTAAATTAAGTTTTTTTTTCTTACCAAATAATTATTTAGACATTTCTGTATAAGACCACTAAATGGGTCCTGTAACCCTCATTGTATTTTAAGTCTTTAATGAGGAAGCCATTGGTGAGAGCAGAATAAGCTCAAAAGCAAATACATGCAGCAGAAGGTCCGGGGGAATAGCTCTTGAGTTATTGGTCACATTTACACTCCATAAATCCTATATTAATGTGTGGTATTTACATAAGTTGAGATTGGATTGATGAGCAGGTCTTGCAGTGCACTCTGGGTGATTTATTACAACCAGATATGGTTATGTTTATCACTCACCTGTCAGAGGTCCTGGACAGATTTCCTCCTGATGAATATCCGGCTCCTCTCTCTCACCCACTGCGTCCTCACCAATGGATAAAGTCTCTAAATCTTCAGCAGGTCGACCTGTTTATTCAAAAAAAGAATTACACGATATTAGGATTCATTACATTTAATAACATTATATATATGTTCCTATGAGTTCTCCCCTTAAAATGAGATCTTCCTAGTTTGTTGTTATTGTCATGCTGTATAGATTATCCCCTATATCTGTCTATATGTCCTTCTGAACACATTGTGATCTTGTCTCATTAAGGAAACTTCACCTTGGAAAAACATAAAAGGACTATTGTAGTTTAGGAAACAAACTCACATTTTTCTGAAGTAGGCAACAAGAAAGATAACACTAGCAGCTATTATTAATTTTTATTTGTAACGTGCCAACATATTCCGTAGCGCTATACAGGGAATGAAAACAAGAAAAGTACAATGATAACAAACTGTAGAAAATGGAGAGCCCAGTTTTGAGCTTAGAATCTTTGGAGAAAGTGTTTTTTTTTTTTCAAAGCACCTTACAAGATTGGAAGCTCATTACTTACTTTTTTTATTATTGTAATTTTTAATTTCAAAGATACATGATATACATAGGTTACATATACAATGCATTACATAATCATTACATATCTAAAAACTAACACATAGTCATAACTTACTCTTTATTAATTGTATTGCCATATTTCTTGAAATTTATGACCAAATTGGACATTTCCCCTCTCTTGTTGGTTCTTTACACAGCGTATTTTCCCCTCCCTACATTTATATCCCCAAAAAGCCCGGCACATATTAACTTCTAACATACTCTACCCTACCAAGCCATATATATATCAAAATATCCACCTGGACTTCAAAGGGCTTAATGTATAGGCTAATATATGAGAAAGCCTTGCTTTTAGTTTGGCTTTATTGTGTTTGTTACTAGAGTAGAACATAGAGTGAGTATATGTATCGAATATAAAAACCAGAACTGTAGTTTTCATTTTTTTCTTTTAAATCTTGGTAGGGGAATTTTCACCCTAGTGAGGGGGTCGTCCAATTAAGGGAAGCTCGTTACTTACAATCTAAAGGGAATGGAACAGGCAGAAGCCTGGGCAAGAATAGACAGATAAGGAATAGCAAGGGTCAGGAAAAAAGTGAAATTCACTTAGGTAGGAAGGTATGAAAAGTTTGAATGATTTTTATTTAGAAGGAAAAGGAAAGGGTTTGATTGAAAGTCATTTGAGGTGAGTGGCTCTAGTATGAAATATGTTAAAAATAGCATAACTTGAAAATGGGAATATAAGGTGAGGGGCCTTGGTTAGGAGATATATCTCCAGAAGTCAAACGATGGTTATGTGGGAGACATGATGTGGAAAAGTTGAAAGGAAGAGCCTGGGAAGCAGGCAAGAGGTTATAAGGAAGAAAAAGACAGGTTAAGACATTGTTTAAAGGATTAATTAGGAGTAGTTAGCAGGTGTTGTTAATTGATCAATTGATCAGCTGTAGGAAATCTAAGAGACTCAATAAAAGAAGAGTAACCAGGGGTGGGTGGGTAAGTGGGAGGGGGGAGGGGTTGCAGTATCAGAGGGAAAGAGACAGAGGCCCAGAGGAATTGTGGACACTGAAATAGAATATGAGAAGGATGGGTAATGATATTTCAGAGATAAGAAGCAATAAAACCAGGCTTTGGGGGTCGGTAAGCAAGCAGGATAAGGGGGTTTTCAGACAAAAGCATGGGTATATATTGGAAAAGCAAAGGAATTAGATATATAGGGGATATGTATTTAAAAGGTAAACTAATAGATTGAACTACTTTACAAACTAAACTTAATAATAGTAAGATCTTATAATTTTGAATCAATAAAAAAGCGGTTGTTGCTCTGGAGTTTTATACCAGTGAATGAAGATAGTTTATATAAGTTGGAGATTATGGTGACCAAAGAGGATGATTCTAAAATAATATTGAAACGTAGTAGAGCAATGTCTGATGAACCTATTTTTATAAAAAATCGAGCGCAATATTAGCCTGGGAAGCAGAATTAAACCTGTCTTTTGAGCCCTTCTTGTGGGCGAATTCATTTCAATTAGTTAAGAAATCTGCGATTAACACTTCATATTTGGAGCTCTACTTTAAAATTACACAGAGGTGTATTGTACCCCCCAGTTTATGGGAAAATTACATTTCCAACCAGATGATTTATGCTGGAAAGAATGTGGCAAGAAAGGCACGACATTACACGTATGGTGGGAATGCGATAAGATCAATGCATTATGGGTAAAATTCTTCTCAGAAATATCAAAGATATGTAATAAACATCCAACAGGTACTCCTCAGATGGCCTTATTCCACTTAGACATAGACACAGTTGTGCCTCGTGAAAGATTTCTAATCTCTCATATTCTTCTAATTGTAAAAAATCTCTTATCAAAATATTGGAAGCAATCGACAATTCCATCATGGAATGAAGTAGCAAATATAATAAAAAATAATTGGGAGATTATGAAGAGGAATTTTGAAATTCATCCCATAAATAAGCGGTTACAAACTGTTCTCAGTAGCTGCCAATCCCACATCAGTCTGGTAATCCTGCTTTCCAAGCTTTGTGCCCAACCTCTCATGTATGAAATAATTACTATCATGGCAGCCTCCATACACTGGCAGAGTTAATATTTTTTGAGAAACAACCTTAGATACTCTTGGGTCAGACAACTGTTTAGTTGCTTTGTTCTTCACAAACATGGGGAGTTTTCCTAAACTTTGGTGGTCCTTTAACACAGATTAAAATAATATATCAATATAACCATGTGCTTAAGTCAGAGATGTAAAAAATACATGACTGAAGCAAGCAGATCAGTATTATATATTATAACTTTATAGATGTCACCCACCTGCACAGGGCTCACATTGGATATTCTGTTGCTGATAACCATTTCCATCTCTCTCATCCTCTTGTTCCTCTCTAACTGACCTCAAGTCTAGATTATTATCAGGGAGCCCTATTAACACAAACAGAAGATAAAGCCAGTTATGTGGTATTATTACATACAATAAATAGGTCTTATTTAACAAAGAAAACAACAGGGAATTCACAATTCTCAAAAACTTGCCAGTTGTGTGACTTCTGCTGCCAATGTGAGGACGTGCTCCGGGGTTTAGATACTGCCAGACATTCCTGGATAGTTTGTCCAACTTCTCCTAGAAACATCATGGGATATTTTATATCAACTTCCAACATCACAATGTTACCTGAGATCTTGTTTGTTGGGATTCCCAAAGTCCTGAGTGTTTGGTGATTCTCCATCATCACATCCTTGTAATGCTCCTTGTGTCCTTCTATATACTCCCACTCCTCCATAGAGAAATAGACGGCAACATCATCACACTTTATAGGGACCTGAAACACAAACAATCCCATTCAGACCTGACACAGAGACTGGTTCTGTTAGAGTCTGTTACTGATAGAGAGTCAGGAAAGGAAGATAACGTTACAGAAAACATGCAGATAGACACACAGAGAAGATAGGAAAACACACCCAGGTCCAGATAGAGCTTGGTCAGTAATGGGAGTCACTGTGTCGTGGTATAATGTCACATTGTCCAGCAGTGCTCACCTCTCCAGTCACAGGTCCAGATAGACAGTAAAGGGAGTCACTGTGTCCTGAAGCTGGTATAAATTAAATTCATGACCCTAACGTATAAATCCCTCAACAATAATGCACCCCCTTATATCTCTGCTTTTATCTCAAAATCCTCCCCCACCCTCTCCCTATGTTCTGCTAATGACCTTCTTCTTTCCTCCTCTTATTACCTCCTTTTATTCCCACCTTCAGGGCTTTTATTCTGTTGCCCCAAGTCTCTGGAACTCTTTACCTCGCTCCACTAGACTTCCCTCCTGTCTCAAGTCCTGCAAACCCTCACTAAAAATGAAGCTTATCACCTTCATCTTGAATATGCCCAATGTATCTATCACCTTCCAAATGCCTCAGATTGTAAGTTTGAGAGTTTTTAATTGTAGATGCTTGAAAAAGTACTTTATATGTAAGCTCTAAAACAGGACTCACTAATGATTTAATCTGTATTGGTATTGTTTTTATGTTCTGTTTCATCATCATAATAATAATAATAATACTAATTGTCCGGCAGTGCTCACCTCTCCAGTCACAGGTCCAGAGAGAGTTTGGTCATTAAATGGGGTAACTGTGTCCTGGTATAATGTCACATTGTCCAGAAGTGCTCACCTCTCCAGTCACAGGTCCAGGTGGAGCTTGGTCAGTAAAGGGAGTCACTGTGTCCTGGTATAATGTCACATTGTCCAGCAGTGCTAACCTCTCCAGTCACAGGTCCAGATAGAGCTTGGTCAGTAATGGGAGTGACTGTGTCCTGGTATAAGGTCACATTGTTCAGCAGTGCTCACCTCTCCAGTCACAGGTCCAGATAGAGATTGGTCAGTAATGGGAGTCACTATGTCCTGGTATAATGTCACATTGTCCAGCAGTGCTCACCTCTCCAGTCTCAGGTCCAGATAAAGTTTGGTCAGTAATGGGAGTCACTGTGTCCTGGTATAATGTCACATTGTCCAGCAGTGCTCACCTCTCCAGTCAGAGGTCCAGATAAAGTTTGGACAGTAAAGGGATTACCTGTGTCCTGAAGCTGGTATAATTTAAATTCATGACCCTAACGTATAAAGCCCTCAGCAATAATGCACCCCCTTATATCTCTGCTTTCATCTCAAAATCCTCCCCCATCCTCTCCCTATGTTGTGCTAATGACCTTCTTCTTTCCTCCTCCTATTATCTCCTTTCATTCCCACCTTCAGGGCTTCTACTCTGTTGCCCCAGTTCTCAGGAACTCCTTACCTCGCTCCACTAGAATTTCCTCCTGTCTCAAGTCCTCCAAAACCTCACTAAAATGAAGCTTATCACCTTCATCTTGAATATGCCCAATGTATCTATCACCTTCCAAATCCCTTAGATTGTAAGTTTGAATGTTTTTAATCGTAGATGCTTGAAAAAGTACTTTATATGTAAGAATCTAAGCTCTAAAACAGGTCCAGATAATCTTGGTCAGTGATGAGAGTCACTGTGTCCTGGTATAATGTCACATTGTCCAGCAGTGCTCACCTCTCCAGTCAAAGGTCCAGATAGAGCTTGGACAGTAATCAGAGTCACTGTGTCCTGGCATAATGTCACATTGTCCAGCAGTGATCACCTCTCCAGTCATAGGTCCAGATTGAGCTTGGCCAGTAATGGGAGTCACTGTGTCCAGGTATAATGTCCCATTATCCAGCAGTGCTCACCTCTCCAGTCACAGATCCAGATAAGCTTGGTCAGTAAAGGAAGTCACTGTGTCCTGGTATAAGTCATATTGTCCAGCAGTACTCACCTCTCCAGTCACAGGTCCAGATTGAGCTTGGCCAGTAATGGAAGTCATTGTGTCCTGGTATAATATCACATTGTCCAGCAGTGCTCACCTCTCCAGTCACAGGTCCAGATAGAGCTTGGTCAATAATGGTAGTCACTGTGTCCTGGTATAATGTCACATTGTCCAGCAGTGTTCACCTCTCCAGTCACAGGTCCAGATAGAGCTTGGTCAGTAATCAGAGCCACTGTGTCTTGGTATAATATCACTTTGTTAAGCAGTGCTCACCTCTCCAGTCATAGATCCAGATAGAGCTTGGTCAATAATGGGAGTCACTGTGTCCAGGTATAATGTCCCATTATCCAGCAGTGCTCACCTCTCCAGTCACAGATCCAGATAAGCTTGGTCAGTAAAGGAAGTCACTGTGTCCTGGTATAAGTCATATTGTCCAGCAGTGATCACCTCTCCAGTCACAGGTCCAGATAGAGCTTGGTCAGTAATGGGAGTCACTGTGTTCTGGTATAATGTCACATTGTCCACCAGTGCTCACCTCTCCTGTCACAGGTTCCGATAGAGCTTGGTCAGTAATGGGAGTCATTGTGTCCTGGTATAATGTCACATTGTCCAGCAGTGTTCACCTCTCCAGTCACAGGTCCAGATAGAGCTTGGTCACTAATAGGAGTCACTGTGTCCTGGTATAATGTTACATTGTCCAGCAACACTCACATTTTCAGTCACAGGTCCAGATAGAGCTTGGTCAGTAATCAGATTCACTGTGTCCTGGTATAATATCACATTGTCCAGCAGTGCTCACCTCTCCAGTCACAGATCCAGATAGAGCTTAGTAAATAATGGGAGTCACTGTGTCCAGGTATAATGTCACATTGTCCAGCAGTGCTCACCTCTTCAGTCACAGGTCCAGATAGAGCTTGGTCAGTAATGGTAGTCACTGTCTCCTGGTATAATGTCACATTGTCCAGCAGTGCTCACCTCTCGAGTCACCTGGTGAATGTGGGGGGAATTCTTCTTCACCATGGTGTATTCCTACATGATGATAGAGGGACATGTCAGACATCAGTGCAGGTAGTTAGTGTGCGACATATTCTTACTTGCACTATATCCCTCACCTTCCCACATCAATATATCCTTTTCAGTGACCTCCTCTAATCCAGACTGTAAAAGCCTCACACACACACACAGAGCTTATGTATCTTCAGGTATCTTATTATATTGTGCCATATAGGTAGTATAACTTGTACAGAGAAATGGCCAAGAACACATTATAATGCATCACTTTCTCCCTCCATTGAAACATGTCTCCACCTCCACCAAATTCAGTCACAAGGACCTGTTTGTTGGTCTGTGATCGTTCTCTACTTCTACCAATTCTTATCTATTTATAACATAATATTTAACCATTTGATTTCCTTTTCCTCTATTACTGGACATTGTTTAACATCAGCACAAAGATTGAGGTGATAATAAAAGTAAATGTGATAAAAGTGGTGTCATTGTGACGTTGTCCAGCAGCTCTCACCTCTCCAGTCAGCAGGTAGATCATCTCCAAGGCCTGGTGTAAGAATCTCTCAGCGACCTTCTCCATGTTCTTTTTATCCTCACTCATTTTGTTTCTAATTAGTAAGTTAATAGGATTCTGCAAAAAAAGACAAAAAAAAACTGCTCTTAGCTTTAGATGCACTTGTAAATCATTTAATCAAAAACAAATTCAGAAATGGATCTGTTTGTTATTAAAATAGTTATGGAACCCCATGACCCATAAACATAGTACCTCTGGAACTCAAGGCTCTACAAAACAAATTAAAGGACCACTGAGTTTAAAGAAAAAAAAAGGACACTTGATTGTCAAGTATGTAGCTGTGACGACAGCCCTTATGTGGAGATATGTGTAATAAGGTATTGTGGTACCTGCTTCTCTTTCTTCCCCAAGGGAGCCAATTCCAGTGTTCTCCAAGGGAAACTCTTCCCTGGACCAGGACAAGATGGACATGACACACTTGGGGTTTGTTACTTGCCCGGGTTACCCATTTTATAACCATGGTTTCTCTGTTTTGGCTTTCTATTGTTGGAAACCCTCATCCCCAGTGAATACTTCTTGTGTCTGTTTTTTTGGCATTGTGTAACTATTTGCTTGTTATTTGTATATGTAGTTTTGGAATTCATATATTATAGTTCTAGCATTGTCTGTGAGGACAGGTCTAATATGTCCATTATGAAACTAACACAGTGGGGGCGTCCTGCTGAGTGATTAGGTTAGCTTCCTATCTGAATTGTGTTACATTTTTTTACTCTGCACCTTTATTGTATTACCAGGACTTGTTTCTGCTCCCATGTATACATGTCCCTATGTGTTTCAGTAAAGATCATTACCCCTTTTTTGAAAGTATACAGTCATGTCAGCTGTATTTCTAAGAGGTATAAAAAGCTTTTAATACCTTGTATCTGTCCCAGCTAGCAGGGAATCCTGCATCAACCTTCATGAACTGCCTTCCTGCTCTCCACAGATCCTAAAGCAGCTCCTTCCAGGGGACTCCCTAGCTTTGATACACAGAAACCTGCAGAGGAGCTAACCAGTGGGTCCACTCAGTGGCCTTCCCAGCTTGTCCCTCCTCGTTACAGTACCAAAAGTACAATATTAGCATTTTCAGATAAATTTGAGTTTTAGAAAATTCTGTTTATGAGTATAGAAATCCATTTTGTTTTTTGTACATCACATCCTGAGAACTGGACGATGGGGTGGGTGTTTGTAGTGGTCAGTGCAGCGAGTGGTGGTGGTGGTGGTGGTGAAAGAAACTATAAATTATAGATATATAATTTTGCAGACCTTAAGCAAGATGAAGATCTGACTATAACAGCTAATCAGTAGATTAAAGAGAAGGATATTCCTGTGAATACCAACAAAGGTGAGTAATTAAATTAACCATTTAAGACATAACATGAAATACTCTAAGAAACACAGCATGTCTGAATAATTAGAAGAATTGGTTCTTTCCCTCTATTACGAGAGATATGAAAGAAATGGCATATGTGCAGAAAAAAGCAGTACAAGACTGAGAGACATGGAAGGGTTTTGGATTTCACTAGGAATATAAAATAAAAGGCTATCTAATATGACTGTGAGTGACAGTGTGCGTGTGACAATGAGTGTGTGTGACAGTGGGTGAAAGTGTGTGTGTGTGTGTCTATGTGAGTGACAGTCCTGGCTACAGAATGGGATATAAGTAAAGGAGGTGTGGGAGGGTGATAGGGTGCCCTGGGGGTGTTAGTGGGGTGTCCATACCATGGGTACCATGTTGTACCCATACCAGGGGTGTCAGGGGGGTGTTAGTGGGGTATCCATACCAGTGTTGGGCTGAGGGATGTTAGTGGTGCACCATTTACAGGGGTGTCATGGGAGTCTTAGTGGGGTACCCATACAGGGGTACCCAGGGAGTGTTATTTGACAAAGACATAGGAAAAGGAGACAGCTCAGAAATAATCTCAACTCAAAGTTACTAAAATAATTGGATTGAACCTTCACAAATACTTTACTTTTAATCACTATGTAGTAATATGTACACACAGCTCCTCATGCTGATACAATATAATTATATTATAATTATACACACACAACTTTACATTAAAGTTACTAGCATGACTACGTGTTACTTGCATGCATTAAATACATAATTGGTTTGCAAAAAATTTTTTCATGTATTCATTTTACAATAAAACACTGAACTCTACATGCAATATATATATATATATATATTATCTCTGTCCTCACTCCCTCATCACTATATATACACTCACTACAGATGGATAGATAAATACACATCACTCTGTATTTACACGTCTCTCCTACAATATTATCATTATATTCCGGTATATTTTATTCTACTCACACCAGATAACTAATCAGTGATCCAGATAATCCCTAAATTATCTCCTTGTCATTAAATAGAACATGAATCACTTGATTTACCTGCTAAGGAAACACAGAGATCAGCTCCCGGCCGCACAGCCGGAAAAGGAGCAGGAAGTGAATGCACTAATCTAGAAGTCCCAGAATCCCCTGCAGTATAAGCAGTAGCCAATCAGCACAGTAGAGGGTGGTGTTTACGGTTATAACACGGTTTCCATGGTGACACGGCGTGTGCGTTCAATATGTCTCACTCTCTGCATCTCTCTGGAACAAAAAGCAGAGCTGTTATCAAATGGTGATGTAGCCGTTATCCCGATTATTTAATTGGCAGGACATTTCGGTGTTATTGCTGTCCTATAATGTGTCTGTCGTGCATTATACCCTGAAATGACTATCTGACTTACCCAAAACAAACATGGCAATCCAAGTGATTTTCGTATAAGCTTCCTGTACAGCGTGCGTCATGACGAAAGAGCGTCTTTCTAGCAACCGGAACTCCACTGAATAAGGAGTCAGGCGCACAGACTGGAGCTGTGAATCAATCTATCTATCTATCTATCTATCTATCTATCTATCTATCTATCTATCTATCTATCTATCTATCTATCTATCTATCTATCTATCTATCTATCTATCTGTCTGTCAGTTTGGAAGGAGGGGTGTATATGTTTTTATTTCTTATGTATTTGTACTCTATACATATATAGTGATGGGGATGATTTATCTCTTTTTGAATATATATTTATAGTGCAGGACAGTGTGTACCATGGTATATATTTATCTATATTGAGTGTATATATCAACACTTCTATACACAGTTTGCAGTGTATATCACATATATAGTTGTCGTACTGCGAGTTTGTGTGTAACGCTTGCAAAGTTGCAGGATGTGCATGCACATTGCGGGGCTCACAGAGGAGGGAAGGAGAGAGAGGGAGGTAGGACAAAGGAGGAGAGAGAGATTGCCTACTGGGGGGGTGGGGCAAAGAGACACAGGGGAGGGAGAGGGGGAAGAGACACAGGGGAGGGAGAGGGGTGCAAAGAGGGGGAAGAGCCACAGAGGAGGGAGAGTAGGAAGTGACACAGGGGAGGGAGAGGGTGGAAAAGACACGGGAGGAATCAAATATTATCCCGTCATTTGTGACGGGAGTCCTGTAATGATAGAGGAGAGAAGAGGGAGGTAGAGGACACAGAAGGAAGGAAGGAGAGAGAGAGGAGCTGCTCATAGCGTGGTTGTCTTGTAGATATATAATGGTGATAAATACATCTGAATCGTGCAGATTGTTCAGGAAATGTTTGTATCTAATCTCCAGCTCCTACTAATCTCCAGCTCCTTCTAATCTCCAGCTCCTACTACCCGTCAACTCAAATTTAACATGTCTAAGACTGAACTTCCAATCTTTCCAGCCTCGGAGGCAGAGAGGTAGATTTGAGTATTATCTGCATAGAGATGATACTGAAGTCCAAAGGATTTTATGAGGGTGCCAAAGGAGGAGGTGTAGATGGAGAAGAAGAGGAGGCCTAGGAAGGGGTCAAGAAGGGAATTGAAGAAAATAAATTGAGTGAGGCAATTGTAAACAAGCCGCTCAAGCAGTTTAGAAGCCAGGGGAAGTAGTGAGATAGGGCGGTAGTTGGAGGCAGAAGCTGGGTCAGATGAGGGCTTCTTGAGAATGGGTGTAATTATGGCATGTTTTAAAGAGGATGGGAACTTGCCAGTGTTTAGGGAGAGGTTGAATAGATATGTGAGAGCTGGGATAAGTGTGGTTTATAGGTGAGGGATTAGCTGTGATGGAATAGGATCATGTGGACATGTTGTAAGGTGAGAGGTTGATAATCACGTAGATACTTCATCCTCGGTTACAGGGTCAAAGGAATCCATAGCGGAGGAGGGATCCATAGTGGAGGAGGGATCCAAAGTAAAGGAGGGATTGGGGAAGGGTAAGGGCTGGTTACAACTGCAGAGTCTACAGCATTATATCACTTACATCCAAAATCTACAGTTCAACACACAGTCACCTCCACTTGCTTGGGCCTATTACCTTCATGCTGCCATCTTGAATCTAAGACCCTCCTGTATCACCCAAACCATTTAGTTTGTGAGTTTTTAATCTTGTGTCAGAGCTCTTGGAACAAGCTCTTTGTTCATTTTATTTTAGAGATAATTTAAACCTGCCACCAGGCCTACTGAATCTGAGATCCTGAGAACACTGCCCTCCCTGCCCCTCACCAACTCACCCCTATTCAGATTTAATTTATATAGTCATGGAAGTCACCTGACTTCCTATTTTCAGATTATATTTCTCACCACTAGGGGTCAGACAACATATTACATACTAGAGCCTTTCACCTCAGATCCCTCCCCTCTCCCAATAAATAATAATCTTTCTAACTTTCACTTTCTAACTCTTGTTATTACTTATCTGTTACCCTTACCCAGGTCTCTGCCCCTTAATTCCCTTTAGATTGTAAGTAATGTGTTTCCTATCTTGTAGGGTGCTTTGGAAAAAAAACTTTCTACAAAGACTCCAAGCTCAAAACAGGGCCCTCAATTTTCGGAATTTGTTAATATTGTATTTTCTTTGTTCTTGTCCCCTGTACTCAATATGTTGGGGTGATACAAATAAAAGTTAATTATAATAATTTTTCAATCTGTTAATATTGTTTTTGCCTTGTACCTAATCTCTGTATAATGCTATGGAATATGTTGGAGCATTACATTGTTATTATTATCCTTTATTTGTAACAAATCCCAGTGTGTGACCGTCTCATGTTTATTTGTACTGACCATAAAGACATGCAACAAATCCCAGCGTGTGACCATCTCATGTTTATTTATACAGACCATAAAGACGTGTAACAAATCCCAGTCTATGACCATCTCATGTTTATTTGTACAGACCATAATGAAATGTAACAAATCCCAGTGTGTGACCATCTCATGTTTATTTGTGCAGACCATAAAGACCATAAAGTCCAATGTCAACTCTAGAAACCTTAATAATTATGTGTTGATCTACCAAACAATAATCTAATCTTGTATAAGACTTATGACTATTAGATTTTACTTTTTTTTCTATCTCCCTAGGGTGGAGGGTTCTCCATACAGTGTATAAGTTATATTTTAATAAACTTGCTTGGTACCCTTGCAAAGTTCTATTTAGATCTTTATTTGACTTTATACATTTTTCGGTTTAACAATCTAAATCAACATCCAATATCATATTTAGATCCCCACTGATTATCAAGGATCCCTTTCTAATCTTTTCAATAACTTTTGACATTTTGTTCAAGAAACAGTTTTGATTTTGATTAGGGGCATATTGATTTACTATAGTGTACAATTCTCTGTTAATTGTGCCAATTCAGATGGAATATCTTCCCTCTGGATCTGTTTGTACCAGCTCATCTATTATTATATTATTTTTATTGAACAAAAAGGCAGTTCCTCTGGATTTTGTTTTTTATCTAGATATGGCTCGAATTTCTTTGAGACAATTTAAAAATGTAGGTTCTCTCATTATCAACCTATGCGTCTATTGGAAACAGATAATGTCGGCGTTTTCCTCTTGAAAGTACTTTGAAATAATCTGTCTCTTATAAGGTGTATTTAGCCCCTTAACATTATAGGTAATTAACTTAATAGATTGAGTCATCCCAAGAGACAATGGACGTTCTTATTTGTTTCCTCCATATTGCCATCAGTAGCTTGTAGTACGTTTTCTCCATTCTTTTTATATTCAGATCTTTAATATATAGTACAAGTCCCAGTATGTACATCCCAACATTAACGGGGAAAGAAAAACAACATTAACCAAAAAACAAATTTCACATAAACATTCCATACATATCCAAACCCTTTATACAGTGATAAAGTTTTCTGAACCGTCATTGTTAGAAATAAGTGCGGGACAGTAAGAGGGCTACTGGCCAGCGCCTCGGAGCAGAGCAAGAACCTCTAAGATGTATATCAGGACAGTCAATATATAGCTTAAATAGAAATATATTTTATATAATAAACTCTATGGCAACCCAAGAAAAAATTATTTCTCACCTCTTATATTCTAATTTTTGGGAGCTTAATCGCTATAATATGTTTGTATCTCTAGACTATTATATCCATCAATAAAGGATTTTTCAGGCATTTATATATCTATAAATAGATCTACAATTAGAGTCCATATAATCAAATATTTACACCATTTGTTTAGCCTAAGGTAGAAAAAGAGGACAAAATCAAAAGACCCTATTTTATAATGTGTAAGTATTAGTAATAAGTGATAAACAGTGAACACTATTCTACTACCTTCCTCCCAATCACCCCTTCTCTCCTCACCTCAAACCTGGAGGGGGGAAAGAAAAAGGAGAGAGAATATACCATAAAATCAAAAATACCCATAAGTAAACAAATATGTAATTAATTTGCATTTCTCAAAGTTTTAAAGCTACATTACCTAATAAAAACTGAGCAGCGTGCTTATAAAGCCGCCGTCCTTTGTACTAATCGATAGAAAATAGTTTTCTTTATAATCTCTTTGAAACCCATAATGTGATATAATAAAATATCAGTCCCCTTCACAAATATATGTAGTACTAAAAAGCTCTATACCAGCTTTAAACAGTGTTCCTAATTGCTAACATTTTTATACAACAAATCCAACAAAAGAGTCCCACTTTTCTCGTGTAATTTAATCATACTAAACTCTCCTCTCTCTCAACCTCTATAAAAAAAAAATTGCCAGTCTATCCTCACAGTACAAAAACCTTCATATTGTGTGGCAAACAGCATTGCCATGGCTTAAAATTTTATTGACCATCATTTTTTGACGGGCAAGTCGCTAGTCTAAATATATAAGCCCTAACAGCAGGCAGTTAGTCTTAAAAATATGTTCTGGTGTTAAATATTAGATAGATGTAACATCCCAGCGTAGTCATAAGATAAGCATAACAGCAGGCAAATAGTCTTAATATATATATAAACACTCCCTGAAAACAGATACAGATTTTATAATTATTATAATCAATTAAGGCAGCTTCTTCTTATGCCATACAGGCCATATATTCCAGTTGGCAATATCTCCGGGAGTTCTAGGACTTTATATCTCCTTTGGTTATAAGCAGTGTAGGCCCACCACACAAGATGGTTTCTGCTGGAAGTCTCAAATTTGGTGAGGAAAGTCCCATTGCAAAATAGTAAAAGCAATGCTCTTCTCTTGTTAACTGTATATGGGAATGCTCAATATAGCTGTCACAACCTACTATGATGATGGGATCTAGTGTATCCTAGTACTCTTATTCCCAGTAGGTTTAGACCTAAGTTTGGGTGACTCTAGACCTATGGACAGTCTTTGTCGGTACAAAGGCATAAGACCCAGCTTGCTTTGGTAGTGTACCTGGGAGCCCCTTGGTAGGGAGTCAGAATGAGCTCCTCTACAAGCATATGCCTCTGGTTCAATAATACATGCTTAGTCAAAGTATGAAAACTAAGAACACTTTATTTTGGAAACACACAGTACTTAAACAACTCACAAAACCAGTACAGGGAGAGGCTACCCCCTTGTCCAACCCTCATCTTCCTCTTGGCCAATGGGGTAATCTCCAGAGTAACTTGATTACCTCTGGCCAATGGACTAGAGGTAAGCTCTGGGAACTTCCAGACCCCTCCCATGGGCCGCCCATTAGGTGTGGCTACCTAATTCACTTGGTCTCTGGTTCTCAAGGGAGAAACACCTATTTGCTCCTGTACTATGACCCTGATATTGGGCTGAAGACCCCATGGGGTTAAGGTGCCTCAATGTCTGTACAGACCCCTTTGTTCTGGCCTTGCTATCACTTCAAGTGTTTACTTTAGGTGATAGCTGGAAGGCAGATCGGTGATCTACTCAGGTTACTATCTGTATCAGACCCAATATGGATGACTGCACACAACATGGCTCCCACATTACAATACAATATATTTACAGATATTACCACTACAACCATTTATAACCCACATGTTAGGAGTTGAGGCAGTACTTCCCACGTCAGTCCACTTAATGCGTTATGACGACTTTATTAGTGGTGACGTGGTAAACTGCCTCTTCTCTGAATGCATAACAATAACAGTGGGACTCTGCCCTGAATATATAACATTATAACAGTGGCTCTGGGAGCCCAAAATCTTCTGTTCAATAACATGTGGCAGATAACAGTTCCAGTCCAAGTTGGCCCCTGGCTGATTCATAACAATAGCCACCACACCAAACAAGTATAATAAGTAAAAAAAAGTCAGTAGACCCTCTTTAGGCTTTCAATATATTTAGCAGCATATTCTTTTATCAGTGTCGATTATCTATGTAATTTATTTATTTTTGCTCTGTTCAATAAATGAGCCACTGTCCAACATATCTTTAAATCCGCACACCGATATTATATTCCAAAGCCTAGAATCTACCGACAGTATCTCTTTAAGGCACTTAATGATCGGCTCAGTGCTCCAGGGAGTAGAAATTTCCACAATCTTGGCTACTGTTTGGGATCTGATAAAAAGTGATGCCAGTGGCACCTGTAATATAGCAAAGGATATTGCACCTACCCTTCCCAGATCTTCCTAAAGAGACTTTCCTAGTTTAATACAGTTGTACCCCTTACATAGAGGACCCTCCATAATACCTAGTACTCAGATCTCATGCAACCTCCTGAGAGTGTTTTGCCACAGCACCTCTCGCTATGAGATATCTGGTTTAGGTCTAGGGTAGTAGTGACAAAGTTGAGATCAATGCTCCCTAATAGGCACAGTAGAGAATCCCAAATCTTTAAGCCGAGTGGTCTCTGAAAAACGCCAGCTATTTACCGCACTCCACGGTTACTGTAGGGCTCTTCATCTGCTTTCTTTATCTCCCCAGAGTGATCCCTTGAGCAGCTTTTCTTTTCCCCTGGTTTAGAACATCTTGCACAGAAGCCGTAGATGGCGTTCTCATTTTATGCACTTTCTATTATATGCCGACGGTGAGAGCTACATGGTAATAACTCACATGTACACTATGTTATAGGCCTACTGTGAGAGCTACATAGTAATAACTCACGTGTACACTATGCTATTGGCTTACTGTGAGAGCTATATAGTAAAAATTCACATTTACACCATGTAATAGGCTTACTGTGAGAGCTATATGGTAATACTTCACGTGTACACTACATTATAGGTTTACTATGAGAGCTACATGGTAATAACTCACATACACACTATGTTATAGGCTTACTGTGAGAGCTATATGGGAATAACTCACGTGTACACTATGCTATAGGCTTACTGTGAGAGCTATATAGTAATAATTCACATGTACACCATGTAATAGGCTTACTGTGAGAGCTACATGGTAATAACTCACATGTACACTATGTTATAGGCTTACTGAGTTACATGGTAATAACTCACGTGTACACTATGCTATAGGCTTACTGTGAGAGCTACAAGGTAATAACTCACATGTATACTATGCTTTAGGCTTACTGTGAGAGCAACATGGGAATAACTTGTGTTTACACTATGTACCCAAACCCTCCGACACTTGCTGCAATTGAACACGTCTTAGCAGGATAACAAATCTCTCATTTTAATATAAGATTATATATGATAGTAATTCTTTATTATTTAAAAGAAGGAAAATAAAAAACACAATATTTTAAATTGCTGATTTTAACAATACAGTATATTCTTAAAGGCTCACAAGACTCCTACTATATGGGGTCTGCGTTGTGTAACTAGATTATTAATTTTATTATGTATGAGTTTTTTGATGCTTAATAAAATATGACCTGGAAGAGAAGCCTTTTCCACATTTCTGGCAATAAAATGGCTTCTCTTCTGTATGAATCCTTTTGTGTGCTACCAGATTTGATCTGTATGCAAAGCTTTTCCCACATTCCTGACAAACGCATGGCTTCTCTCCTGTATGAACTCTTTGGTGTTGAAGCATTGCAAACTTTTCAGAAAATACTTTGTCACACTCAGAACAAGCAAATGGCTTCTCTCCTGTATGAGTTCTATTGTGTGTAGCTAGATTTGACTTTTGAGAGAAACATTTCCCACACACTTGGCACACATATGGCTTCTCTCCTGTATGAGTTCTATTGTGTGCAGCTAAATGTGTCTTTCGAGAGAAATCTTTCCCACACTGTTGGCAAACAAATGGCTTCTCTCCTGTATGAGTCATTTTATGTACTGATAGAACGTGCTTGTTTGAGAAACCTTTGCCACAATGATTACAAACAAATGGATTCTCTCCTGTATGAGTTCTATTGTGTAAAGCTAAATGTGTCTTTCGAGAGAAACCTTTCCCACACTCTTGGCAAACAAATGGCTTCTCCCCTGTATGAGTTAAATGGCGTACAATCAGTTGTGAACGTCTACAGAGGTTGTTACCACAATCAGAACCAGTATGTGACTTTTGCCTAATATGAGATACGGGCTGTGCAACCACATCTGACTCTGCAGTGGCTACTAAATCACATTCTTGGCACACATGTGGCTTCTTCTCTGTATGAGTTTTATCATGGCCGGGCATTAGTGAGAAATCTTTCCCACATTGCTGGCAAACAAATGACTTCTGCTCTGTATGATCACTTCGATGTCTGGCCACTTGTGACTTCCATCTTACATATGATGCTTTTTCATCCTTCCTTTCTTCTATTCTGGTGTGAAGCTTTGCACAGTTTGAGGTGTCCTTTCTTGCTCCCCTGGTTCTATAGATAAACTTCTTACTTTGAGGATATGTTTCTTGTTCATCTTGATAAGACTCTGAATTAACAACAGTAATTACTTTGTCACACAATGCATATTCTTTCACCGGGATCATCTCAGAGCTTTGTTCTTGAGCGTGACCAGACACGGCGTAATCATCATCTACTTTAGTGTCTTCTGAAGAGGACAGTGTCTGGGATTCTTTTTTCATCTGCCCGCTCATTAATTCATCTGTTGGTAAGGACAGAACTGAAAGATAATAAATATACATATGAAATACCCCAAATAACATGGTACCGTAAGAGGTGATGTCTCTTTATTATGTCTTTTACTATCATAAATTATTCGTTTTAGGTTCACTCAATGTTTTCTCATCTTTATTCACTTTAGCAAGAAATGAGGAATACAATGCATTGCCAGGTTTTTCATGGTCTTTAAAAATTAAGTAAAAAAAATTACATGGTATTGGGGAGACAAAGTCAAAGTCAAAGCAATATTCAGTATTACATTTATTGTCAAATATTTATTCGCAAATCAGTCTCCAGTTGAGCTCATTGTCATTAAGGGAGGGAAGGTTTTCTTGCTTTAACAACATTATGTATATGTAACTTTGTGCCTGAAAAAATTAGCCCCCTGTAAACAAAGCCACCTCCACCATTGACGTTAAGGTGGGTAAGACCCGTAGGGGCAGAATTTGATCTTTGTTTGATGTAACTTTAATATTTAATATTACATTATTGTATATCATTGAACGTGAATGTTATAAATGACTAATGGGCCTTTAATATAATGTTACAGTAAATTGTTGTTCCCTTTGTATACTCAGTGTAATGTGATTGGTTATATTTGGTTTACAGAAAAACAAATTGGTTTCAGATTGTGATACAATTTATTCATCAAAAACAATAATCTCCTTATATATATTACAGCTACTGAGTCCCATCGAAATGGCACACAGGGAAATATCAATAGTGGGGTATTCCTGTCACATTCAGCAAGGATCAAGGACTTTTTCAGTTATTTTAATAAGTATGACAGCCTTAATAATATGAGGAGGATTAGCTATTTTTGTTGAAATAGAGGCAAATGAGGGCATATGCAGGACTAGTGAAGATCCGCACAACCAGAACCACTCTGAGTCACTGCAAGACTCACACAAGTCTATACAGGTGTGATAAAATAAGATTTTTATTGGGGAGGGGAAACAAGGATGTGTATGTGACTGTCCCTTTAAGGATGCCACCTCTTACCCACCCCTAGTTCCCGGCCTCTCCTGTTCCCATTTCCATCATGTCAGGCTACCCACATGATTGTACTGTTGCTGTAACCGAAAGGAGGTGTTACGTGCCTTATCAGCTATCCCGTTATTCTGGTTAAGTGGGGTAATTGATATCCCTTTGGACCACTGTCGGAGGTTAACCACAAAAACATTACATGGTTTTCGACCCCAGTCCCTTGGTTTAGACTCCCTAAATCTGGCTATAGGATAATTATGACGACTATTGTTAAACAGAACAAAGCAGTGATATAGAAGTTGGGTTCCTAGGTGCTGGACCAAACCAGAATAAGGTCTTGTGACACTCACATTCAGGCTGCGCAGATACGGGTAGTAAGGATAAGGGAGGGGAAATCTGGCTAGCTGTCCTAGACTCTTGGGCCAATATCTCTTTATAACTATAGTCTTATAATTAGGCTACCCTGTCCAGTCACAAAGTCCAGTAATTAGTAACCAAGCCCAACAAGTGGTCACATAAATCGACCCTTGGGGAAACCCCATAGATTCTTTCACCGTTTCTGAACTTGAAATTTACCCAATCCGCAACAGGTCAATCGATCCCCAAGCAATGTGCGAAGGGCTTACTATAATCATTGGTGATTCCCCCCATGTCAGCCATGGGCCAAATATAAATGTGAGAAGGGACCATACCGGCAATTTGCACAATATGTTGTTCTGTGCCAATAATTGTACAGATTTCTTTGTTGTAATGTGGTATAAGAAGGAGCTCCTGGGAATAAAGTTTATTCCCTCTTTGGAACATATAGAAATTGTGTTTAGTTATTGAGGAAGAAGTGTATGTGTAAAACTTGTCCTACACCTTGAAACCTAAGGATAGGATTGGTCAGCTTCGGCCGATTCAAGCCCAACTGAATACTGGGTTGCGACATGTCCCACACATTTGTCTCTATATTTACACAAATCATATGTTGTTCTTGCAGAAACCATCCATAGGCCCTCATTCTATTGCGATTTGGCCAATTGAATAGGGCCCTAAATAAGCACATAGCATATATTTTTTAAAGAAGTTTTTACTTAGTGAAAACATTGCTTTTGGATAGATGTTTACTAACTAAAAACTAATTTGAAAAAAATATGTTATGTGCGGACGAAGGAAGGAAAAGAAGGAAAATAAGTACGGTAACTTCTTACTCCAGTTCGCAAAGATTACATGTTAAGAAGTGTTAAGATAAGGAAGCTGGATGGCTGGCTTGATGTAGCTGTATACTTTAGGAAGATTGACCTGGTTAGGGACAATATCAGAGTATTTGTGGGCTGGATTAACAGTGGAGCCATGGGCCATCGTCTGTGTCTTTTTCTGCGATTCTGCCTGTGCATGAGGAAGGAAGTGACTATTGTACTATACAATTTTATAATTGATTATGGAAAATGAGCAAACAAGTTACTTTGTTTAAAAAATATTCACTAGAAGTCATTTAATGGTGTATGTAGGTTTAGTCATATATATCCTGCCTTGTATCATGCATCCCTCCGACATGTCATACATGTACACTCACCCATGATGGGATTTCCCTGGATTTCCATCTCCTTGGCTTCCTGATGACTCCCCACACTCGGCTCTTGTACTTGTTCAGTGCTTTGCACAATGTCAGTATTGGCCTCATCTGTGCACATAATTCAATAATAAATAAACCTTCCGTTTCAAATATGGCACTTTGCATTGCATTCTATTGTGACATATAATAGATAAAACACAGACTGTTCTTAAAGACCACTGTAGTCCTTTATTTGTAATATGCTCTTCTGAAGATCTAGATTTGATATTGGATAAATGTCTGCTTCTATAAGGGTGCCGTTGTTTGATTCAAATACAGAGAAACTTTTGCTTTAATTGTAAAGACAATCGATAATACCAATCTATAATACCATAATATGCACCCACAAGGCCCCTATCTACATGATACCCCAAGTCGTGAGGACCATAAGACAATACTGCTGAAGATCAGGGACGTCACATTCCTAACAACTCTCTGTTTTCTGTGAATAAGAAATCACAGGTGGTGCCGGATTACTGGGTTACACTAAGATATTCAGGCTTCCTGTAATTATTTCTCGGTGTATGATTTATGGCCCCCGGCATCTTAGGTCCTGTATCTTGCTTGGAGAATCAGTGAAAGATTCAAGTTTGATTTCTGTCTGACCAAATCATCACCTGATAAATCCATCTACACCACAGCCTGGGTACTATAACTAATGTTCAGGACCTTCTTAGTACAATGGATAAATCCACCTATACCACTGCCTGGCAACTATAACTAATGTTCAGGACCTTCTTAGTACAATGGATAAATCCACCTACACCACAGCCTGGCAACTATAACTAATCTTCAGGACCTTCTTAGTACAATGGATAAATCCACCTACAGCACAGCCTGGCAAATATAACTAATGTTCAGGACCTTCTTAGTACAATGGATAAATCCACCTACACCACAGCCTGGCAACTATAACTAATATTCAGGACATTCTTAGTACAATGGATAAATCCACGTACACCACAGCCTGGCAACTATAACTAATGTTCAGGACCTTCTTAGTACAATGGATAAATCCACCTACAGCACAGCCTGGCAACTATAACTAATGTTCAGGACCTTCTTAGTACAATGGATAAATCCACCTATACCACAGCCTGGCAACTATAACTAATATTCAGGACCTTCTTAGTACAATGGATAAATCCACGTACACCACAGCCTGGCAACTATAACTAATGTTCAGGACCTTCTTAGAACAATGGATAAATCCACCTACACCACAGCCTGGCAACTATAACTAATATTCAGGACCTTCTTAGTACAATGGATAAATCCACGTACACCACAGCCTGGCAACTATAACTAATGTTCAGGACCTTCTTAGTACAATGGATAAATCCACCTACAGCACAGCCTGGCAACTATAACTAATGTTCAGGACCTTCTTAGTACAATGGATAAATCCACCTATACCACAGCCTGGCAACTATAACTAATATTCAGGACCTTCTTAGTACAATGGATAAATCCACGTACACCACAGCCTGGCAACTATAACTAATGTTCAGGACCTTCTTAGTTTTTTCCTGTAGTATACATTGCACTAAATATAATTGTTTATGCATTTTCTATGGTTTATTTATACTATTATTATTTCAGATTAAACTATTTTAAATATGTTGGATCTCTGAGTTCTTAAGAACCTCATATTACCATATACATTTTCATATTGTATAAAAGTTAAGTTTTCACTTCTGACCAAATGAGGCATTTCAATAACTTCTATAGTCTCACGTAAGCAAATGATCCCATATAGAGTTATATCTTACATTGGTGATGGCAGCTGTAAGGTCTATGAGACATTGCCATTAGTGCTCTCCATCTGATCTACTGATTTCCACCAGCAGTATCAGCACTAGAGAGGCTGAGGAATAAGTACTGTAACAGTTAGGGATCACGAGAAAGAAAGCAACTTGAAATGACCACTTTAGTGTTCTTATAAAGGGGTCTCTAAAGAATATATTAGTAAGACTTGATAAAAAAAAAACCTTTATAAATGTTTACTCTACATTTATACAATTACCTACTATTGTCCTATGATCCTCCCAGTCTGTATATGCCCCAGTTCTCTCCAGACCCTGAATGAAGTATTGTGGCTGGAGTGGAGCCGCCAAAGGGATTGTATCAAACTGAAAACTACTCTCTTTAACAGGGGGCAGTGTAACCTGAGCTACTATCATACTGCATTTGTGCTATGTCACTTTAGTCCTCTCCCCTTTCGAGCTCCACTCCAGACACAATACTTCATTCAAGGGTCTAGAGACTTAGAGCTTATATAGTCTGGGAACATGATTGAAACATTGAATTTCCTTGCTTAAAAGTGCAGTAAGAGTTTAAATTAAGGTTGTTTTTTTTTTCTTACCAAATAATTATTTAGACATTTCTATATAAGACCACTAAATGGGTTCTGTAACCCTCATTGTATTTTAAGTCTTTAATGAGGAAGCCATTGGTGAGAGCAGAATAAGCTAAAAAGCAAATACATGCAGCAGAAGGTCCAGGGAATAGCTCTTGGGTTATTGGTCACATTTACACTCCATAAATCCTATATTAATGTGTGGTATTTACATAAGTTGAGATTGGATTGATGAGCAGGTCTTGCAGTGCACTCTGGGTGATTTATTACAACCAGATATGGTTATGTTTATCACTCACCTGTCACAGGTCCTGGACAGATTTCCTCCTGATGAATATCCGGCTCCTCTCTCTCATCCACTGCGTCCTCACCAATGGATAAAGTCTCTAAATCTTCATCAGGTCGACCTGTTTATTCCAAAAAAGAATTACACGATATTAGGATTCATTACATTTAATAACATATATATATATATATATATATATATATATATATATATATATATATGTATTTTTTTTTTTTTTAATCTTGCTGTTCCTATGAGTTCTCCCATTAAAATGAGATCTTCCTAGTTTGTTGTTATTGTCGTGCTATATAGATTATCCCCTATATCTGTCTATATGTCCTTCTGAACACACTGTGATCTTGTCTCATTAAGGAGACTTCACTTCGAAAAACATAAAAGGACTATTGTAGTTAAGGAAACAAACTCAAATTTTTCTGAAGTAGGCAACAAGAAAGATAACACTAGCAGCTATTATTATTAACTTTTATTTGTAACGCGCCAACATATTCTGTAGCGCTATACAGGGTATGAAAACAAGAAAGGTACAATGTTAACAAAAGCACCTTACAAGATTAGAAGCTCATTACTTACACTCTAAAGGGAATGGAAGAGGTAGAAGCCTGGGCAAGAATAGACAGATAAGGAATCGCAAGGGACAGGAATAAAGCACAGTTCACTTAGGTACGAAGGTATGAAAAGTTTGAATGATTTTTATTTAGAAGGAAAAGGAAAGGGTTTGATTGAAAGTAATTTGAGGTGAGTGGCTCTAGTATGTAATATGTTACAGATCCAATAACATGCAAATGGGAATATAAGGTGAGGGGCCTTGGTAGGAGATATATCTCCAGAAGCCAACAGATGGTTATGTGGAAGACATGATGTGGAAAAGTTGAGAGGAAGAGCCTGAGGAGTGGTTGCAGTATCAGAGGGAGAGAGACAGAGGCCCAGAGGAATTGTGGACACTGAAATAGAATATGAGAAGGATGGGCAATGTTATTTCACAGATACAAAGCAATAAAACCAGGCTTTGGGGGTGAGTAAGCAAGCAGGATAAGGGGGGTTTCAGACAAAAGCATGGGTACAGATTTGCTTAATGAAAATTTCTATCACCTAAAATATTATATCAGAGAAACAGTCATAGAAATATTGATAGTAAATTGCATACAGTAAAAGTTAAGTTGGCTCCACAGTATATTCAGATACGTTCAGAGAGGCTTCCAGTTAGTGTGTATGGTTGCAGTATCAGAGAGATATGTAAGCAATCAATAAAAACTATATGTGCAGGAAAAGGTCATTTTATCAGATTGTACTTGTTACGGCACCCATGCTTGTCTTTGGCATTTCCGGATAGCTTGGGGCCTGTGGGTGTGCTCTGCTGATTGTTTTTTATTCATCAGTGATTGGAGGAGAAGGGAGAATGGAGGGATGGTGGCAGTGGGTCTGTTGTTTCTGTTGTCTGACTGGTGAACAAGTTGACCTCTCGCTCATACAAACTGTTCTCAGTAGCTGCCAATCCCACATCAGTCTGGTAATCCTGCTTTCCAAGCTTTGTGCCCAACCTCTCATGTATGAAATAATTACTATCATGGCAGCCTCTATACACTGGCAGAGTTAATATTTGTTAAGAGACAACCTTAGATACTCTTGGGTCAGACAACTGTTTAGTTGCTTTGTTCTTCACAAACATGGGGAGTTTTCCTAAACTCTAGTGGTCTTTTAACACAGATTCAAATGATATATCAATATAACCATGTGCTTAAGTCAGAGATGTAATAAATACATGACTGAAGCAAGCAGATCAGTATTATATATTACTAGCGAATTGCCCGTCAAAAAATGACGGCAATGAAATTGTAAGGTAGCTAAATTAGTAAATGAATATAGTGTACCTATTTTGAAGCATTGTGATGAAGAGCTGGCAATCTGTGTTGATGTTGCTGCAGCATTAGTGGTGTGGAGCTGCTGTATAAGCGTGCTGAATGTGTGCAGTGTAACACTGTGCGTGCGCGAGACCAAACCGTTAGCGTAGTCGTGTACTTCCGCATTGGTGTAAAATGGCGAGTAATGTGTGGTATAGGTCTGTATCGGAATATCCGTAGGTGTTTTGTGGTGTTTTGCGAGTTTAGAGTGCTGTAGCCTCGTTTTCGTTTTGTTCGGCGGCCATTTTTTCTGTCGCTTAGATTTTTTTTTAGTCTCTAAACTGTTTTATTTCGAGTAAAATCGAGGTGTAAGTTGCATTTTTGAGGTCCTGGGTGCTCCCTCTTGGTGTAGGTAAGTTTTTTATGTATGTGCTGTGTGTATGTATTGTGTTTTAAATGTTTGTATGTCGGCGTGTTGCGTCCGATGTTTGCGAGGTCGTAATGTGTGGTAACGTGTTTCGTACGTTGTTTGCGTGCCTCGTAAAATTTAGCGAGTGTCGTAATTTGTGTGTCGTGTTTTTTGAGTAGCGACGTGAATTTTGCGAGGGTTTGAGGCCCTTGCCCAGTGACCTCGCCAGCAACTGAGTCCCTCGCTTCGCGAGGGGCCTCAGTTGCTGGCATGGAGCGCCTTCGGCGCTCCATGCCAGCAACTGAGGCCCTTGCCCAGTGACCTCGCCAGCAACTGAGGCCCTCGCTTCGCGAGGGGCCTCAGTTGCTGACATGGAGCGCCTTCGGCGCTCCATGCCAGCAACTGAGACCCGTGCCCAGTGACCTCGCCAGCAACTGAGGCCCTCGCTTCGCGAGGGGCCTCAGTTGCTGGCATGGAGCGCCTTCGGCGCTCCATGCCAGCAACTGAGGCCCTTGCCCAGTGACCTCGCTACGCGAGGCCCGCGGCTCGCTACGCGAGGGCCGCGGGCTCGCTACGCGAGCCCGCAAGCGTGAGCAACGACTCGTACGCTCACAACTATATATGTGATAATTTTATAGATGTCACCCACCTGCACAGGGCTCACATTGGATTTCCTGTTGCTGATAATCATTTCCATCTCTCTCATCCTCTTGCTCCTCTCTAACTGACCTCAAGTCTAGATTAGCATCAGGGAGCCCTATTAACAAACAGAAGATAAAGCCAGTTATGTGGTATTATTACATGCAATAAATAGGTCTTATTTAACAAAGCAAACAACAGGGAATTCACAATTCTCAAAAACTTGTCAGTTGTTTGACTTCTGCTGCCAATGTGAGGACGTGCTGAGGGGTTTAGATACTGCCAGACATTCCTGGATAGTTTGTCCAACTTCTCATAGAAACATCATGGGATATTTTATATCAACTTCCAACATCACAATGTTACCTGAGCTCCTGTTTGTTGGGATTCCCAAAGTCCTGAGTGTTTGGTGATTCTCCATCATCACGTCCTTGTAAAGCTCCTTGTGTCCTTCTATATACTCCCACTCCTCCATAGAGAAATAGACGGCAACATCATCACACTTTATAGGGACCTGAAACACACACAATCCCATTCAGACCTGACACAGAGACTGGTTCTGTTAGAGTCTGTTACTGATAGAGAGACAGGAGAGGAAGATAATGTTACGGAGAACATGTAGATAGAAACACAGAGAAGATAGGAAAACACACCCAGGTCCAGATAGAGCTTAGTCAGTAATGGGAGTCAATGTGTCCTGGTATAATGTCACATTGTCCAGCAGTGCTCACCTCTCCAGTCACAGGTCCAGATAGAGCTTGGTCAGTAAAGGGAGTCACTGTGTCCTGGTATAATGTCACATTGTCCAGCAGTGCTCACCTCTCCAGTCACAGGTCCAGATAGAGCTTGGTCAGTAAAGGGAGTCACTGTGTCCTGGTATAATGTCACATTCTTCACCAGTGCTCACCTCTCAAGCCACATGCCCAGATAGAGCTTGGTCAGTAATGGGAGTCACTGTGTCCTGTTATAATGTCACAATGTCCAGCAGTGCTCACCTCTTCATTCAAAGGTCCAGATATAGCTTGGTCAGTAATGGGAGTCAATGTGTCTTGGTATAATGTCACATTGTCCAGCAGTGCTCACCCCTGCTATATCTGTCAGAGGTCCAGATGAAGCTTGGACAGTAAAGGGAGTCACTGTGTCGTGAAGCCGGTTTAATTTAAAATCATGACCGTAGCGTATAAAGCCCTCAGCAATAATGCACCCCCTTATATCTCTGCTTTCATCTCAAAATCCTCCCCCACCCTCTCCCTACGTTTTGCTAATGACGTTCTTCTTTCCTGCCCTTTTTTTACCTCCTTTCATTCCCCCCTTCAGGACGTTTGTTGTGTTGCCCCAGTTCTCTGGAACTCCTTACCTCGCTCCACTATCCTTTCCTCCTGTCTCAAGTCCTCCAAAACCTCACTAAAATTAAGCTTATCACTCTCATCTTGAATATGCCCAATGTATCTATCACCTTCCAAATCCCTTAGATTGTAAGTTTCAAAGTTTTTGATCGTAAATGCTTGAAAAAGTACTTTATATGTAAGCTCTAAAAAAGGTCTCACTAATGATTTATTCTGTATTGGTATTGTTTTTATGTTCTGTTTCATCATCATCATAATAATAATAATAATAATTGTTTGGCAGTTCTCACCTTTCCAGTCACAGGTCCAGAAAGAGCTTGGTTACTAATGGGAGTCACTGTGTCCTGGTATAATGCCACATTGTCCAGCAGTGCTCACCTCTCCAGTCACAGGTCCAGATAGAGCTTCGTCACTAATGGGAGTCACTGTGTCCTGGTATAATGTCACATTGTCCAGCAGTGCTCACCTCTCCAGTCACATGTTCAGATAGAGCTTGGTCAGTAATGGGAGTCACTATGTCCTGGTATAATGTCACATTGTCCAGCAGCGCTCACCTCTCCAGTCACAGGTCCAGATAGAGCTTGGTCAGTAATCTGAGTCACTGTGTCCTGGTATAATGTCACATTGTCCAGCAGTGCTCACCTCTCCAGTCACAGGTCCAGATAGAGCTAAGTCAGTAATCAGAGTCACTGTGTCCTGGTATAATGTCACATTGTCCAGCAGCGCTCACCTCTACAGTCACAGGTCCAGAGAGAGCTAGGTCAGTAATGGGAGTCACTGTGTCCTGGTATAATGTCACATTGTCCAGCAGTGCTCACCTCTCCAGTCACAGGTCCAGATAGAGCTTTGTCAGTAATGGGGTTCAATGTGTCCTGGTTTAATGTTACATTGTCCAGCAGTGCTCACCTCTTCCAATCACAGGTTCAGATAGAGCTTGGTCAGTAATGGGAGCCACTATGTCCTGGTATAATGTCACATTGTCCAGCAGCGCTCACCTCTCCAGTCACTGGTCCAGATAGAGCTTGGTCAGTAATGGGAGTCACTGTGTCCTGGTATAATGTCACATTGTCCAGCAGTGCTCACCTCTGCAGTCACAGGTCCGGATAAAGCTTGGTCAGTAATGGGAGTCACTGTGTCCTGGTATAATGTCACATTGTCCAGCAGTACTCACCTCTCCAGTCACAGTTCCAGATAGAGCTTGGTCAGTAATGGGAGTCACTGTGTCCGGGTATAATGTAACATTGTCCAGCAGTACTCACCTCTCCAGTCAAAGGTTCAGATAGAGCTTGGTCAGTAATGGGAGTCACTATGTCCTGGTATAATGTCACATTGTCCAGCAGTGCTCACCTCTGCAGTCACAGGTCCGGATAAAGCTTGGTCAGTAATGGGGGTCACTGTGTCCTGGTATAATGTCACATTGTCCAGCAGTGCTCACCTCTGCAGTCACAGGTCCGGATAAAGCTTGGTCAGTAATGGGGGTCACTGTGTCCTGGTATAATGTCACATTGTCCAGCAGTGCTCACCTCTCCAGTCACAGGTCCGGATAAAGCTTGGTCAGTAATGGGAGTCACTGTGTCTTGGTATAATGCCACATTGTCCAGCAGTACTCACCTCTCCAGTCAGCTGGTGAATGTTGGGGGAATTTTTCTTCACAATGGTGTATTCCTACAGGATGATAGAGGGACATGTCAGACATCAGTGCAGGTAGTTAGTGTGTGACATATTCTTACTTGCACTATATCCCTCACCTTCCCACATCAATATATCCTTTTCAGTGACCTCCTCTAATCCAGACTGTAAAAGCCTCACACACACACAGAGCTTACGTATCTTCAGGCAGCTTATTATATTGTGCCATATAGATAGTATAACTTGTACAGAGAAATGGCCAAGAACACATTATAATGCATCACTTTCTCCCTCCATACAAACATGTCTCCTCCTCCATCAAATTCAGTCACAAGGACCTGTTTGTTTGTCTGTGATCGTTCTCTACTTCTACCAATTCTTATCTATTTATAACATAATATTTATCCATTTGTTTTCCTTTTCCTCTATTACTGGACATTGTTTAACATTAACACAAAGATTGAGGTGATAATAAAAGTAAATGTGATAAAAGTGGTGTCATTGTGACGTTGTCCAGCAGCTCTCACCTCTCCAGTCAGCAGGTAGATCATCTCCAAGGCCTGGTGTAAGAATCTCTCAGCGACCTTCTCCATGTTCTTTTTACCTTCACTCATTTTGTTTCTAATTAGTAAGTTAATAGGATTCTGCAAAAAAAGACAAAATAAACTGCTCTTAGCTTTAGATGCACTTGTAAATCATTTAATCAAAAAGAAATTCAGAAATGGATCTGTTTGTTATCAAAATAGTTATGGAACCCCATGACCCATAAACATAGTACCTCAGGAACTCATGGCTCTACAAAACATATTAAAGGACCACTGAGTTTAAAGGAAAAAAAAATACACTTGATTGCCAAGTATGTAGCTGTGACGACAGCCCTTATGTGGAGACATGTTTAATAAGGTATTGTGGTACCTGCTTCTCTTTCTTCCCCAGAGGAGTCAATTCCAGTGTTCTCCAAGGGAATCTCTTCTCTGGACCAGGAAAAAATGGACATGACACACTTGGGGTTTGTTACTTGCCCGGGTTACCCATGTTATAACCATGGTTTCCCTGTTTTGGCTTTCTATGGTTGGAAACCCTCATCCCCAGTGAATACTTCTTGTGTCTGTGTTTTTTTTGGCATTATGTAACTAATTACTTGTTATTTGTATATGTCGTTTTGTAATTCATATATTATGGTTCTAGTATTGTCTGTGAGGACAGGTCTAATATGTCCATCGTGAAACTAACACAGTGGGGCGTCCTGCTGAGTGTTTAGGTTAGCTTCCTATCTGTATTATGTTACATTTTTTTACTCTGCACACTTTTTGTGTTACCAGGACTTGTTTCTGCTCCCATGTATACATCTCCCTATGTGTTTCAGTAAAGATCATTACCCTTTTTTGAAAGTATACAGTCATGTCAGCTGTATTTCTAAGAGGTATAAAAAAGCGTTTAATACCTTGTATCTGTCCCAGCTAGAAGGGAATCCTGCATCAACCTTCATGAACTGCCTTCCTGCTCTCCACAGATCCTAAAGCAGCTCCTTCCAGGGGACTCACTAGCTCTGATACACAGAAACCTGCAGAGGAGCTAACCAGTGGGTCCACTCAGTGGCCTGCCCAGCTTGTCCCTCCTTGTTATAGTACCAAACATGAAATATTAGCATTTTCAGATAAATGTGAGTTTTAGAAAATTCTGTTTATGAGTATAGTGTTTTGTACATCACATCCTGAGAACTGGACGATGGGGTGGGTGTTTGTAGTGGTCAGTGCAGCGAGTGGTGGTGGTGAAAGGAACTATATATTATAGATAAATAATTTTTGCAGACCTTAAGCAAGATGAATATCTGACTATAACAGCTAATCAGAAGGTTAAAGAGGAGGACATTCTTGTGAATACCAACAAAGGTGAGTAATTAAATTAACCATTTAAGACATAACATGAAATACACTAAAAAACACAGCATGTCTGAATAATTTGAAGAATTGGTTGTTTCCCCGTATTACGAGATATATGAAAGAAATGGCAGATGTACAAAAAAAAAGCAGTACAAGACTGAGAGACATGGAAGGGTTTTGGATTTCACTAGGAATATAAAATAAAAGGCTATCTAATATGACTGTGAGTGACAGTGTGCGTGTGACAGTGGGTGTGTGTGACAGTGGGTGAAAGTGTGTGTGTGTGTCTATGTGAGTGACAGTCCTGTGTCTATGTGAGTGACAGAGGGTGAGAGGGTGCCCTGGGGGTGTTAGTGGGGTGTCCATATCACTCCCTCATCATTATATATACACTCACTACAGATAGATAGATAGATAGATAGATAGACAGACAGACAGACAGATAGGGGGTCTTGGTGGTGCTCCCATACCATATACTCAGTCCCTCTACACTATACACACACACATCACTCTGTATTTACACGTGCAGTAACATCACTCCTACAATAGTATTATTATATTCCGGTATATTTTATTCTACTCACACCAGATAACTAATCAGTGATCCAGATAAGCCCTAAATTATCTCCTTGTCATTAATTAGAACATTAATCACTTTATTTACCTGCTGAGGACACACAAAGATCAGCTCCCGGACGCAGAGCTGGAAAAGGAACAGGAAGTGAATGTTCACTGCACTAAACTACTGGTCCCAGAATCCACTGCAGTATAAACAGTAGCCAATCAGCACAGTAGAGGGGTGTGTTTATGGTTATAACCCGGTTTCCATGGTGACATGGCGTGTAAAGGAATATATCTCACTCTCTGCATCTCTCTGGAACAAAAAGCAGAGCTGTTATCAAATAGTGATGTCACCGCCATCCCGATTATTTTATTGGGAGGATATTTGTGATATTAGTGCTGCCCTATAATGTGTGTATCGTGCATTATACACACTGCCTGAAATGTCTTTCGATTTACTAAAAACAAACATGCCGATCCAAGTGTTCTGCGTGTAAACTTCCTGTACAGCGTGCGTCATGACGTCAGATCGTATGCCTAGCAACCGGAACTCCGCTGGATAAAGAGTCAGGTGCACAGACTAGAGCTGTGAATCTATCTATCTATCTATCTATCTATCTATCTATCTATCTATCTATCTATCTATCTATCTATCTATCTATCTATCTATCTATCTGTCTATCTATCAGTTTGGAAGGAGGGGTGTATATGTTTTTATTTCATATGTATTTGTAGTCTTTACATATATAGAGATGGGGATGATTTATCTCTTTTTGAATATATATTTATAGTGCAGGACAGTGTGTACTTTGGTATATATTTATCTATATTTAGTGTATATATCTACACGTCTATACATAGTTTGCAGTGTATATCACATATATAGTTGTCGTACTGCGAGTTTGTGTGTAACGCTTGCAAAGTTGCAGGTTGCGCCTGCACATTGCGTGGGAGGGAAGGAGAGAGAAGGAGGGAGAACATAAGAGGGGAGAGATATTGCCTTCTGGGGGTGGGAAAAGTGACACAGGGGAGGGAGAGGGGGAAGAGACACAGGGGAGGGAGAGGGGGTGGGAATCATGGGGGGGGAATCAAATATTATCCCGTTATTTGTGTGACGGGAGGCCTGTAATGAGAGGAGAGAGAAGGAGAGAAGAGGGAGGTAGAGGACACAGAAGGAAGGAGAGAGAGAGGAGCTGCTCATAGTTAGGCTCGCATTGTCCGGCTTTGCCTTGCATCGTGTGGCAAACAACAGCATTGCGACGCTTGCAAATAGTAGATATATATTGGTTATACTTCTGAATTGTGCAGTTTGTTCAGGAAATGTTTATATGTAATCTCCAGCTCCTACTAATCTTATAATAACCGATCTTTTAGCTCAAGTTTCCAACTGTCTCTGTAGCATATCCTCCTGGATGTCCACCCGTCAACTCAAACTCAACATGTCTAAGATTGAACTCCTAATCTTTCCACCCTCGGGATTCGGAGAGGTAGATTTGAGTATCATCTGCATAGAGATGATACTGAAGTCCAAAGGATTTTATGAGGGTGCCAAGGGAGGAAGTGTAGATGGAGAAGAGGGGGGCCTAGGATAGAACGTTGGGGAACGCCAACAGACAGAGGGAGAGATGAAGAAGAGGTGCCAGAGAATGAGACGCTAAATGTACGATTTTTTAGATAGGATGTGAACCATGAAAGAGCTGTGCCCTGGATGCCAAATGAGCAGAGAGTTTGGATTATGAGAGTGTGGTCAACTGTGTCGAAGGCAGCAGAGAGATCCAGGAGAATTAGAATGGAGAAGTGACCCTTTGATTTGACGATTAGCAAGTCATTGGTGACTTTTGTGAGGGCTGTTTCTGTTGAGTGTTGGGCCCGGAAACCAGATTGGAAGTGGTCAAGAAGGGAATTGGAGAAAATAAATTGAGTGAGGTGATTGTAAACAAGCTGCTCAAGCAGTTTAGAAGCCAGGGGAAGTAATGAGATAGGGCGGTAGTTTGAGGCAAAAGCTGGGTCAGATGAGGGCTTCTTGAGAATGGGGTTCCCTAATTATGGTGTGTTTTATAGAATTTGGGAACTTGCCAGTGTTTAAGGAGAGGTTGAATAGATGTGTGAGAGCTGGGATAAGTGTGGTGCATAGGGGCAGGATTAGCTGTGATGGAATAGGTTCATGTGGACATGTTGTAAGGTGAGAGGTTCATAATTATGTAGATACTTCATCCTCGGTTACAGGGTCAAACGAATTTATAGTGGAGGAGGGATCCATAGTGGAGGAGGGATCCATAGTGAAGGAGAGATTGGGGAAGGGTAAGGGCTGGTTACAACTGCAGACTCTACAGCATTATATCACTTACACCCAAAATCTACAGTTCAACACACAGTCACCTCCACTTGCTTGTGCCTATTACCTTCATGCTGCCATCTTGTATCTAATACCCTCCTGTATCGCCCAAACCATTTATTTTGTGAGTTTTCAATCTTGTGTCAGACTTCTTGGAACAAGCTCTTTGTTCATTTTATTTTAGTGCTAATTTAAACCTGCAACCACGCCTACTAAATCTGAGATCCCAAGAACACTGCCCTCCCTGCCCCTCACCCCTATTCAGATTTAATTTATATAGTCATGGAAATCACCTGACTTCCTATTTTCAGATTATATTTCTCACCACTAGGGTTCAGACAACATATTACATACTAGAGCCTTTCACCTCAGATCCCTTCCCTCTCCCAATAAATAATAATCTTTCTAACTTTCACTTACTTTCACTTTGTTATTCCTTATCTGTTACTCTTACCCAGGTCTCTGCCCCTTTCATTCCCTTTAGATTGTAAGTAATGTGTTTCCTATCTTGTAGGGTGCTTTGAAAAAAAACACTTTCTACAAATTTTCCAAGCTCAAAACAGGGCCCTCAATTTTCTAAATTTGTTAATATTGTATTTTCTTTGTTCTTATCCCCTGTACAGCACTACGGAAAATGTGGGCGCGATACAAATAAAAGTTAATAATAATTTTTCAATGTGTTAATATTGTTTTTGCCTTGTACCTAATCTTTGTATAGTGCTATGGAAAATGCTGGAACATTACATTGTTATTATTATCCTTTATTTGTAACAAATCCCAGCATGTGAGCATCTCATGTTTATTTGTACAGACCATAAAAAGACATGCAACAAATCCCAGCGTGTGACCATCTCATGTTTATTTGTACAGACCATATAAAGAAATGAAACAAAAATATGAGTCGCAGCACTTGGAAAAAAAAATACGAGTTTAAAAATTACGAACTTAACGGCCGAGCCGCGAATACCAAAAACCACTAAAAAACCAAAAAATTTAGGTTGATTTTGCAGAGTTTCGGCACTCCGAAATCGCCTAAGCGAGGGAAAAAATTATTGGTGAAAAAAATTAAAACGAGGCAAAACGGCCGTCAAGCGCGCAAAACACAGCCAGACACGTAGGAGTTTGACAAGGCCCATACCAGCTACCAAATACTACTGTTACATTAATCCATTTTGCTATGCCTTCACTTTATCAAGGCATTAATGCTTAACCATTTCAAAGATATTTATTAAATGATTAATTAATTTATTAATTATTCATCACAATGCAAAATAAATTATATTTTTACTGACTTTACTTTATGACTATATTATTCTTTAACCCTTTCTAATATATTTAGTTATTGATTAATTAGTAATGTTCATTAACTAATTAATTATTAATTAATTAGTCATAATAAAAAAAATATTTAAAACTCAATAAAAAAAATATGTCTATTTCACAGTGGACTTACATTTCGGTGTTGCTGCCCAACTATTAATGTTCATTAATTACTTCATGAATTATTAATAACTAATAAGAATACAAAAAAGGTTTCAAATACCTCAAAAGATATGTTCATTTTACAGTGCACTGACATTTCAGTGTTGGTGCTTCATTATTCCAGTGCAGTTATATTTCTGTTTGGAAGCTTCATTGATTAATTAGTAATGTTCATTACTTAATTACTAATTAATTAGTCATAATAAAAAATGTATTCAAAACTCAATAAAAAAATGTCTATTTCATAGTGGACTTACATTTTGGTGTTGCTGCTCAACTATTAATGTTCATTAATTACTTCATTACTTATTAATAAGTAATAGGAATAAAAAAAAGGTTTCAAATGCCTCAAAAGATATGTACATTTTTTAGTGCACTTACATTTCAGTGTTGGTGCTTAATTATTACAGTGCACTTATATTTCTGTTTTCATGCCTCATTATTAATGCACTTCTTTTTGCCTGTTGATGCTCAATTATTGATGTTCATGATTAATTACTTCATTAGACATTCATTTGTAAGAATATCAAATAAAATGTGTTAAAAAGCCTTACAAAATAGGTAGATTTTCATGTGTAATTATATTTATGTGTTGCTGCTCATTGTCTCAAAGAAATAGGATCCTCAAAGCGCTTAAATGTTGAAATCACTTTATTACATTATCACACATGCTACATTTAATATTTGATAGTGCATTTATTTATGAATATATCCATGCTTACAGTTTTACATGTTGCATGTATGACAATTAAACATCATACTCTTAATGATTAATAAATTAATTGCATAAAAACATTAACAATGTTTTTAATTTTATTTCACAGTTTGATCATCTGTGCAGCTGACTACACAGAGTGACGTTTGCAGCATTTCATCTGCAATAACATCACCTTTACAGGTATATCATTTAATCATGCTGTTTTTTTAGGAGAAAATGATTAACAGCCTTATTTATTTGCGATTCGGCCAATTGACTAGGGCTCTATATAAGCACACACCATATTTTTTTTACACAAGTTGTCAGTTACCGAACTTTTATTCAAAAGCAAGGTCTTAACGAACTAAAAAAATTCTGTAAAGAAATATGCTATGTGCTTATATAGAGCCCTATTCAATTGGCCCAATCCCAATTTAATAAGGCTGTAAGGCTTTTTATTTTACATTGATCAATGTTATTAATTAATTAATTAGGGAAGATTAATTAATTAATTTGTTCATCAGGAATCATTAAAAAAAAAATGTTGTCTATTTTACAATGCATAGGACAAGCACTTCCATATTTAAATCCCTTTATTATGTGATGACACTTTATAATAGTTTGGAATGCATTTACTTAGGAATATATTGATAATTAGACTTTTACATTTTCTAGGTATGACAAGTAAAAAGAATACTTTCAGTGATTAATAAATTAATTCAAACTATTCAATATGATTTTTACATAATTTCAGAGATTCTTCATTTCTGCACCTGCTTCAAGACAGACAGTGACCTCGCCACGATTTCATCTGATATAACATCAACTTCACAGGTATATGATTTCCTGATGGCATTCTTTACAAAAATAGGATTAAGTATTTTTTTACTCCATTGATGACAGCTATTGATTAATTAATTTAATTCATTCATTTTAAAAAATAATCAATAATTTACAAGTAAAAATATATACATTATGAATACATATATGCTTAGCCATTCATGTTTTAACTAATTTCACATCATAACTTGATTTATTAATTAATTCATTTCATACAAAACAAAAAAATTGGTTTCACGCCAATCTATAGTTTGCTCATAGTTATTTCCCTTTGCCCTTCTTTAGGAAAACATGACTACCTGTTTAGATTTTGCAGTCATAACACTTTAACATTCTATTGTTCATATGTATTCTTTCATTGATTAGTTCAGAATTCTGTTATTGCTCATTGTCTAATAGGGATAGGACCTTAGAAACACTTAAATATTTAAATACTTTTATTATATTAGGACACTTTTTACCATTTTACAATGCATTTTCTTCGGCATATATTGATGATTACGATTTACATTTGCCATGTATGCCAATTAAAAAGGATACTTTCAATGATTCATAAATTCATTTAAAAAAAATATTACAAACCCTTTAAATGTTATTTTACAGATCCATCATCTCTGCACCTCCCTGAAGACAAAGAGTGAAGTCTGCAGGATTTCAGTTGATATCACATCTAATTGACAGGTATAATTAATAATGACATTCTTTATAAAAACAGGATTAACAGATTTATTAAATTGACATCCGCCCAATTGATGGGCTCTATATACTGTAAGCACATAGCATATTTTTTTACATATATTTTTACTTAGTGAAGACCTTGCTTTTGGATAGAAGTTCACTAACTAAAAACTTCTGTAAAAAAATATGCTGTGAGCTTATATAGAGCCCTATTCAATTGGTTAAATCACAATTTAATAAGACTGTATTTTTGATTTATTTTCAACATTAATGTCAGTTTGTGATTCAACAATTTATGTACATTAATTTACATTAATCAATACATATATGCTTAGCCATTTATGTTTACATGAATGATAATTACACCTCACAACTTTATTTATTGATTAATTCATTTAATAAAAATATTCATAAGTTTTTTCATGCCAATCTGCAGTTTGCTTATAGCTCTTTTAGTTTGCCCTTCTTTAGGAAGACATAATTCAGTAGAAAATAATATATACCGTATTTATCGGCATATAACACGCACCTCATTTTAAGAAGGGAATTTCAGGGGGGAAAAAAATTCAAATAAAGAACTTTTAAGCAAAATCCTCAACCTTAACCTCCCTCCTCATCCTCAACCCCCTTCTCAACCTCCCTCCTCATCCTCCCTCCTCAACCCCCTCCTCAAACCCCCCATCCTCAACCACCTCCTCCACCCCCCATCCTCATCCTCATTCCTCAACCCCCCTCCTCAACCTCAACCCCCCTCCTCATCCTCCCTCCTCATCCTCAACCTCCCTCCTCATCCTCAACCCCCTCCTCATCCTCAACCCCCTCCTCAACCTCCCTCCTCATCCTCCCTCCTCAACCCCCCCATCCTCAACCCCCTCCTCAACCTCCCTCCTCAACCCCCCTATCCTCAATCCCCTCCTCAAACCTCCATCCTCAAACCCCCTCAACCCCCCTTCTCAACCCCCCCATCCTCATCCTCCCTCCTCAACCCCCTATCCTCAACCCCCTCCTCAACCTCAACCCCCCTATACTCAACCCCCCTCCTCAACCTCAACCCCCTCCTCAACCTGAACCCCCCTCCTCAACCTCCCTCCTCATCCTCAACCCCCCTCCTCAACCTCCCTCCTCATCCTCAACCTCCCTCCTCATCCTCAACCCCCTCCTCAACCTCCCTCCTCATCCTCCCTCCTCAACCCCCCCATCCTCAACCTCCCTCCTCAACCCCCCTATCCTCAACAATTATAGATTACAATGGCGGACAATGCAGAAGATAAGAAAGAATATAAAAGAAGAATGGCAAGGGAATGAAAGCAGAGATGAAGAGATGCAAAGCCCCCTGAGAATTCACAACGTATAAGAGAAGAAGTGTGACAGAGACTTCTAAATAAAAGAAAAATGTTTAAAAAAAAGCACAAAATGAGGCTGCAGGAGCTTCACAGAAAAGAAAAAGTAAACAAAAAAATGTCTATAAAACACCCAAAATTGCCTCCTGTTACCAATGTTGACAGAGATGACATCAATGTAGATATAGACAGTTCTACTGACATCTATATTGAGGAAGCTCACGATAGTCCTTTATTTACAGCACTAACAGTAGACACTCATAATTGTGGATTAATGAATGTGGTGTGTCAGTTTTGTGGGCCTATCATTTTCAGAAAGAAAGACCAACTGATGGATAGTTTATTAGTTGCTGTCAGAAAGGAAAGGTAAGACTTCCAGAAAGACACACATTTCCAGAATATTTAGAAAGTATAATGAGTGGACCAAAATTTCCAAATTCAAATTTTAAGAAAAACATTAGGTCTTATAACAGTGCAATTTCATTTGCTTCAATGGGTGCAACATTAGCAGAAAATGTCCCAGGACATGGTCCTAACTGTTTTAAAGTCCAAAGACAAATATACCACCGGACTTCACATTTACACCCAGAATCAGGAGAACAAAGGAAATTTGCACAGTTATATGTCCTTGATACAAAGGAAGCTGTTGAACAACAAATGATGCTTCCTGAAAAAAAACAATGCATACCCATAGTCTTTGAACAGCTCAATAACATTATGGCCAACAACCCATATACTAAAGCATACAAAAAATTAGCAGAGGTTGAAAAATAACAACAGGCACATGCTCAAATAAATCAATTGCCAATACCAAGAGTAAATATGGTTCTCAAGAGATTGCCATACTGATCAGACAGTGTAATTTATCAACAGCAAATGAGGTTGCCATGGTATTTAAAAATGATGTTGGGGAACCACCATTTGAGCGGGATATTAGAATATATCAACGCAATAAAGAACAACCTTTTATAAATATAAATATTTTAAGTAGTAATTTGGATCCAATGACATATCGCATTTTCTTTCCAAATGGGGAGCCAGGATGGCAACCAAAATTACAGTTGCAAAGTTATCCCAATAGTAAAGTTCGTGTTAGATGCAATATTTCTATGCTGGAATACAAAGTGGCACAAACAGCTGTTTGGGATCATTTTAATCCTATTTTATGTGGGGGCAATCTCACACAACAATGGATTATTGATTCCTATCTACAAGTCAAAGCACATAATCTAATTTTTGTAAAATTTTAACAAAACAAGCCTCGAGTAGAACAATATTGTGGATTGATGTATTATGTCGGCTGCAAACAGAGACATTCCTGCTGGAAGAGCAGTGATTTTGCAATCCTCTTTCCAAGGATCTCCTCGCAATATGCGAGAAAGATACAATGATGCCATGGCTACTGTCACTAAATTTGGGAAACCAGATTTATTCATTACATTTACATGTAATCCACAATGGCCAGAGATCAAAGAAAATTTACAGCTTGGACAAAATACTTCTGACTGGCCAGATTTGGTGGCAAGTGTATTCAAAATAAAACTAAATTCATTACTTCATGATATAACTAAAGCACACTTATTTGAGAAATTTGTGGCTTTTGTTTATACAACTGAATTTTAAAAAAAGAGGCCTGCCACATGCACATATACTTTTAATCTTGCAAGAAAAAGATAAATTGAATATGGCAGACAGAGTGGATTCAGTAATTACTGCTGAACTGCCACATCCACAGAAACATTGAAAACTTTATGAGATTGTAACTCATGGAATGATACATGGTCCATGTGGAGATATCAATCCAAATTCACCATGTATGGAAAATAAAAAATGCACAAAAGAGTTTACAAAACAATTTCATATGCAAATTTATGCTAATTGTGATGGATACCCTTTGTATAAAAGAAGAGAAGGACAAACAGCTATTATCCATGGCCAAAAGGTCGATAATAGATATGTGGTACCATACAATCCACATTTGCTGATGAAGTACAATGCACATATCAATATGGTAGCTTGCACTTCTATCAAATCCATCAAATATGTGTATAAATATATATACAAAGGATATGATGCAGCAACTGTTGTTGTGCAAGGTGCACAAAATGAAAAAGACAATCCAATTTTACATGACAAACTTTCATCTTATTTAGATGCTCGCTATGTAAGTGCTACAGAAGCAATGTGGCTTCTTCTCAAATTTGAGATACATGATCAGTCACATGCTGTGTATTGATTAGCTGTCCATTTGCCACAAAGGCAATGAAAGAAATGCTTTAGCACAAAGTGAACATAGAGTAACAACACTTACTGCTTGGTTTCAATTAAATTGTCAGGACACTGAGGCCAGACAATTTTTATACATTGACATTCCAAATCAGTATGTATTCGTAAATGGTGAATGGCGACAATGAAAAAAACATAATAATAAAATTATCCCAAGAATTTATACCGTCAGTCCACAAGATATTGAACGTTTCAGTTTAAGATTACTTCTTTTACATGTTCCTGCTGCACAAAGTTATGAACATTTACGCACAGTTAATGACATAGTTTATGATACTTTTCAATTAGCTGCAGGACATAAAAACTTCCTGGCAGTCAATGCAGAATGGGAGAGATGTCTCTAGGAAGCAGCACTATGTCAAATGCCAAAGCAAATGAGAGAACAATTTGCTTCATTTGCATCTTTTGCAATCTACATGATGCATTAACTTTGTGGGAAACATTTAAATTACATATGTGTGAAGATTTCTTGAAACGTTACAATGAGACCATTGCGCTATTGAAAGCATTAATGGAAAATCAAGAAAACTTTCTTTGCCATGGATTAAATTGTGCCAATTTTAATCTGCCTGATCCAGGAATTATAGATGAAATTAACTTTAATGAATATGACACAGACATTGAATACCAAAAAACACAGGAAAAAAATGGAACTTTAAATGCATTACAATTGGAAGCATTTAACACCATCACAATGTGATAGATGATGACATGCTCAAAGTGCGTTATTTCCATCTCGATGGCCCTGGTGGATCAAGAAAAATGTATCTAATTTCTTGATGAGTTGCATTCGAGCACAAGGTCAAATAGCACTGCCATTTGCAACCACTGGAATTGCTGCACTTTTGTTAGAAGGTGGTAGAACTGTGCATAGTGGATTTAAAAATCTATTACAGTGCAGATTCTGTTCTGGCTGATGACAAAGATAGTGAAGCTAACTTTACTATGGAATTTATTAATTCTTTAACTTCCTCTGGAATGCCACCACATATTTTGCAACTTAAAAAAGGGGCAAATGTCATGCTACTGAGAAATATGAATCCCAAAAAAGGACTTTATAATGGGACCACATTTGTTGTAAAGGATTTAAAGTATCATTTTATACATGCGGAAATTATGAATGGTACCCATAAATGCGAACCAGTTCTTATACAGAGAATTGATTTGGCTCCAAGTGCCAAAGGAGACAATTTCCTATTATCATGGCATTTGCCATTACTATCAATAAATCCAAGGACAAACTTTTAAGTCTGTGTTTACACATGGACAACTCTATGTTGCATTTTCAAGATAATCCAGAGGAAATTAAGGTTCATATTGAAGAAAACCCAAGTCAGGGGGATTTATTGGAAGATGGGCGAATTTTGACAAAAAACATTGTATACTATGAGGTGCTGGAAACAGTGGTTTTGTTTTGAGGACCAACTTTTATGTCACTCAGACTCATTTTAGAGGACCACTATTTCAACAAGAAACTCTATACAATGGCAAAAAACATAGAGAACAGAGGTTTTACTTCCAGGAATTTTTTTTAGCTCACTGAGACTCCTTATAGAGGACCACTATTTCACATAGGAAACTCTATGTGCCATTTGCACAAACTACAGCAAGAACAACAAAAAGTACAAAAAACAAACAAAAACAACAATAAACAGTGGTTACATCCCATACACAAAATTACAATTCTGCTGGACTCTTTGTAAGGGAACTACTTGCACATATAAAAAAAAATGTAATGTCTTCATTTATAACAACATTGAAAAAGGAACACTTCTCTTATTTCAAAGAACTTATACCACACCAAATATAGAGAACAGTGGTTTAATTTCGAGGACGAAATTTCATGTTACTCAGACTCTTTTTAGAGGACCACTATTTCACTAAGAAACTCTATAAAATGGCAAAAAACATAGAGAACAGTGGTTATACCCCGCGGATGAACTTTACTATCTGGTGGTCTCTTTTTAGAGGACCACTATTTCACTTAGGAAACTCTATCTGCCATTTTCAACAAGTACAACAATAAAAACAAAAAGATAAATTAACAGATTGGAATGTGTTAGAACTTACCCTTTTACATGATTGGCCCCACAAAACACTTAGGTTCCAAAGGCACTCATTGCCTGCGAGCCTTGCGTAGCGAGGAGAGCCATTAAGGCACTACAACTTGTGAGATGGCGCTCATTGCCTGACTTATTAAATTGCCTTTGACCCAATTGAATAGGACTCTATATAAGCACAGGGCATCTTTTTTTTAAATATGTTTTGAGTAACTGAAGACCTTGCTTTTGCATAGAAGTTCACTAACTTAATACTTCTGTAAAAAAAAGATGCTATGTTAGGCTGTTAGGCTGCAAGCAGTTGACCAACTCACGACTTAGAAAGAAAATACACTACTGCAAAGGACGCCAAATACCCGTGAACCGCGTAGCACATACACAAACAACGTTACTTTACACTCCGAACTTGCACATCACAACATTATGCGTCTACAGTAGCGCTTTACACAAATAAACCAACGGTTTGCCCTCGCGCACGCAGCCTACTCCTAATGCACAGTTGGGACATTCATAAAAAAATCTCCTCAGGCCAGCAACAGTCCAACTGGACATTATATGCTGCGGGAAAATGAAAAAAGATTGTTAGCTCTTCAGCCTATTGGTTGATGGATATATTAATTACAATTAGGTAACCTATATTAATTCATTAAGTAACTAATTAATTGATTAGTATTTACAAAAATATAGACATATGTATCTGTTTTTGTTATGAGCACAGAGGCTGCTCAGAGGAGCAAAAGTACACCAGAGGAGAGGCTCGCAATGAGCGCCGAAGGTCCTCACAGTACAAAAACCTTCATATTGTGTGGCAAACAGCATTGCCATGGCTTAAAATTTTATTGACCATCATTTTTTGACAGGCAAGTCGCTAATCTAAATATATAAGCCCTACCAGCAGGCAGTTAGTCTTAAAAATATGTTCTGGTGTTAAATATTAGATAGATGTAACATCCCAGCCTAGTCATAAGATAAGCATAACAGCAGGCAAATAGGCTTAATATATATATATATAAACAGTCCCTGAAAATAGATACAGATTTTCTAATAATTATAATCAATTAAGGCAGCTTCTTCTTATGCTATACAGGCCATATATTCCAAGGAGTTGGCAATATCCCCGGGAGTTCTAGGACTTTATATCTCCTTTGATTATATGCAGTGTAGGCCCACCACACAAGAGGGTTTCTGCTGGAAGTCTCAAATTTGGTGAGGAAAGCCCCATTGCAAAATGGTAAAAGCAATGCTCTTCTCTTGTTAACTGAATATGGGAATGCTCAATATAGCCACCTCACCAAACAAGTATAATAAGTAAAAAAAAGTCAGTCGACCCTCTTTAGGCTTTCAATTTATTTAGCAGCATATTCTTTCATCAGTGTCGATTATCTATGTCAGTTATTTACTTTTGCTCTGTTCAATAAATGAGCCACTGTCCAACATATCTTTAAATCCGCACACCGATATTATATTCCAAAGCCTAGAATCTACCGACAGTATCTCTTTAAGGCACTTAATGATCGGCTCAGTGCTCCAGGGAGTAGAAATTTCCACAATCTTGGCTACTGTTTGGGATCTGATATAAATGGATGCCAGTGGCACCTATTATATCGCACATGATATTGCACCTACCCTTCCCAGATCTTCCTAAAGAGACTTTCCTAGTTTAATACAGTTGTACCCCTTACATAGAGGACCCTCCGTAATACCTGGTACTCAGATCTCATGCAACCTCCAGAGAGTGTTTTGCCATAGCACCTCTCGCTATGAGATATCTGGTTCGGGTCTAGGGTACTAGTGACAAAGTTGAGAGCAATGCTCCCTAATAGGCACAGTAAAGAATCCCAAACCTTTAAGCTGAGTGGTCTCTGAAAAACGCCAGCTATTCCCCTCAGTCCACGGTTAGTGTAGGGCTCTTCATCTGCTTTCTTTATCTCCCCAGAGTGATCCCTTGAGCAGCTTTTCTTTTCCCCTGGTTTAGAACATCTTGCACAGAAGCCGTAGATGGCGTCCTCATGTTATGCACTTTCTTCAGTGTCAAGGTTCAGTGCGCCCTGGTAGCAGCACTAACACACAGGGTACTGCCTCCTGGACGGAGACATGTCAAATACCACAATGTCCTCTTAGGCTCTAGAACACAACTGCTTCCCTGATGAGGAGTAACTTTAAATAATGTATGTCACATTAGCGGGATACTGAAGTCCATAATTCTATCTTAAACATTACAAAATTAGTTTTTCCATTTAAAATATTGTGTTTTTGTTTTGTGAAAAGCCTAAATTAAGGTATGTAGAAAAGTAGTTGCCTTTTACTGATCACTGGTATTTATATGCTACTTGTGCCACTGCACAATAAAACTATCAGTTGCGCATTCTGATTAGCTTCTCATCTTTTTTATTTTAGCCAATCGTATTACAGAGCTCAGATTACCAAAGGTCTAATGGCTCCTCATACACTGGGCACAAAAAGCAAACTAGGCAAGAGGCATAGCATTTACATACATACATTTACAGTTTTCTAGGCTTACTTAGCTACATGGTAATAACTCATGTGTACACTATGTTATAGACTTACTGTGAGAGCTACATTGTAATAACTCACATGTACACTATGTTGTAGGCTTACTGTGAGAGCTACATGGTAATAACTCATGTGTACACTATGTTATAGGCCTACTGTGAGAGCAACATGGTAATAACTCACATGTACACTATGTTATAAGCCTACTGTGAGAGCTACATGGTAATAACTCACATGTACACTATGTTATAGGCCTACTGTGAGAGCTACATGGTAAAAACTCACATGCACACTATGTTATAGGCTTACTGTGAGAGCTACATGGGAATAACTCACATGTACACTATGTTATAGGCCTACTGCGAGAGCTACATGGTAATAACTCACATGTACACTATGTTATAGGCCTACTGTGGGAGCTACTTGGTAATAACTCACATGTACACTATGTTATAGACTTACTGTGAGGGCCACATGGGAATAACTCACTTGTACACTATGTTATAGGCTTACTGTGAGAGCTACATGGGAATAACTCACATGTACACTATGTTATAGGCCTACTGCGAGAGCTACATGGTAATAACTCACATGTACACTATGTTATAGGCTTACTGTGAGAGCTACCTGGTAATAACTCACATGTACACTATGTTATAGGCCTACAGTGAAAGCTACATGTAATAACTCACGTGTACACTATGCTATAGGCTTACTGTGAGAGCTATATGATAATAACTTGTGTGTACCCAAACCCTCCCAACACTTGCTGCAATTGAACACGTCTTAGCAGGATAACAAATCTCTCACTTTAATATAAGATTATATATGACAGTAATTCTTTATTATTTAAAAGATGGAAAATAAAAAACACAATATTTTAAATTGCTGATTATAACAATACAGTATATTCTTAAAGGCTCACAAGATTCCTACTATATGGGGTATACATTGTGTAACTAGATTATTACTTTTATTATGTATGAGTTTTTTGATGCTTAATTAAATATGACCTGGAAGAGAAGCCTTTTCCACATTTCTGGCAATAAAATGGCTTCTCTTCTGTATGAATCCTTTTGTGTGCTACCAGATTTGATCTGTATGCAAAGCTTTTCCCACATTCCTGACAAATGCATGGCTTCTCTCCTGTATGAACTCTTTGGTGTTGAAGCATTGCAAACTTTTCAGAAAATACTTTGTCACACTCAGAACAAGCAAATGGCTTCTCTCCTGTATGAGTTTTATTGTGTACAGCTAAATGTGTCTTTCAAGTGAAATCTTTCCCACACTGTTGGCACACATAGGGTTTCTCTCCTGTATGAGTCATCTTATGTTCTAACATACCTTGCTTGTGTGAGAAACGTTTGCCACACTGATTACAAACAAATGGCTTCTCTCCTGTATGAGTTCTATTGTGTACAGCTAAATGTGTCTTTCGAGAGAAACCTTTCCCACACTCTTGGCAAACAAATGGCTTCTCTCCTGTATGAGTCATTTTATGTACTGATAGAACGTGCTTGTTTGAGAAACCTTTGCCACAATGATTACAAACAAATGGATTCTCTCCTGTATGAGTTCTATTGTGTGCAGCTAAATGTGTCTTTCGAGAGAAACCTTTCCCACACTCTTGGCAAACAAATTGCTTCACTCCGGTATGAGTTCTATTGTGTAAAGCTAAATGTGTCTTTCGAGAGAAACCTTTCCCACACTCTTGGCACACATATGGCTTCTCTCCTGTATGAGTCATTTTATGTACTAGCAGACCTTGCTTCTGTAAGAAACCTTTGCCACAATGATTACAAACATATGGCTTATCTCCTGTATGAGTCATTTTATGTACTAAAAGAACTTGCTTCCGTGTGAAACCTTTGCCACAATGATTACAAACAAATAGCTTCTCCCCTGTATGAGTTCTATTGTGTACAGCTAAATGTGTCTTTCGAGAGAAACCTTTCCCACACTCTTGGCAAACAAATGGCTTCTCCCCTGTATGAGTTAAATGGTGTTCAATCAGTTGTGGACGTCTACAGAGGTCATTACCACAATCAGGACCAGTATGTGACTTTTGCCTAGTATGAGTTACGTGCTGCGCAACCACATCGGACGCTGCAGTGGCTACTAAATCACATTTTTGGCACACATGTGGCTCCTTCTCTGTATGAGTTTTATCATGGCCGGGCATTAGTGAGAAATCTTTCCCACATTGCTGGCAAACAAATGGCTTCTGATCTGTATGATCACTTCGATGTCTGGCCACTTGTGACTTCTGTCTTACATATGATGCTTTTTCATCCTTCCTTTCTTCTATTCTGGTGTGAAGCTTTGCATAGTTTGAGGTGTCCTTTCTTGCTCTCCTGGTTCTATAGATAAAGTTCTTACTTTGAGGACATGTTTCTTGTTCATCTTGATAGGACTCTGAATTAACAACAGTAATTACTTTGTCACAAAATGCATATTCTTTCACCGGGATCATCTCAGAGCTTTGTTCTTGAGCGTGACCAGACACGGCGTAATCATCATCTATTTTAGTGTCTTCTGAAGAGGACGGTGTCTGGGATTCTTCTTTCATCTGCCCGCTCATTAATTCATCTGTTGGTAATGACAGAACTGAAAGATAATAAATATACATATGAAATACCCTAAATAACATGGTACCTTAAAAGGTGATGTCTATTTATTATGTCTTTTACTAAAATAAATTATTATTTTTAGCTTCACTCAATGTTTTCTCATCTTTATTCACTTTAGCAAGAAATGAGGAATACAATGCATTGCCAGGTTTTCGGTGCTATTTAAAAAATAATATTTCTAATAATATTATTAATAATATTATTAATAATATTAATAATATTTCTTCGCAAATCAGTCTCCAGTTGAGCTCATTGTCATTAAAGGAGGGAAGGGTTTTTGCTTTAACAACATTATGTATATGTAACTTTGTGCCTGAAAAAATGAGCCCTCTGCTAGATAAAGCCACCTCCACCATTGACGTTAACGTCGGTAAGACCCGTAGGGGCAGAATTTGATCTTTGTTTAATGTAAGTTTAATATTGAATATAACATTATTGTATATCATTGAACGTGAATGTTATAAATGAATAATGGGCCTTTAATATAATGTTAGAGTAAATTGTTGTTCCCTTTGTATACTCAGTGTAATATGATTGGTTATATTTGCTTTACAGAAAAACAAACTGTTTTTAGATGATGATACAATTTATTCATCAAAAACAATAATCTCCTTATATAAATTACAGCTACTGAGTCCCATCATTGGTTTACTTCTGGGGATAAATGGCATACAGGGAGATATCAATAGCGGGTATTCCTGTCACAATCAGCAAGGGTCAAGGACTTTTTCAGTTATTTTAATAAGTATGACAGCCTTAATAAAATGAGGAGGATTAGCTATTTTTGTGGAAATAGAGGCAAATGAGGGCATATGCAGGACTATTGAAGATCAGCACAACCAAAACCACTCTGAGTCACTGTAAGACTTACACAAGTCTATACAGGTCTGAAAAAATAAGGTTTTTATTGGGGTGGGGAAACAAGGCTGTATATGTGACTGTCCCTTTAAGAATGCCACCCCTTACTAACCCCTAGTTTCGGGCCTCTCCTGGTCCCATTTCCATCATGTCAGGCTACCCACATGATTGTACTGTTGCTGTAACCTGCCGTTTCCTTTGTGAGAGAGAGAGAGTCCTACAGGCTGTCTAAACAGACCGGCTGTCTTATTGACTAGTATAGATGTTGTTTAAATGAGTAAGTAAACCAGAAAAGAGGTGTTAGGTGCCTTACCAGCTATCCCTTTATTCGGATTAAGTGGGGTAATTGATACCCCTTTGGACCACTGTCGGAGGTTAACCACAAAAACATTACATGGTTTTCGACCCCAGTCCCTTGGTTTAGACTCCCTAAATCTGGCTATAGGGTAATTATGACGACTCTTGTTAAACAGAACAAAGTAGTGATATAGAAGTTGGGTTCCTATGTGCTGGACCCAACAAGAATAAGTTCTTGTGACACTCACATTCAGGCTGCGCTGATATGGGTAGTAAGGATGAGGGAGGGTAAATCTGGCTAGCTGTCCTAGACTCTTGGGACAATATCTCTCTATAAGTATAGTCTTATAATTAGGCTACCCTGTCCAGTCACAAAGTCCAGTAATTAGTAACCAAGCCCAACAAGTGGTTACGTAAATCAACCCTTGGGGAAACCCCATAGATTCTTTCACCGTTTCTTAACTCGAAATTCACCCAATCCGCAACAGGTCGATCGACCCATGTTTGGTGGATCCCCAAGCAATGTGCGAAGGGCCTACTATAATCATTGGTGATTGGCCCATGGCTGACATGGGGGGAAATAAAAATGTGAGAACGGACCATACCGGCAATTTGAACAATATGTTGTTCTATGTCAATAATTGTACAGATTTCTATGTTGTAATGTGGTACAAGAAGAAGCTCCTGGGAATAAAGTTTATTCCCTCTTTGGAACATATAGAAATTGTGTTTATTTATTGAGGGAGATGTGTATGTGTAAAACTTGTCCTACACCTTGAAACCTAGGATTGGTCATCTTGGGCCGATTCAAGCCCAACTGAATACTGGATTGCGACATGTCCCACATATTTGTCCCTATAATTACACAAATCATATGTTGTTATTGCAAAAACCATCCATAGTATTCAGACTTATACTCCTGATAACCTTGTTACAGAGCAACCTACCTCTAATATGTTGATCTTGTGACTTCTGAGACAAATAGGAAGACACAAGTAAGTAAGAGCAGACTCTCAAACAAGGAAGCATCTATTATTAAGGTTGATTATTATGTTAAGAGGTGTGAATGAAGGAAGTAAAAGAAGGAAAATAAGTAACTTCTTACTCCAGTTTGCAAGGATTACATGTTAAGAAGTGTTAAGATAAGGAAGCTGGACGGCTGGCTTGATGTAGCTGTATACTTTAGGAAAATTGACCTGGTTAGGGACAATATCAGAGTATTTTGTGGGCTGGATTAACAGTGTAGCCATGGGCCATCGTCTGTGTCTTTTTCTGTGATTCTGCCTGTGCATGAGGAAGGAAGTGACTATTGTACTATACAATTTAATAATTGATTATGGAAAATGAGCAAACAAGTTACTTTGTTTAAAAAAATGTTCACTATAAGTCATTTAATGTAGTGTGTAGGGTTAGTCATATATATCCTGCTTTGTCTCATGCATCCCTCTGACATGTCATACATGTACACTCACCCATGCTGGGATTTCCTTGGATTTCCATCTCCTTGGCTTCCTGATGACTCCCCACACTCGGCTCTTGTACTTGTTCAGTGCTTTGCAGAATATCAGTATTGGCCTCATCTGTGCACATAATTCAATAATAAATAAACCTTCTGTTTCAAATATGGCACTTTGTATTGCATTCTACTGTGACATATAATAGATAAAACACAGACTGTTCTTAAAGACCACTGTAGTCCTTTACTTGTAATATGCGCTTCTGAAGAACTAGATTTGATATTGGATAAATGTCTGCTTCTATAAGGGTGCGTGTATTTGATTCAAATACAGAAACTTCTGCTTTAATTGTAAAGACAATCTATAATACCAATCTATAATACCATAATATGCACCCACAAGGCCCCTATCTACCTGATACCCCAAGACGTGAGGACCATAAAACAATACTGCAGACGATCAGGGACGTCACATTCCTAACAACTCTCTGTTTTCTGTGAATAAGAAATCACAGGTGGTGCCGGATTACACTGAGATATTCAGGCTTCCTGTAGTCATTTCTCGGTGTATGATTTATGGTCACCCGGCATCTTAGGTCCTGTATCTTACTTGGAGAATCAGTGAAAGATTCAAGTTTGCTTCCTGTCTGACCAAATCATCACCTGATAAATCCATCTACACCACAGCCTGGTAACTATAACTAATGTTCAGGACCTTCTTAGTACAATGGATAAATCCACCTATACCACTGCCTGGCAACTATAACTAATGTTCAGGACCTTCTTAGTACAATGGATAAATCCACCTACACCACAGCCTGGCAACTATAACTAATGTTCAGGACCTTCTTAGTACAATGGAAAAATCCACCTACACCACAGCCTGGCAACTATAACTAATCTTCAGGACCTTCTTAGTACAATGGATAAATCCACCTACACCACAGCCTGGCAACTATAACTAATGTTCAGGACCTTCTTAGTACAATGGAAAAATCCACCTATGCCACAGCCTGGCAGCTATAACTAATGTTCAGGAACGTCTTAGTACAATGAATAAATCCACCTATACCACAGCCTGGCAACTATAACTAATGTTCAGGACCTTCTTGGTGCAATGGATTAATCCACCAATACCAGAGCCTGGCAACTATAACTAATGTTCAGGACCTTCTTAGTTTTTTTTACATTTTCATATTATATAAAAATTAAGTTTTCACTTCTGACCAAGTTAGGCATTTCAATAACTTCTATAGTCTCACGTAAGCAAATGATCCCATATATAGTTATATTTTACATTGGTGATGGCAGCTGTAAGGTCTCTGAGACATTGCCATTAGTGCTCTCCATCTGATCTACTGATTTCCACCAGCAGTATCAGCACTAGGGAGGCTGAGGAATAAGTGCTGTAACAGTTAGGGGTCACGAGAAAGCAAGCAACTTGAAATTACCACTTTAGTGTTCTTATAAAGGGGTCTCTAAAGAATATATTAGTAAGACTTTATAAAGAAAAAAAACTTTTATTAAATGTTTACTCTACATTTATACAATTACCTACTATTGTCCTATGATCCTCCCAGTCTGTATATGGCCTAGTTCTCTCCAGACCCTGAATGAAGTATTGTGGCTGGAGTGGAGCCGCCAAAGGGATTGTATCAAACTGAAAACTACTCTCTTTAACAGGGGGCAGTGTAACCTGAGCTACTATCATACTGCATTTGTGCTATGTCACTTTAGTCCTCTCCCCTTTCTAGCTCCACTCCAGACACAATGCTTCATTTAAGGGTTTAGAGACCTAGAGCTTTTATAGTTTGGGAACATGATTGAAATATAGAATTTCCTTGCTTAAAAGTGCAGTAAGACTTTAAAATAAGATTGTTTTTTTTTCTTACCAAATAATTATTTAGAAATTTCTGTATAAGACCACTAAATGGGTCCTGTAACCCTCGTTGTATTTGAAAGTCTTTAATGAGGAAGCCATTGGTAAAAGCAGAATAAGCTCAAAAGCAAATACATGCAGCAGAAGGTCCTGGGGAATACTGTCAGCTCTCGGGTTATTGGTCACATTTACACTCCATAAATCCTATATTAATGTGTGGCATTTACATAAGTTGAGATTGGATTGAGGAGCAGGTCTTGCAGTGCACTCTGGGTGATTTATTACAACCAGATATGGTTATGTTTATCACTCACCTGTCAGAGGTCTGGGACAGATTTCCTCCTGATGAATATCCGGCTCCTCTCTCTCATCCACTGCGTCCTCACCAATGGATAAAGTCTCTAAATCTTCATCAGGTCGACCTGTTTATTCCAAAAAAGAATTACACGATATTAGGATTCATTACATTTAATAGCATATATATATATATATATATTTTTTTTTTTTTTAAATCTTGCTGTTCCTATGAGTTCTCCCATTAAAATGAGATCTTCCTAGTTTGTTGTTATTGTCATGCTATATAGATTCTCCTCTATATCTGTCTATATGTCCTTCTGAACACACTGTGATCTTGGTTCATTAAGGAGACTTCACCTTGAAAAAACATAAAAGGACTATTGTAGTTGAGGAAACTCAAAAAAATTTTTTTTCTGAAGTAGGCAAAAAGAAAGATAACACTAGCAGCTATTATTATTACCATTTATTTGTAACGCGCCAACATATTCCGTAGCGATATACAGTGTATGAAAACAAGAAAAGTACAATGATAACAAACTGCAGAAAATGAAGAGCCCTGTTTTGAGCTTAGAATATTTGCAGAAAGTGTTTTTTTTCCAAAGCACCTTACAAGATTGGAAGCTCGTTACTTACTTTTTTATTATTGTAATTTTTAATTTCAAAGATACATGATATACATAGGTTACATATACAATGCATTACATAATCATTACATATCTAAAAACTAACACATAGTCATAACTTACTCTTTATTAATTGTATTACCATATTTCTTGAAATTTATGACCAAATTGGACACTTGGAGACTCAATAAAAGAAGAGTACCAGGGGTGGAGGCGGGTGGGTGAGGGGCAGGGGGGGGGAGGGCAGTGGTTGCAGTATCAGAGGAAGAGAGACAGAGGCCCAGAGGAATTGTGGACACTGAAATAGAATATGAGAATGATGGGCAATGTTATTTCACAGATAAGAAGCAATAAAACCAGGCTTTGGGGTGAGTAAGAAAGCAGGATAAGGGGGGTTTCAGACAAAAGCATGAGTACAGATTTGCTTAGTGAAAATTTCTAACACCTAAAATATCATATCAGAGAAACAGTCATAAAAATATTGATAGTAAATTGCATACAGTAAAAGTTAAGTTGGCTCCACAGTATATTCAGATACCTTCAGAGAGGCTTCCAGTGAGTGTGTATGGTGGCAGTATCAGAGAGATATGTAAGCAATCAATAAAAACTATATGTGCAGGAAAAGGTCATTTTATCAGATTGTACTTGTTAGGGCACTCATGCTTGTCTTTGGCATTTCTTGTTAGCTTGGGGCCTGTGGGTGTGCTCTGCTGATTTCTTTTTATTCATCAGTGATTGGAGGGAAAGGACGAATGGAGGGATGGTGGCAGTGGGTCTGTTGTTTCTGTTGTTTGACTGGTGAACAAGTTGACCTCTCGCTCATACAAACTGTTCTCAGTAGCTGCCAATCCCACATCAGTCTGGTAATCCTGCTTTCCAAGCTTTGTGCCCAACCTCTCATGTATGAAATAATTACTATCATGGCAGCCTCTATACACTGGCAGAGTTAATATTTTTTAAGAGACATCCTTAGATACTCTTGGGTCAGACAACTGTTTAGTTGCTTTGTTCTTCACAAACATGGGGAGTTTTCCTGGTCTTTTAACACAGATTCAAATGATATATCAATATAACCATGTGCTTAAGTCAGAGATGTAATAAATACATGACTGAGGCAAGCAGATCAGTATTATATATTATAATTGTATAGATGTCACCCACCTGCACAGGGCTCACATTCGATTTCCTGTTGATGATAATCATTTCCATCTCTCTCATCCTCTTGTTCCTCTCTAACTGACCTCAAGTCTAGATTATTATCAGGGAGCACTATTAACATAAACAGAAGATAAAGCCAGTTATGTGGTATTATTACATTCCATAAATAGGTCTTATTTAACAAAGCAAACAACAGGGAATTCACAATTCTCAAAAACTTGTCAGTTGTTTGACTTCTGCTGCCAATGTGAGGACGTGCTCCAGGGTTTAGATACTGCCAGACATTCCTGGATAGTTTGTCCAACTTCTCATAGAAACATCAATGGATATTTTATATCAACTTCCAACATCACAATGTTACCTGAGCTCCTGTTTGTTGGGATTCCCAAAGTCCTGAGTGTTTGGTGATTCTCCATCATCACATCCTTGTAAAGCTCCTTGTGTTCTTTTAAATACTCCCACTCCTCCATAGAGAAATAGACGGCAACATCATCACACTTTATAGGGACCTGAAACACACACAGAGAAGATAGGAAAACACACCCAGGTCCAGATAGAGCTTGGTCAGTAATGGCAGTCACTGTGTCCTGGTATAATGTCACATTGTCCAGCAGTGCTCACCTCTCCAGGTCACAGGTCCAGATAAAGTTTGGTCAGTAATGGGAGTCACTGTGTCCTGGTATAATGTCACATTGTCCAGCAGTGCCCACCTCTCCAGTCACAGGTTCAGATAGAGCTTCTTCAGTAATGGGGTTCACTGTGTCCTGGTATAATGTCACATTGTCCAGCAGTGCTCACCTCTCCATTCACAGGTCCAGATAGAGCTTGGTCACTAATGGGAGTCACTGTGTCCAGGTATAATGTCACATTGTCCAGCAGTGCTCACCTCTCCAGTCACAGGTCCAGATAGAACTTGGTCAGTAATGGGAGTCACTATGTCCTGGTATAATGTCACATTGTCCAGGAGTGCTCACCTCTCCAGTCACAGGTCCAGAAAGAGCTTGGTCACTATTGGGAGTCACTGTGTCCTGGTATAATGTCACATTGTCCAGCAGTGCTCACCTCTCCAGTCACAGGTCCAGATAGAGCTTGATCAGTAGTGGGAGTCACTGTGTCCTGGTATAATGTCACATTGTCCAGCAGTGCTCACCTCTCCAGTCAGCTGGTGAATGTTGGGGGAATTCTTCTTCACAATGGTGTATTCCTACAGGATGATAGAGGGACATGTCAGACATCAGTGCAGGTAGTTAATGTGTGACATATTCTTACTTGCACTATATCCCTCACCTTCCCACATCAATATATCCTTTTCAGTGACCTCCTCTAATCCAGACTGTAAAAGCCTCACACACACACAGAGCTTACGTATCTTCAGGCAGATTATTATATTGTGCCATATAGATAGTATAACTTGTACAGAGAAATGGCCAAGAACACATTATAATGCATCACTTTCACCCTCCATACAAACATGTCTCCACCTCCCACAAATTCAGTCACAAGGACCTGTTTGTTGGTCTGTGATCGTTCTCTACTTCTACCAATTCTTATCTATTTATAACATAATATTTATCCATTTGTTTTCCTTTTCATCCACTCCTGGACATTGTTTAACATTAACACAAAGATTGAGGTTATAATAAAAGTAAATGTGATAAAAGTGGTGTCATTGTGACGTTGTCCAGCAGCTCTCACCTCTCCAGTCAGCAGGTAGATCATCTCCAAGGCCTGGTGTAAGAATCTCTCAGCGACCTTCTCCATGTTCTTTTTATCCTCACTCATTTTGTTTCTAATTAGTAAGTTAATAGGATTCTGCAAAAAAAGACAAAATAAACTGCACTTAGGTTTAGATGCACTTGTAAATCATTTAATCAAAAACAAATTCATAAATGGATCTGTTTGTTATCAAAATAGTTATGGAACCCCATGACCCATAAACATAGTACCTCGGGAACGCATGGCTCTACAAAACATAATAAAGGACGACTGAGTTTAAAGGAAAAAAAAGACACTTGATTGTCAAGTATGTAGCTGTGACGACAGCCCTTAATTGGAGACATGTGTAATAAGGTATTGTGGTACCTGCTTCTCTTTCTTCCCCAAAGGAGCCAATTCCAGTGTTCACCAAGAGAATCTCTTCTCTGGACCAGGACAAAATGGACATGACACACTTGGGGTTTGTTACTTTCCCGGGTTACCCATTTTATAACCATGGTTTCTCTGTTTTGGCTTTCTATGGTTGGAAACCCTCATCCCCAGTGAATGCTTCTTGTGTCTGTGTTTTTTTTGGCATTGTGTAGCTAATTGCTTGTAATTTGTATATGTCATTTTGTAATTCATATATTATGGTTCTAGTATTGTCTGTGAGGACAGGTCTAATATGTCCATCATGAAACTAACACAGTGGGGCGTCCTGCTGAGTGATTAGGTTAGCTTCCTATCTGCATTGTGTTACATTTTTTTACTCTGCACCCTTATTGTATTACCAGGACTTGTTTCTGCTCCCATGTATACATGTCTCTATGTGTTTCAGTAAAGATCATTACCCATTTTTTGAAAGTTTACAGCCATTTTAATCTGTATTTCTAAGCGGTATAAAAGAGCTTTTAATAGCTTGTTTCAGTCCTTGCTAGCAGGGAACCCTTCATCGACCTTCATGAACTGCCTTCCTGCTCTCCTCAGATCCTAAAGCAGCTCCTTCCAGGGGACTCCCTAGCTCTGATAAAAGAAACCTGCAGAGGAGCTAACCAGTGGGTCCACTCAGTGGCCTGCCCAGCTTGTCCCTCCTTGTTATAGTACCAAACATGCAATATTAGCATTTTCAGATAGATTTGAGTTTTAGAAAATTCTGTTTATGAGTATAGTGTTTTGTACATCACATCCTGAGAACTGGACGATGGGGTGGGTGTTTGTAGTGGTCAGTGCAGCGAGTGGTGGTGGTGAAAGGAACTATAAATTATAGATATATAATTTTGCAGACCTTAAGCAAGATGAAGGTCTGACTATAACAGCTAATCAGTAGGCTAAAGAGAAGGACATTCTTGTGAATACCAACAAAGGTGAGTAATTAAATTAACCATTTAAGACATAACATGAAATACTCTAAGAAACACAGCATGTCTGAATAATTTGAAGAATTGGTTCTTTCCCTCTATTACGAGATATATGAAAGAAATGGCATATTTACAGAAAAAAGCAGTACAAGACTGAGAGACATGGAAGGGTTTTGGATTTCACTAGGAATATAAAATAAAAGGCTATCTAATATGACTGTGAGTGACAGTGTGCATGTGTGACAAAGGGTGAAAGTGTGTGTGTGTGTCTATGTGAGTGACAGTCCTGGCTACAGAATGGGATTTAAGTAAAGGAGGTGTGGGAGGGTGATAGGGTGCCCTGGGTGTGTTAGTGGGGTGTCCATACCAGGGGTATGCTGGGGGTTCTTCATGTTGTACCCATATCAGGGGTGTCATGGGGGTCTTAGTGGGGTATCCATACCAGTGGTGGGCTGAGGGATATTAGTGGTGCACCATTTACAGGGGTGTCATGGGAGTCTTAGTGGGGTACCCATACAGGAGTGCCCAGGGAGTGTTATTGGACAAAGACATAGGAAAAAGAGACAGCTCAGAAATAATCTCAAATCAAAGTTACTAAAATAATTGGATTGAACCTTCACAAATACTTTACTTTTAATCACTATGTATTAATATGTACACACAGCTCCTCATGCTGATACAATATAATTATATTATAATTATACACACAAAACTTTATATTATAGATACTAGCATGACTATGTGTTACTTGCATGCATTAAATACATAATTGGTTTGCACATTTTTTTTTCATGTATTCATTTTACAATAAAACACTGAGCTCTACATGCAATATATATATATATATATATATATATATATATATATATAAAATCTCTGTCCTCACTCACTCATCACTATATATACACTCACGATAGATAGATAGACAGACTCACTTGTGCTAGGGGGCCTTGGTGGTGTTCCCATACCATATACTCACTCCCTCTACACTATACACACAAACATCACTCTGTATTTACACGTGCAGTAACATCACTCCTACAATAGTATCATTATATTCCGGTATATTTTATTCTACTCACACCAGATAACTAATCAGTCATCCAGATAACCCCTAAATTATCTCCTTGTCACTAATTAGAACATTAATCACTTTATTTACCTGCTGAGGAAACACAGAGATCAGCTCCCGGCCGCACAGCCGGAAAAGGAGCAGGAAGTGAATGTTCACTGCACTAAACTACAAGTCCACGAATCCCCTGCAGTATAAGCAGTAAGCCAATCAGCACAGTAGAGGGGTGTGTTTATGGTTATAACCCGGTTTCCATGGTGACGCGGCGTGTAAATGAATATATCTCACTCTCTGCATCTCTCTGGAACAGAAAGCAGAGCTGTTATCAAATAATGATGTCACCGCCATCCCGATTATTTTATTGGCAGGATATTTGTGATATTAGTGCTACCCTATAATGTGCGTATCGTGCATTTTACCCACTGCCTGAAATGTCTTTCGACTTACCAAAAACAAACATGGCGATCCAAGTGTTCTCTATCTATCTATCTATCAGTTTGGAAGAAGGGGTGTATATGTTTTTATTTCATATGTATTTGTAGTCTTTACATATATAGAGATGGGAATGATTTATCTCTTTTTGAATATATGTTTATAGTGCAGGACAGTGTGTACCATGGTATATATTTATCTATATTTAGTGTATATATCTACACACTCGTACTGCGAGTTTGTGTGTAACGCTTGCAAAGTTGCAGGTTGCGCATGCACATTGCGGGGCTTGCAAAGGAGGTGTAACGGAGTTGGAACACGAATCCAATATCTCCGCTGGTATACAGTAAAATATCCAAGAAGCACTACAGTCTCACCATCCCCAACCTCCCATATTGGACGACACTCAATTGGGAGTCAAATAATACTGACTTTATTTTGTTGTGCAGAGATATATATACAGATCTCTTCCCACAGGCAATACACATCCCTCATAGTTGGTCACACAATACACATAGAGGGACAATAGGTGGGTCACACCTCCCTGAGGCTACCTGGCAACTTTGATACAATCAGACATTGATTAGATCATCCTTCCCTTTGTTCCATCTTCACAATGTGAACACTTCACACAATGGACCTCTCTTGCTTATGAGGAGCCCTTGTAATAGGATTATCTATTATGCCAAGGTCTGCAATTGTCTGGGCTAATATTCTGCAGAGCATAAACCAACATACATACAGTATAACAGAAGGGTCATATTTTAACTATAATAATTAAATAACCATAAAACAGGGTAAAACAGTGATGGGTTCTGTTACAGGAGGGAAGGAGAGAGAAGGAAGGAGAACATAAGAGGGGAGAGAGATTGCCTACTGGGTGGTGGGCAAAGAGACACAGGGGAGGGAGAGTGGGAAGAGACACAGGGGAGGGAGAGGGGTGGAAAGAGGGGGAAGAGCCACAGGGGAGGGAGAGGGTGGAAAAGACACAGGTGGGGGGAATCAAATATTATCCCAGTATTTGTGTGACGGGAGGCCCGTAATGAGAGGAGAGAAGGAGAGAAGAGGGAGGTAGAGGACACAGAAGGAAGGAAGGAGAGAGAGAGGAGCTGCTCATAGTTAGGCTCGCATTGTCCGTCTTTGCCTTGCATTGTGTGGCAAACAACAGCATTGCGACGCTTGCAAATATTATGCGTCATTTTTAGCAGGCCATTGTCCAGTAGATATGTAATGGTGATAAATACTTCTGAATTGTGCAGTTTGTTCAGGAATGTTTGTATCTAATTTCCAGCTCCTACTAATCTTATAGTAACCTATCTTTTCGCTCAAGTTTCCAACTGTCTCTGTAGCATATCCTACTGGATGTCTACCCGTCAACTCAAACTCAACATGTCTAAGATTGAACTCCTAATCTTTCCACCCTCGGGATTCGGAGAGGTAGATTTGAGTATCATCTGCATAGAGATGATACTGAAGTCCAAAGGATTTTATGAGGGTGTCAAGGGAGGAAGTGTAGATGGAGAAGAGGGGGGGGGCCTAGGATAGAACCTCGGGGAACGCCAACAGACAGAGGGAGAGGTGAAGAAGAGTTGCCAGAGAAGGAGACGCTAAATGTATGATCTTTTAGATAGGATGTGAACCATGAAAGAGCTGTGCCCTGGATGCCAAATGAGCAGAGAGTTTGGATTATTAGAGTGTGGTCAACTGTGTCGAAGGCAGCAGAGAGATCCAGGAGAATTAGAATGGAGAAGTGACCCTTTGATTTGACGATTAGCAAGTCATTGGTGACTTTTGTGAGTTCTGTTGAGTGTTGGGCCCGGAAACCAGATTGGAAGTGGTCAAGAAGGCAATTGGAGAAAATAAATTGAGTGAGGCGTTTGTAAACAAGCCGCTCAAGCAGTTTAGAAGCCAGGGGAAGTAGTGAGATAGGGCGGTAGTTGGAGGCAGAAGCTGGGTCAGATGAGGGCTTCTTGAGAATGGGTGTAATTATGGCGTCTTTTATAGAGGATGGGAACTTGCCAGTGTTTAGGGAGAGGTTGAATAGGTGTGTGAGAGCTGGGATAAGTGTGGTGCATAGGGGCAGGATTAGCTGTGATGGAATAGGATCATGTGGACATGTTGTAAGGTGAGAGGTTCATAATAACATAGATACTTCATCCTCGGTTACAGGGTCAAAGGAATCCATAGTGGAGGAGGGATCCATAGTGGAGGAGGGATCCATAGTGAAGGAGGGATTGGGGAAGGGTAAGGGCTGGTTACAACTGCAGGCTCTACAGCATTATATCACTTACACCCAAAATCTACAGTTCAACACACAGTCACCTCCACTTGCTTGTGCCTATTACCTTCATGCTGCCATCTTGTATCTAATACCCACCTGTATCGCCCAAACAATTTATTTTGTGAGTTTTCAATCTTGTGTCAGACTTCTTGGAACAAGCTCTTTGTTCATTTTATTTTAGTGCTAATTTAAACCTGCAACCAGGCCACTGAATCTGAGATCCTGAGAACACTGCTCTCCCTGCCCCTCACCCACTCACCCCAATTCAGATTTAATTTATATAGTCATGGAAATCACCTGACTTCCTATTTTCAGATTATATTTCTCACCACTAGGGGTCATACAACATATTACATACTAGAGCCTTTCACCTCAGATCCCTTCCCTCTCCCAATAAATAATAATCTTTCTAACTTTCACTTTCTTTCACTTTGTTATTCCTTATCTGTTACTCTTACCCAGGTCTCTGCCCCTTTCATTCCCTTTAGATTGTAAGTAATGTGTTTCCTATCTTGTAGGGTGCTTTGGAAAAAAACACTTTCTACAAAGATTCCAAGATCAAAACAGGGCCCTCAATGTTCTAAATTTGTTAATATTGTATTTTCTTTGTTCTTATCCCCTGTACAGCACTACGGAATATTTTGGCGCAATAAAAATAAAAGTTAATAATAATAATTTTTCAATCTGTTAATACTGTTTTTGCCTTGTACCTAATCTCTGTATAGTGCTATGGAAAATGCTGGAACATTACATTGTTATTATTATCCTTTATTTGTAACAAATCCCAGCATGTTACCATCTCATCTTTATTTGTACGGACCATAAAAAGACATGCAATCAATCCCAGCGTGTGACCATCTCATGTTTATTTGTACAGACCATATAAAGAAATGAAACAAAAATATGAGTCGCAGCACTTAGAAAAAAAAAATACGAGTTGCAAAATTACGAACTTAACGGCAGAGCCGCAAATACCAAAAACCACTAAAAAAACAAAAATTTAGGTCGAATTTGCAGAGTTTCGGCACTCCGAAATCGCCTAAGCGAGGGAAAAAAATATTGGTTAAAAAAATTAAAACGAGGCAAAAATGACCGTCAAGCGCACAAAACACAGCCATACACGTAGGAGTTTGACAAGGCCCATACCAGCTACCAAAAACCACTGTTACATTAATCCATTTTGCTATGCCTTCACTTTATCAAGGCATTAATGCTTAACCATTTCAAACATATTTATTCATTGATTAATTAATTTTGAAAGGACATTAATTTATTAATTATTCATCACTATGCAAAATAAATTATATTTTTACTGACTTTACTTTATGACTATATTATTCTTTAACCCTTTCTAATATATTTAGTCATTGATTAATTAGTAATGTTCATTAACTAATTACTTATTAATTAATTAGTCATAATAAAAAAAATATTCAAAACTCAATAAAAAATATGTCTATTTCACAGTGGACTTACATTTCAGTGTTGCTGCTCAACTATTAATGTTCATTAATTACTTCATGAAATAATAATAACTAATAAAAATACAAAAAAGGTTTCAAATACCTCAAAAGATATGTACATTTTACAGTGCACTGACATTTCAGTGTTGGTGCTTCATTATTCCAGTGCAGTTATATTTCTGTTTGGAAGCTTCATTGATTAATTAGTAATGTTCATTACTTAATTACTAATTAATTAGTCATAATAAAAAATGTATTCAAAACTCAATAAAAAAATATGTCTGTTTCACAGTGGACTTACATTTCGGTGTTGCTGCTCAACTATTAATGTTCATTAATTACTTCATTACTTATTAATAAGTAATAGGAATAAAAAAAGGTTTCAAATGCCTCAAAAGATATGTACATTTTATAGTGCACTTACATTTCAGTGTTGGTGCTTAATTATTACAGTGCACTTATATTTATGTTTTCATGCCTCATTATTAATGCACTTCTTTTTGCCTGTTGATGCTCAATTATTGATGTTCATGATTAATTACTTCATAAGACATTCATTTGTAAGAATATCAAATAAAATGTGTTAAAAAGCCTCACAAAATAGGTAGATTTTCATGTGTAATTATATTTATGTGTTGCTGCTCATTGTCTCAAAGGAATAGGATCCTCAAAGCGCTTAAATGTTGAAATCACTTTATTACATTATCACACATGCTACATTTAATATTTTATAGTGCATTTATTTATGAATATATCCATGTTTACAGCTTTACATGTTGTATGTATGACAATTAAACATCATACTCTTAATGATTAATGAATGAATTACATACAAACATTAACAATGTTTTTAATTTTATTTCACAGTTTGATCATCTGTGCAGCTGACTACACAGAGTGACGTTTGCAGCATTTCATCTGCAATAACATCACCTTTACAGGTATATCTTTTAATCATGCTGTTTTTTTAGGAGAAAATGATTAACAGCCTTATTTATTTGCGATTCGGACAATTTACTAGGGCTCTATATAAGCACACAGCATATTTTTTTTACACAAGCTGTCAGTTACTAAACTTTTATCCAAAAGCAAGGTCTTAACTAACTAAAAAACTTCTGTAAAGGAATATGCTATGTGCCTATATAGAGCCCTATTCAATTGGCCCAATCCCAATTTAATAAGGCTGTAAGGCTTTTTGTTTTACATTGATCAATGTTATTAATTAATTAATTAGGGAAGATTAATTAATTAATTATTCATCGGGAATCATTAAAAAAAAAAATGTTGTCTATTTTACAATGCATAGGACAAGCACTTCCATATTTAAATCCCTTTATTATGTGATGACACTTTATAATAGTTTGGAATGCATTTACTTAGGAATATATTGATAATTAGACTTTTACATTTTCTAGGTATGACAAGTAAAAAGAATACTTTCAGTGATTAATAAATTAATTCAAACTATTCAATATGATTTTTACATAATTTCAGAGATTCTTCATTTCTGCACCTGCTTCAAGACAGACAGTGACCTCGCCACGATTTCATCTGATATAACATCAACTTCACAGGTATATGATTTCCTGATGGCATTCTTTACAAAAATAGGATTAAGTATTTTTTTACTCCATTGATGACAGCTATTGATTAATTAATTTAAGTCATTTATTTTAAAAAATAATCAATAATTTACAAGTAAAAATATATACATTATGAATACATATATGCTTAGCCATTCATGTTTTAACTAATTTCACATCAAACCTTGATTTATTAATTAATTCATTTCATAAAAAACAAAAAAATTGGTTTCACGCCAATCTATAGTTTGCTCATAGTTATTTCCCTTTGCCCTTCTTTAGGAAAACATGACTACCTGTTTAGATTTTGCAGTCATAACACTTTAACATTCTATTATTCATATGTATTCTTTCATTGATTAGTTCAGAATTCTGTTATTGCTCATTGTCTAATAGGGATAGGACCTTAGAAACACTTAAATATTTAAATACTTTTATTATATTAGGACACTTTTTACCATTTTACAATGCATTTTCTTCGGCATATATTGATGATTACGATTTACATTTGCCATGTATGCCAATTAAAAAGGATACTTTCAATGATTCATAAATTCATTTAAAAAAAATATTACAAACCCTTTATATGTAATTTTACAGATCCATCATCTCTGCACCTCCCTGAAGACAAAGAGTGAAGTCTGCAGGATATCAGTTGATATCACATCTAATTGACAGGTATAATTAATAATGACATTCTTTATAAAAACAGGATTAACAGATTTATTAAATTGACATCCGCCCAATTGATGGGCTCTATATACTGTAAGCACATAGCATATTTTTTTACATATATTTTTACTTAGTGAAGACCTTGCTTTTGGATAGAAGTTCACTAACTAAAAACTTCTGTAGAAAAATATGCTGTGTGCTTATATAGAGCCCTATTCAATTGGCCCAATCCCAATTTAATAAGGCTGTAAGGCTTTTTATTTTACATTGATCAATGTTATTAATTAATTAATTAGGGAAGATTAATTAATTAATTATTCATCAGGAATCATTAAAAAAAAAAAATGTTGTCTATTTTACAATGCATAGGACATTGTAAGCACTTCCATATTTAAATCCCTTCATTATGTGATGACACTTTATAATAGTTTGGAATGCATTTACTTAGGAATATATTGATAATTAGACTTTTGCATTTTCTAGGTATGACAAGTAAAAAGAATACTTTCAGTGATTAATAAATTAATTCAAACTATTCAATATGATTTTTACATAATTTCAGAGATTCTTCATTTCTGCACCTGCTTCAAGACAGACAGTGACCTCGCCACGATTTCATCTGATATAACATCAACTTCACAGGTATATGATTTCCTGATGGCATTCTTTACAAAAATAGGATTAAGTATTTTTTTACTCCATTGATGACAGCTATTGATTAATTAATTTAAGTCATTCATTTAAAAAAATAATCAATAATTTACAAGTAAAAATATATACATTATGAATACATATATGCTTAGCCATTCATGTTTTAACTAATTTCACATCATAACTTGATTTATTAATTAATTCATTTCATACAAAACAAAAAAATTGGTTTCACGCCAATCTATAGTTTGCTCATAGTTATTTCCCTTTGCCCTTCTTTAGGAAAACATGACTACCTGTTTAGATTTTGCAGTCATAACACTTTAACATTCTATTGTTCATATGTATTCTTTCATTGATTAGTTCAGAATTCTGTTATTGCTCATTGTCTAATAGGGATAGGACCTTAGAAACACTTAAATATTTAAATACTTTTATTATATTAGGACACTTTTTACCATTTTACAATGCATTTTCTTCGGCATATATTGATGATTACGATTTACATTTGCCATGTATGCCAATTAAAAAGGATACTTTCAATGATTCATAAATTCATTTAAAAAAAATATTACAAACCCTTTATATGTAATTTTACAGATCCATCATCTCTGCACCTCCCTGAAGACAAAGAGTGAAGTCTGCAGGATTTCAGTTGATATCACATCTAATTGACAGGTATAATTAATAATGACATTCTTTATAAAAACAGGATTAACAGATTTATTAAATTGACATCTGCCCAATTGATGGGCTCTATATACTGTAAGCACATAGCATATTTTTTTACAGATATTTTTACTTTGTGAAGACCTTGCTTTTGGATAGAAGTTCACTAACTAAAAACTTCTGTAGAAAAATATGCTGTGTGCTTATATAGAGCCCTATTCAATTGGTTAAATCACAATTTAATGAGACTGTATTTTAGATTTTTTTTTCAACATTAATGTCAGTTTGTGATTCAACAATTTATGTACATTAATTTACATTAATCAATACATATATGCTTAGCCATTTATGTTTACATGAATGATAATTACACCTCACAACTTTATTTATTGATTAATTGAATTACTTGTTTATGGTTTTGCACTCATGACACTTTCAGATTATTTCATTAATGGATATTAATTTATTCATTACTTCATAATTCAGTAGAAAATAATATATACCGTATTTATCGGCATATAACACGCACCGGCGTATAACACGCACCTCATTTTAAGAAGGGAATTTCAGGGGAAAAAAAAAATTCAAATATAGAACTTTGAAGCAAAATCCTCAACCTCAACCTCCCTCCTCATCCTCAACCCCCTTCTCAACCTCCCTCCTCAACCCCCTCCTCAAACCCCCCATCCTCAACCACCTCCTCCACCCCCCATCCTCATCCTCCTTCCTCAACGCCCCTCCTCAACCTCAACCCCCCTCCTCAACCTCCCTCCTCATCCTCAACCCCCCTCCTCAACCTCCCTCCTCATCCTCAACCCCCCTCCTCATCCTTAAGCCCCCTCCTCATCCTCAACCCCCTCCTCAACCTCCCTCCTCAACCTCCCTCCTCATCCTCCCTCCTCATCCTCCCTCCTCAACCCCCTCCTCAACCCCCATCCTCAAATCCCCTCAACCAACCTCCTCAACCCCCCAATCCTCATCCTCCTTCCTCAACCGCCCTATCCTCAACCCCCCTCCTCAACCTCAACCCCCCTCCTCAACCTCCCTCCTCATCCTCAACCCCCACCTCATCCTCAACTCCCCTCCTCATCCTCAACCTCCCTCCTCATCCTCAACCCCTCCTCATCCTCAACCCCCTCCTCAACCTCCCTCCTGATCCTCCCTCCTCAACCCCCCCATCCTCAACCTCCCTCCTCAACCGCCCTCCTCAACCCCCTTATCCTCAACCCCCTCCTCAAACCCCCATCCTCAAACCCCCTCAACACCCCTTCTCAACCCCCCTATCCTCATCCTCCCTCCTCAACCCCCCTATCCTCAACCCCCTCCTCAACCTCAACCCCCCTATCCTCAACCCCCTCCTCAACCTCAACCGCCCTCCTCATTCTAAACCCCCCTCCGCATTTTAACCCCCCCCCCCCCTCATTCTAAAACCCCCCTCCTCAACCTAAACCCCCCTCCTCCTCAACATAAACCCCCCTTACTTACCTGCTTCTGCTCCGGCCTCCGCTCCTTGACCCGGTGACGTTACATGTGCACCAGCGCGCCACGTCATTAGCATATACCGGGTGCCAACCGCTTTATTCTAATGACGTGGCGCGCTGGCGCACATGTGACCTCACCGGGTCAAGGAGCGGAGCGGAGGCCGGAGCTGAAGCAGGTAAGTGAGGGGGAGGTATTTAGGGGGGTTTAGGTTGAGGTGGGGGGTTTAGGTTGAGGAGGAGGGGGGTTTAGGTTGAGGAGGGGGGTTAGAAAGCGGAGGGGGTTTAGAGTGAGGAGGGAGGTTGAGGATGAGGAGGGGGGAGGGAATATCGGCGAATAACACGCACCTATCATTTGCCCCCTATTTTCAGGGAGAAAAAGTGCGTGTTATACGCCGATAAATACGGTATGTGTTACTAGTAATTAAAAAAAAATATATATAAATATGCTTAGCTATTTAGCTTTCAACGTATGCAAAAGAAAAAGAATAAAAAAAACATTGATTAATTAATTTACTTTGCTATTCATAACAGGTTACAAAATATGTACAATAAAAACACCAAAAAAAACTTACACCTGTATGTGCAATTATAGACTACAATGGCGGACAATGCAGAAGATAAGAAAGAATATAAAAGAAGAATGGCAAGGGAATGGAAGCAGAGATGAAGAGATGCAAAGACCCCTGAGACTTCACAACGTATAAGAGAAGAAGTGCGACAGAGACTTTTAAATAAAAAAAAATGATTAAAAAAAAGCACAAAATGAGGCTGCGGGAGCTTCACAGAAAAGAAAAAGTAAACAAAAAAATGTCTATAAAACACCCAAAATTGCCTCCTGTTACCAATGTTGACAGAGATGACATCAATGTAGATATAGACAGTTCTACTGACATCTATATTGAGGAAGCTCACGATAGTCCTTTATTTACAGCACTAACAGTAGACACTCATAATTGTGGATTAATGAATGTGGTGTGTCAGTTTTGTGGGCCTATCATTTTCAGAAAGAAAGAGCAACTGATGGAGAGTTTATTAGTTGCTGTCAGAAAGGAAAGGTAAGACTTCCAGAAAGACACACATTTCCAGAATATTTAGAAAGTATGATGAGTGATCCAAAATTTCCAAATTCAAATTTTAAGAAAAACATTAGGTCTTTTAACAGTGCAATTTCATTTGCTTCAATGGGTGCAACATTAGCAGAAAATGTCCCAGGACATGGTCCTTACTGTTTTAAAGTCCAAAGACAAATATACCACCGGACTTCACATTTACACCCAGAATCAGGAGAACAAAGGAAATTTGCACAGTTATATGTCCTTGATACAATGGAAGCTGTTGAACAACGAATGATGCTTCCTGAAAAAAAACAATGCTTACCCATAGCCTTTGAACAGCTCAATAACATTATGGCCAACAACCCATATACTAAAGCATACAAAAAATTAGCAGAGGTTGAAAAATAACAACAGGCACATGCTCAAATAAATCAATTGCCAATGTCAAGAGTAAATATGGTTCTCAAAAGAGATCGCCATACTGATCAAAGATGGTATAATTTACCAACAGCAAATTAGGTTGCCATGGTATTTAAAAATGATGATGGGGAACCACCATTTGAGCGGGATATTAGAATATATCCACGCAATCAAGAACAACCTTTTATAAATATAAATATTTTAAGTAGTAATTTGGATCCAATGACATATTCCATTTTCTTTCCAAATGGGGAGCCAGGATGGCAACCAAAAATACAGTTGCAAAGTTATCCCAATAGTAAAGTTCGTGTTAGATGCAATTTTTCTATGCTGGAATACAAAGTGGCACAAACAGCTGTTTGGGATCATTTTAATCCTATTTTATGTGGGGGCAAACTCACACAACAATGGATTATTGATTCCTATCTACAAGTCGAAGCAAATAATCTAATTTTTGTAAAATTTAAACAAAACAAGCCTCGAGTAGAACAATATTGTGGATTGATGTATTATGTCGGCTGCAAACAGAGACATTCCTGCTGGAAGAGCAGTGATTTTGCAATCCTCTTTCCAAGGATCTCCTCGCAATATGCGAGAAAGATACAATGATGCCATGGCTACTGTCACTAAATTTGGGAAACCAGATTTATTCATTACATTTACATGTAATCCACAATGGCCAGAGATCAAAGAAAATTTACAGCTTGGACAAAATACTTCTGACTGACCAGATTTGGTGGCAAGAGTATTCAAAATAAAACTAAATTCATTACTTTATGATATAACTAAAGCACACTTATTTGAGAAATGTGTGGCTTTTGTTTATACAATTGAATAAAAAAAAAGAGGCCTGCCACATTCACATATACTTTTAATCTTGCAAGAAAAAGATAAATTGAATATGGCAGACAGAGTGGATTCAGTAATTACTGCTGAAATGCCACATCCACAGAAACATTCAAAACTTTATGAGATTGTAACTCATGGAATGATACATGGTCCATGTGGAGATATTAATCCAAATTCACAATGTATGGAAAATAAAAAATGCACAAAAGAGTTTACAAAACAATTTCAGATGCAAATTTATGCTAATTGTGATGGATACCCTTTGTATAAAAGAAGAGAAGGACAAACAGCAATTATCCTGGGGGCCCTGTACAAACTTCCCTCAGCAAAGGTAACAGGTCTGGGAGGTAGCATAAACCCCTTTGGAATATCAAATGGCACTAGACAGGGTTGCCCCCTCTCTCCCACCTTGTTCGCGCTGATAATGGAACCATTGCGGGAAGCTATTAGATCAAGCCCACAAATTTATGGGATCAGGGTGGGAGAGAGGGAGCATAAAATTAGTCTATATGCAGATGATGTTGTTTTGTCACTCACCCGCCCTGGAGAATCACTTTATCAATTGTTAAATCTAATTCAAACTTTTAGTAAAGTCTCTTATTATAAATTGAATTATAAGAAATCAAAAACACTTTTTTTTTACTTTTCAGCAAGTTTATTGTCCCAAATGAATGCTACTTACTCCTTTGATTGGAACTCGAAATCATTTAAACACCTCGGAATTACCTTTTTGGGAATTTACAGGAAATGGTGGATAGGAATTATAAGGATTTATATTTCAAGTTCCAAAATATCATAGGAAACTGGAGAAAAGATAGATTTTCTTTTTCCGGCAAAATTGCTGTTGTAAAAATGATGCTTCTTCCAAGAGTCAATTATATGCTGAGATGCATCCCTTTTAAGATTCCCAGGCACTGGTTAAAGAAACTGCAACATGCAATTGATTTATTTATACACCATTCTAAATATATAAGGCTGAAAAAAACAACTATGGGAAGGAGCTTCTTAAAGGGAGGAATTTCCTACCCTTTATTGCAACCTTATCAGGAAGCCAACTGTATAGTACAGGCTTTAAAATGGTTGGAAACAGCAGATAAACTCCCATGGATGCACATAGAAAAAGCATTAATCTTAAATTCTCAGCTACCAGCTTTAGTTTTTGGGGAAAACCCTTCTCACAAGGATCTTGCGGTATGATCATTTGTGGTGAAAGAAATTTAAAAAAATTGGAGACAGATCAATAGAAAAAATAAGCTGATCCCTAGGGGCAGCTTAATTACCCCAGTGAAATCACTGTTACATCCAAATATGGAAGGTAGTATTAAAGACTGGAATAGTAAGGGTCTAGTAAGCATTAGAGATACTCTGATTGATGGCGCAATAGCATCCTTTGACCAAATTAAAAATAAATTTAACATCGCAGCAGAAGGATGGCTAACGTACGAAGCTTACAGAGCCGCCTGTGGCGAACTTAAGATATACTTAAGAAGAGAAGGACAAACAGCAATTATACGTGGCCAAAAGGTCGATAATAGATATGTGGTACCATACAATCCACATTTGCTGATGAAGTACAATGCACATATCAATGTGGAAGCTTGCACTTCTATCAAATCCATCAAATATGTGTATAAATATATATACAAATGATATGATGCAGCTTCTGTTGTGCAAGGTGCACAAAATGAAAAAGACAATCCAATTTTACATGACAAACTTTCATCTTATTTAGATGCTCGCTATGTAAGTGCTACAGAAGCAATGTGGCGTCTTCTCATATTTGAGATACATGATCAGTCACATGCTGTGTATTGATTAGCTGTCCATTTGCCACAAAGGCAATGAAAAAAATGCTTTAGCACAAAGTGAACATAGAGTAACAACACTTACTGCTTGGTTTCACTTAAATTGTCAGGACACTGAGGCCAGACAATTTTTATACATTGACATTCCAAATCATTATGTATTCGTAAATGGTGAATGGCGACAATGAAAAAAACATAATAATAAAATTATCCCAAGAATTTATACCATCAGTCCACAAGATATTGACTGTTTCAGTTTAAGATTACTTCTTTTACATGTTCCCGGTGCACAAAGTTATGAACATTTACGCACTGTTAATGACATAGTTTATGATAATTTACAATTATCTGCAGGACATCATGTTCCCGGTGCACAAAGTTATGAACATTTAATCACTGTTAATGACATAGTTTATGATACTTTACAAGTATGATACTTTACAATTAGCTGCAAGACATCAAAACCTCCTGGCAGACAATACAGAATGGGAGAGATGTCTCGAGGAAGCAGCACTATGTCAAATGCCAAAGCAAATGAGAGAACAATTTGCTTCATTTGCATCTTTTGCAATGTACCTAATGCATTAACTTTGTGGGAAACATTTAAATTACATATGTGTGAAGATTTCTTGAAACGTTACAATGAGACCATTGCGCTATTGAAAGCATTAATGGAAATTCAAGAAAACTTTCTTTGCCATGGATTAAATTGTGCCAATTTTAATCTGCCTGATCAAGGAATTATAGATGAAATTTACTTTGATGAATATGACACAGACATTGAATACCAAAAAACACAGAAAAAAAATGGAACTTTAAATGCATTACAATTGGAAGCATTTAACGCCATCACAATGTGATAGATTATGACATGCTCAAAGAGCGTTATTTCCATCTCGATGGTCCTGGTGGATCAAGAAAAACGTATCTAATTTTTTGATGAGTTGCATTCGAGCACATGGTCAAATAGCACTGCCATTTGCAACCACTGGAATTGCTGCACTTTTGTTAGAAGGTGGTAGGACTGTGCATAGTGGATTTTAAAATCTATTACAGTGCAGATTCTGTTCTGGCTGATGTCAAAGCTAGTGAAGCTAACTTTACTATGGAATTTATTAATTCTTTAACTTCCTCTGGAATGCCACCACATATTTTGCAACTTAAAAAAGGGGCAAATGCTACTGAGAAATATGAATCCCAAAAAGGACTTTATAATGGGACCAGATTTGTTGTAAAGGATTTAAAGTATCATTTTATACATGAGGAAATTATGAATGGTACCCATAAATGTGAACCAGTTCTTATACAGAGAATTGATTTGGCTCCAAGTGAGAGTGGTTTGCCTTTTGTCTTTGAAAGGAGACAATTTCCCATTATCATGGCATTTGCCATGACTATCAATAAATCCCAAGGACAAACTTTTAAGTCTGTGTTTACACATGGACAACTCTATGTTGCATTTTCAAGATGCAATAATCCAGAGGAAATTAAAGTTCATATTGAAGAAAACCCAAGTCAGGGGGATTTATTGGAAGATGGGGGGCATTTTTACAAAAAACATTGTATACTATGAGGGGCTGTAAACAGTTTCGAGGACCAACTTTTATGTCACTCTGACTCATTTTAGAGGACCACTATTTCAATAAGAAACTCTATACAATGGCAAAAAAACATAGAGAACAGTGGTTTTACTTCCATGAATTTTGTTTAGCTCACTGAGACTCTTTATAGAGGACCACTATTTCACATAAGAAACTCTATGTGCCAACAAAAAGTACAAAAAACAAACAAAAACAACAATAAACAGTGGTTACATCCCATACACAAAATACAAATTCTGCTGGACTCTTTGTAGGGGAACTACTTGCACATATAAAAAAAAATGCAATGTCTTCATATATAACAACATTGAAAAAGGAACAATTCTCTTATTTCAAAGAAGTTATACCACACCAAATATAGAGAGCAGTGGTTTAATTTAAAGGACGAAATTTCATTTCACTCAGACTCTTTTTAGAGGACCACTATTTCACTAAGAAACTCTATAAAATGGCAAAAAACATAGAGAACAGTGGTTATACCCCGCAGATGAACTTTACTATCTGGCGGTCTCTTTTTAGAGGACCACTATTTCACTTAGGAAACTCTATGTGCCATTTTCAACAAGTACAACAATAGAAACAAAAAGATAAATTAACAGATTGAAATGTGTTAGAACTTACCCTTTTAAGTGATTGGCCCCACAAAACAATTAGGTTCCAAAGGCACTCATTGCCTGCGAGCCTTGCGTAGCGAGGAGAGCCATTAAGGCAATACAACTCACAGCACTTGTGAGATGAGCGCCAAAGGCACTTATTGCCTGACTTATTAAATTGCCTTTGGCCCAATTGAATAGGGCTCAATATAAGCACAGAGCATCTTTTTTTAAAATACGTTTTGTGTTACTGAAGACCTTGCTTTTGCATAGAAGTTCACTAACTTTAATACTTCTGTAAAAAAAAGATGCTATGTTAGGCTGTTAGGCTGCAAGCAGTTGACCAACTCACGACTTAGAAAGAAAATACACTACTGCAAAGGACGCCAAATACCCGTGAACCGCGTAGCACATACACAAACAACGTTACTTTACACTCCGAACTTGCACATCACAACATTATGCGTCTACAGTAGCGCTTTACACAAATAAAGCAACGGTTTGCCCTCGCGCACGCAGCCTACTCCTAATGCACAGTTGGGAGCAAAAGTACACCAGAGGAGAGGCTCGCAATGAGCGCCGAAGGTCCTCACAGTACAAAAACCTTCATATTGTGTGGCAAACAGCATTGCTATGGCTTAAAATTTTATTGACCAGAATGTTTTGACAGGAAAGTTGCTAGTCTAAATATATAAGCACTAACAGCAGGCAGTTAGTCTTAAAAATATGTTCTGGTGTTAAATATTAGATAGATGTAACATCCCAGCGTAGTCATAAGATAAGCATAACTGCAGGCAAATAGGCTTAATATATATATAAACAGTCCCTGAAAATAGATACAGATTTTATAATAATTATAATCAATTAAGGCAGCTTCTTCTTATGCCATACAGGCCATATATTCCAAGGAGTTGGCAATATCCCGGGGAGTTCTAGGACTTTATATCTCCTTTGATTATATGCAGTGTAGGCCCACCACACAAGATGGTTTCTGCTGGAAGTCTCAAATTTGGTAAGGAAAGCCCCATTGCAAAATGGTAAAAACAATGCTCTTCTCTTGTTAACTGAACATGGGAATGCTCAATATAGCCACCTCACCAAACAAGTATAATAAGTAAAAAAGTCAGTAGACCCTCTTTAGGCTTTTAATATATTTAGCAGCATATTCTTTCATCAGTGTCGATTATCTATGTCAGTTATTTATTTTTGCTCTGTTCAATAAATGAGCCACTGTCCAACATATCTTTAAATCCGCACACCGATATTGTATTCCAAAGCCTAGAATCTACCGACAGTACCTCTTTAAGGCACTTAATGATCGTCTCATTACTCCAGGGAGTAGAAATGTCCACAATCTTAGCTACTGTTTGGGTTCTGATCTAAAGTGATGCCAGTGGCACCTATAATATAGCATAGGATATTGCACCTTCCCAGATCTTCCTAAAGAGACTTTTCTAGTTTAATACAGTTGTACCCCTTACATAGAGGACCCTCCGTAATACCTAGTACTCAGATCTCATGCAACCTCCTGAGAGTGTTTTGCCACAGCACCTCTCGCTATGAGATATCTGGTTCGGGTCTAGGGTAGTAGTGACAAAGTTGAGAGCAATGCTCCCTAATAGGCACAGTAGAGAAATCCCAAACCTTTAAAACGAGTGGTATCTGAAAAACGCCAGCTATTCACCGCACTCCACGTTTACTGTAGGGCTCTTCATCTGCTTTCTTTATCTCCCCAGAGTGATCCTTTGAGCAGCATTTCATTTCCCCTGGTTTAGAACATCTTGCACAGAAGCCGTAGATGGCGTCCTCATGTTATGCATTTTCTTCAGTGTCAAGGTTCAATGCGCCCTGGTAGCAGCACTAACACACAGGGTACTGCCTCCTGGACGGAGACATGTCAAATACCACAATGTCCTCTTAGGCTCTAGAACACAACTGCTTCCCTGATGAGGAGTAACTTTAAATAATGTATGTCACATTAAAGGGTTACTGAAGTCCATAATTCTATCTTAAACATTACAAAATTAGTTTTTCCATTGTGTTTTTGTTTTGTGAAAAGCCTAAATTAAGGTATGTAGAAAAGTGGTTGCCTTTTACTGATCACTGGTATTTATATGCTACTAGTGCCACTGCACAATAAAACTATCAGTTGCGCAATCTGATTAGCTTCTCATCTTTTTTATTTTAGCCAATCATATTACAGAGCTCAGATTACCAAAGGTCTAATGGCTCCTCATACACTGGGCACAAAAAGCAAACTAGGCAAGAGTCATAGCATTTACATACATACATTTACAGTTTTCTAGGCTTACTGAGCTACATGGTAATAACTCACATGTACACTATGTTGTAGGCTTACTGTGAGAGCTACATGGTAATAACTCATGTGTACACTATGTTGTAGGCCTACTGCGAGAGCTACATGGTAATAACTCACATGTACACTATGTTGTAGGCCTACTGCGAGAGCTACATGGTAATAACTCACATGTACACTATGTTATAGGCTTACTGTGAGAGCTACTTGGTAATAACTCACATGTACACTATGTTATAGACTTACTTTAAGGGCCACATGGGAATAACTTACTTGTACACTATGTTATAGGCCTACTGTGAGAGCTACATGGTAATAACTCACGTGTACACTATGTTATAGACTTACTGTGAGAGGTACATGGTAATAACTCACGTGTACACCATGTAATAGGCTTACTGTGAGAGCTATATGGTAAAAACTTGTGTTTACACTATGTACCCAATCCCTCCAACACTTGCTGCAATTGAACATGTCTTAGCAGGATAACAAATCTGTCACTTTAATATAAAATTATACAGGTATATGACAGTAATTCTTTATTATTTAAAAGATGGAAAATAAAAAACACAATATTTTAAATTGCTCATTATCACAATACAGTATATTCTTAAAGGCTCACAAGACTCCTACTATATGGGGTCTGCGTTGTGTAACTAGATTATTACTTTTATTATGTATGAGTTTTTTGATGTTTAATAAAATATGACCTGGAAGAGAAGCCTTTTCCACATTTCTGGCAATAAAATGGCTTCTCTTCTGTATGAATCCTTTTGTGTGCTACCAGATTTGATCTGTATGCAAAGCTTTTCCCACACTCCTGACAAATGAATGGCTTCTCTCCTGTATGAACTCTTTGGTGTTGAAGCATTGCAAACTTTTCAGAAAATACTTTGTCACACTCAGAACAAGCAAATGGCTTCTCTCCTGTATGAGTTCTATTGTGTGTAGCTAGATGTGCCTTTTGAGAGAAACATTTCCCACACACTTGGCACACATATGGCTTCTCTCCTGTATGAGTTTTATTGTGTACAGCTAAATGTGTCTTTCGAGAGAAATCTTTCCCACACTGTTGGCACACATAGGGTTTCTCTCCTGTATGAGTCATCTTATGTTCTAACATACCTTGCTTGTGTGAGAAACTTTTGCCACACTGATTACAAACAAATGGCTTCTCTCCTGTATGAGTTCTATTGTGTACAGCTAAATGTGTCTTTCGAGAGAAACCTTTCCCACACTCTTGGCAAACAAATGGCTTCTCTCCTGTATGAGTCATTTTATGTACTGATAGAACGTGCTTGTTTGAGAAACCTTTGCCACAATGATTACAAACAAATTGCTTCACTCTGGTATGAGTTCTATTGTGTAAAGCTAAATGTGTCTTTCGAGAGAAACCTTTCCCACACTCTTGGCACACATATGGCTTCTCTCCTGTATGAGTCATTTTATGTACTAACAGACCTTGCTTCTGTAAGAAACCTTTGCCACAATGATTACAAACAAATGGCTTCTCTCCTGTATGAGTTCTATTGTGTAAAGCTAAATGTGTCTTTCGAGAGAAACCTTTGCCACACTCTTGGCAAACAAATGGTTTCTCCCCTGTATGAGTTAAATGGTGTTCAATCAGTTGTGAACGTCTACAGAGATCGTTACCACAATCAGAACCAGTATGTGACTTTTGCCTAGTATGAATTACGTGCTGTGCAACCACATCTGACTCTGCAGTGGCTACTAAATCACATTCTTGGCACACATGTGGCTTCTTCTCTGTATGAGTTTTATCATGGCCGGGCATTAGTGAGAAATCTTTCCCACATTGCTGGCAAACAAATGACTTCTGGCCTGTATGAGCTATTCGATGTCTGGCAACTTGTGACTTCCGTCTTACATATGATGCTTTTTCATCCTTCCTTTCTTCTATTCTGGTGTGAAGCTTTGCATAGTTTGAGTTGTCCTTTCTTGCTCTCCTGGTTCTATAGATAAAGTTATTACTTTGAGGACATGTTTCTTGTTCATCTTGAAAGGACTCTGAATTAACAGCAGTAATTACTTTGTTACGCAATTCATATTCTTTCACCAGGATCATCTCAGAGCTTTGTTCTTGAGCGCGACCAGACACGGCGTAATCATCATCTACTTTAGTGTCTTCTGAAGAGGATGGTGTCTGGGATTCTTCTTTCATCTGCCTGCTCATTAATTCATCTGTTGGTAAGGACAGAACTGAAAGATAATAAATATACATATGAAATACCCCAAATAACATGGTACCATAAGAGGTGATGCCTCTTTATTATGTCTTTTACTAAAATAAATTATTATTTTTAGCTTCACTCAATGTTTTCTCATCTTTATTCACTTTAGCAAGAAATGAGGAATACAATGCATTGCCAGGTTTTCGCTGCTCTTTAAAAAATAAGTTAAAACATAACATGGTATTGGGGAGACAAAGTCCCTTCAAAGCAATATTCAGTATTACATTTATTGTCAAATATTTCTTCGCAAATCAGTCTCCAGTTGAGCTCATTGTCATTAAGGGAGGGAAGGTTTTTTGTTTTAACAACATTATGTATATGTAACTTTGTGCCTGAAAAAAATAGCCCCCTGTAGACAAAGCCACCTCCACCATTGCAGTTAAGGTGGGTAAGACCCGTAGGTGCAGAATTTGATCTTTGTTTAATGTAAGTTTAATATTGAATATTACATTATTGTATATCATTGAAAGTGAATGGTATAAGTGACTAATGGGCCTTTAATATAATGTTACAGAAAATTGTTGTTCCCTTTGTATACTCAGTGTAATATGATTGGTTATATTTGGTTTACAGAAAAACAAACTGTTTTTAGATGATGATACAATTTATTCATCAAAAACAATAATCTCCTTATATAAATTACAGCTACTGAGTCCCATCATTGGTTTACTTCCTTGGATAAATGGCATACAGGGAAATATCAATAGCGGGGTATTCCTGTCACAATCAGCAAGGGTCAAGGACTTTTTCAGTTATTTTAATAAGAATGACAGCCTTAATAAGATGAGGAGGATTAGCCATTTTTGTGGAAATAGAGGCAAATGAGGGCATATGCAGGACTATTGAAGATCAGCAAAACCAAAACCACTCTGAGTCACTGCAAGACTCACACAAGTCTATACAGGTGTGAAAAATAAGGTTTTTATTGGGGTGGGGGAAACAAGGCTGTATATGTGACTGTCCCTTTAAGGATGCCACCCCTTACTAACCCCTAGTTTCGGGCCTCTCCTGGTCCCATTTCCATCACGTCAGGCTACCCACATGATTGTACTGTTGCTGTAACCTGCCGTTTCCTTTGTGAGAGAGAGTCCTACAGGCTGTCTAAACAGACCGGGTGTCTTATTGACTAGTATAAATGTTGTTTAAATGAGTAAGTAAACCAGAAAAGAGGTGTTAGGTGCCTTACCAGCTATCCCTTTATTTGGGTTAAGTGGGGTAATTGATACCCCTTTGGACCACTGTCGGAGGTTAACCACAAAAACATTACATGGTTTTAGACCCCAGTCCCTTGGTTTAGACTCCCTAAATCTGGCTATCGGATAATTATGACGACTCTTGTTAAACAGAACAAAGCAGTGATATAGAAGTTGGGTTCCTAGGTGCTGGACCCAAACAGAATAAGTTCTTGTGATACTCACATTCAGGCTGCGCCGATATGGGTAGTAAGAATAAGGGAGGGGAAATCTAGTCAGCTCGGGCCAATATCTCTCTATAACTATAGTCTTATAATTAGGATACCCTGTCCAGTCACAAAGTCCAGTAATTAGTAACCAAGCCCAACAAGTGGTCACGTATATCGACCCTTGGGGAAACCCCATAGATTCTTTCACCGTTTCTGAACTCGAAATTCACCCAATCCGCAACAGGTCAATCGACCCATGTTTTGTGGATCCCCAAGCAATGTGCGAAGGGCTTACTATAATCATTGGTGATTGGCCCATGGTTGACATGGGGGGAAATATAAATGTGAGAAGGGACCATACTGGCAATTTGCACAATATGTTGTTCTATGTCAATAATTGTACAGATTTCTTTGTTGTAATGTGGTACAAGAAGGAGCTCATGGGAATAAAGTTTATTCCCTCTTTGGAACATATAGAAATTGTGTTTATTTATTGAGGAAGACGTGTATGTGTAAAACTTGTCCTACACCTTATAACCTAGGGATAGGATTAGTCAGCTTGGGCCAATTCAAGCCCAACTGAATACTGGGTTGCGACATGTCCCACATATTTGTCCTTATAATTCCACAAATCATATGTTGTTATTGCAAAAACCATCCGTAGTATTCAGACTTATACTCCTGAGGACCTTGTTACAGAGCAACCTACCTCTAATATGTTGATCTTGTGACTTCTGAGACAAATAGGAAGACACAAGTAAGTAAGAGCAGACTCTCAAAGAAGGAAGCACCTATTATTGAGGTTGATTATTATGTTAAGACGTGTGAATGAAGGAAGTAAAAAAAGGAAAATAAGTAACTTCTTACTCCAGTTCGCAAGGATTACATGTTAAGAAGTGTTAAGATAAGGAAGCTGGACGGCTGGCTTGATGTAGCTGTATACTTTAGGAAGATTGACCTGGTTAGGGACAATATCAGAGTATTTTGTGGGCTGGATTAACAGTGTAGCCATGGGCCATCGTCTGTGTCTTTTTCTGTGATTCTGCCTGTGCATGAGGAAGGAAGTGACTATTGTACTATACAATTTAATAATTGATTATGGAAAATAAGGCAAACAAGTAACTTTGTTTAAAAAAATGTTCACTATAAGTCATTTAATGTAGTGTGTAGGGTTAGTCATATATATCCTGCCTTGTATCATGCATCCCTCCGACATGTCATACATGTACACTCACCCATGCTGGGATTTCCCTGGATTTCCATCTCCTCGGCTTCCTGATGACTCCCCACACTCGGCTCTTGTACTTGTTCAGTGCTTTGCACAATGTCAGTATTGGCCTCATCTGTGCACATAATTTATTAATAAATAAACCTTCTATTTCAAATATAGCACTTTGTATTGCATTCTACTGTGACATATAATAGATAACACACAGACTGTTCTAAAAGACCACTGTAGTCCTTTATTTGCAATATGCTCTTCCGAAGAACTAGATTTGATATTGGATAAATGTCTGCTTCTATAAGGGTGTGTGTGTTTGATTCAAATACTGATAAACTTCTGCTTCAATTGTAATGACAATCTATAATACCATAATATGCACCCAATTATTTCTCGGTGTATGATTTCTGGTCACCCGGCATATTAGGTCCTGTATCTTGTTTGGAGAATCATTGAAAGATTCAAGTTTTCTTCCTGTCTGACCAAATCAACACCTGATTAAACCACCTATACCACAGCCTGGTAAATATAACTACTCTTCAGGACCTTCTTAGTACAATGGATAAATCCACCTACACCACAGCCTGGCAACTATAACTAATGTTCAGGACCTTCTTAATACAATGGATAAATCCACCTACACCACAGCCTGGCAACTATAACTAATGTTCAGGACCTTCTTAGTACAATGGATACATCCACCTACACCACAGCCTGGCAACTATAGCTAATGTTCAGGACCATCTTGGTGCAATGAATAAATCCACCTATACCACAGCCTGGCAACTATAACTAATGTTCAGGACCTTCTTAGTTTTTTCCTGTTGTATACATTGTACTAAATATCATTGTTTATGCTTTTTCTATGGTTTATTTATTATTATTATTTCAGATTAAACCATTTTAAATACGTTGGATCTCTGAGTTCTTAAGAACATTTTCATATTATATAAAAGTTAAGTTTTCACTTCTGACCAAATTAGGCATTTCAATAACTTCTATAGTCTCACGTAAGCAAATGATCCCATATATAGTTATATCTTACATTGGTGGTGGAAGCTGTAAGGTCTATGAGACTTTGCCATTGGTGCTATCCATCTGATCTACTGATTTCCACCAGCAGTATCAGCACTAGAGGGGCTGAGGAATAAGTGCTGTAACAGTTAGGGGCCACGAGAAAGACAGCAACTTGAAATGACCACTTTAGTGTTCTAATAAAGGGGTCTCTAAAGAATAGATTAGTAAGTCTTCATAAAGAAAAAAAACTTTTATTAAATGTTTACTCTACATTTATACAATTACCTACTATTGTCCTATGATCATCCCTGTCTGTATTTGCCCCAGTTCTCTCCAGACCCTGAATGAAGTATTGTGGCTGGAGTGGACCCGCCAAAGGGATTGTATCAAACTGAAAACTACTGTCTTTAACAGGGGGTAGTGTAACCTGAACTACTATCATCCTGCATTTGTGCTATGTCACTTTAGTCCTCTCCCCTTTCTAGCTCCACTCCAGACACAATACTTCATTCAAGGGTCTAGAGACCTAGAGCTTATATAGTCTGGGAACATGATTGAAATATAGCATTTAATTGCTTAAAAGTGCAGTAAGAGTTTAAATTAATTTTTTTATTTTCTTACCAAATAATTATTTAGAAATTTCTGTATAAGACCACTAAATGGGTCCTGTAACCCTCATTGTATTTTAAGTCTTTAATGAGGAAGCCATTGGTGAAAGCAGCATAAGCTCAAAAGCAAATACATGCAGCAGAAGGTCCGGGGAATAGCTCTTGGGTTATTGGTCACATTTACACTCCATAAATCCTATATTAATGTGTGGTATTTACATAAGTTAAGATTGGATTGAGGAGCAGGTCTTGCAGTGCACTCTGGGTGATTTATTACAACCAGATATAATTATGTTTATCACTCACCTGTCACAGGTCCTGGACAGATTTCCTCCTGAGGAATATCCGGCTTCTCTCTCTCACCCACTGCGTCCTCACCAATGGATAAAGTCTCTAAATCTTCATCAGGTCGACCTGTTTATTCAAAAAAAGAATTACACGATATTAGGTTTCATTACATTTAATAACATATATATATATATATATATATATATATATATATTTTTTTTTTTTAATATTGCTGTTCCTATGAGTTCTCCCCTTAAAATGAGATCTTCCTAGTTTGTTGTTATTGTCATGCTATATAGATTATCCCCTATATCTGTCTATATGTCATTCTGAACACATTGTGATCTTGTCTCATTAAGGAGACTTCACCTTGAAAAAACATAAAAGGACTATTGTAGTTTAGGAAACAAACTCACATTTTTCTGAAGTAGGCAACAAGAAAGATAACACTAGCAGCTATTATTATTAACTTTTATTTGTAACGCGCCAACATAGAAGGAAAAGGAAAGGGTTTGATTGAAAGTAATTTGAGGTGAGTGGCTCTAGTATGTAATATGTTATAGATCCAATAACGTGCAAATGGGTATGCAACAGATGGTTATGTGGGAGAAATGATGTGTAAAAGTTGAGAGGAAGAGCCTGAGGAGCAGGCAGGAGGTTAAGAGGAAGAAAAAGACAGGAGAAGACATTGTTTAAAGGATTAATTAGGAGTAGTTAGCAGCTGTAGGAAATCTAAGAAACTCAATAAAAGAAGAGTAACCAGGGGTGGGTGGGTAAGTGGGAGGGGGAGGGCAGTGGTTGCAGTATCACTGGGAGAGAGACAAAGTCCCAGAGGAATTGTGGACACTGAAATAGAAAATGAGAAGGATGGGCAATGTTATTTCACAGATAAGAAGAAATAGAACCAGGCTTTGGGGGTGGTAAGCAAGCAGCATACGGGGGGTTTAAGACAAAAGCATTGTTGGGGAAGGAAGAATGGAAGGATGGTGGCAGTGGGTCTGTTGTTTCTGTTGTCTGACTGGTGAACAAGTTGACCTCTCGCTCATACAAAATGTTCTCTGTAGCTCCCAATCCCACATCAGTCTGGTAATCCTGCTTTCCAAGCTTTGTGCCCAACCTCTCATGTATGAAATAATTACCATCATGGCAGCCTCTATACACTGGCACAATTAATATTTTTAAAGAGACAACCTTAGATACTCTTGGGTCAGACAACTGTTTAGTTGCTTTGTTCTTCACAAACATGGGGAGTTTTCTTAAACTCTAGTGGTCTTTTAACACAGATTCAAATGATATATCAATATAACCATGTGCTTAAGCCAGAGATGTAATAACAATATGACGGATACAATTTGGTCAGTATTATATAGTATAATTGTATAGATGTCACCCACCTGCACAGGGCTCACGTTGGATTTTCTGTTGCTGATAATCATTTCCATCTCTCTCCTCCTCTTGTTCCTCTCTAATTGACCTCAAGTCTAGATTATTATCAGGGAGCCCTATTAACACAAACAGAAGATAAAGCCAGTTATGTGGTATTATTACATTCCATAAATAGGTCTTATTTAACAAAGAAAACAACAGGGAATTCACAATTCTCAAAAACTTGTCAGTTGTTTGACTTCTGCTGCCAATATGAGGACGTGCTCCAGGGGTTTAGATACTGCCAGACATTCCTGGATAGTTTGTCCAACTTCTCATAGAAACATCATGGGATATTTTATATCAACTTCCAACATAACAATGTTACCTGAGCTCCTGTTTGTTGGGATTCCCAAAGTCCTGAGTGTTTGGTGATTCTCCATCATCACGTCCATGTAATGCTCCTTGTGTCCTTCTATATACTCCCACTCCTCCATAGAGAAAAAGACAGCAACATCATCACACTTTATAGGGACCTGAAACACACACAATCCCATTCGGACCTGACACAGAGACTGGTTCTGTTACTTACAGAGAGTCAGGAGAGGAAGGATAACGTTACAGAGAAAAAGCAGGGAAACAAAAAAAGAAGATAGGAAAACACACCAAGGTCCAGATAGAGCTTGGACAGTACTGGGAGTCACTGTGTCCTGGTATAATATCACATTGTCCAGCAGTGCTCACCTCTTCAGTCACAGGTCCAGATAGAGCTTGGTCAGTAATGGAAGTCATTGTGTCCTGGTATAATATCACATTGTCCAGCAGTGCTGACCTCTCCAGTCACAGGTCCAGGTAGAGCTTGGTCAGTAATAGGAGTCACTGTGTCCTGGTATAATGCCACATTGTCCAGCAGTGCTCACCTCTCCAGTCACAGGTCCAGGCAGAGCTTGGTCAGTAATAGGAGTCACTGTGTCCTGGTATAATATCACATTGTCCAGCAGTGCTCACCTCTTCAGTCACAGGTCCAGATAGAGCTTGGTCAGGAATGGAAGTCATTGTTTCCTGGTATAATATCACATTGTCCAGCAGTGCTGACCTCTCCAGTCACAGGCCCAGATAGAGCTTGGTCAGTAATGGGAGTAACTGTGTCCAGGTATAATGTCACATTGTCCAGCAGTGCTCACCTCTCCAGTCACAGGTCCAGGTAGAGCTTGGTCAGTAATGAGAGTCACTGTGTCCTGATATAATGTCACATTCTCTACCAGTGCTCACCTCTCCAGTCACAGTTCCAGATAGAGCTTGGTCAGTAATAGGAGTCACTATGTCCTGGTATAATGTCACATTGTCCAGCAGTGCTCACCTCTCCAGTAACAGATCCAGATAAGCTTGGTCAGTAAAGGAAGTCACTGTGTCCTGGTATAAGTCATATTGTCCAGCAGTACTCACCTCTCCAGTCACAGGTCCAGATAGAGCTTGGTCAGTAATGGGAGTCACTATGTCCTGGTATAAGTCACATTGTCCAGCAGTGCTCACCTCTCCAGACACAGGTCCAGATAGAGCTTGGTCAGTAATGGGAATCACTGTGTCCTGGTATAATGTCACATTCTCCACCAGTGCTCACCTCTCCAGTCACAGTTCCAGATAGAGCTTGGTCAGTAATAGGAGTCACTATGTCCTGGTATAATGTCCCATTGTCCAGCAGTGCTCACCTCTCCAGTCACAGGTCCAGATAGAGCTTGGTCAGTAATGGGAGTCACGGTGTCCTGGTATAATGTCACATTGTCCAGCAGTGCTTACCTCTCCAGTCAGCTGGTGAATGTTGGGGGAATTCTTCTTCACAATGGTGTATTCCTACAGGAAGATAGAGGGACATGTCAGACATCAGTGCAGGTAGTTAGTGTGTGACATATTATTACTTGCACTATATCCCTCACCTTCCCGCATCAATATATCCTTTTCAGTGACCTCCTCTAATCCAGACTGTAAAAGCCTCACACACACACAGAGCTTACGTATCTTCAGGCAGATTATTATATTGTGCCATATAGATAGTATAACTTGTACAGAGAAATGGCCAAGAACACATTATAATGTATCACTTTCTCCCTACATTCAAACATGTCTCTACCTCCACCAAATTCAGTCACAAGGACCTGTTTGTTGGTCTGTGATCGTTCTCTACTTCTACCAATTCTTATCTATTTATAACATAATATTTAACCATTTGTTTTCCTTTTCCTCTATTACTGGACATTGTTTAACATCAGCACAAAGATTAATGTGATAATAAAAGTAAATGTGATAAAAGTGGTGTCATTGTGACGTTGTTCAGCAGCTCTCACCTCTCCAGTCAGCAGGTAGATCATCTCCAAGGCCTGGTGTAAGAATCTCTCAGCGACCTTCTCCATGTTCTTTTTAGCCTCACTCATTTTGTTTCTAATTAGTAAGTTAATAGGATTCTGCAAAAAAAAGACAAAATAAACTGCTCTTAGTTTTAGATGCACTTGTAAATCATTTAATCAAAAACAAAATTCAGAAATGGATCTGTTTGCTAGCAAAATAGTTATGGAACCCAATGACTCATAAGCATAGTACCTCAGGAACTCATGGCTCTACAAAACATATTAAAGGACCACTGAGTTTAAAGAAAGAAAAAAAAGACACTTGATTGTCAAGTATGTAACTGTGACAACAGCCCTTATATGGAGACATGTGTAATAAGGTATTGTGGTACCTGCTTCTCTTTCTTCCCCAAAGGAGCCAATTCCAGTGTTTCCCAAGGGAATCTCTTCTCTGGACCAGGACAAAATGGACATGACACACTTGGGGTTTGTTCCTTGACCGGGTTACCCATGTTATAATCCTGGTTTCTCTGTTTTGACTTTCCATGGTTGGAAACCCTCATCCCCAGTGAATACTTCTTGTAGCTAATTGCTTGTTATTTGTATATGTCGTTTTGTAATTCATACATTATGGTTCTAGTATTGCCTGTGAGGACAGGTCCAATATGTCCATTATGAAACTAACACAGTGGGGCATCCTGCTGAGTGATTAGGTTAGCTTCCTATCTGAATTGTGTTACATTTTGTTATTCTGCACCCTTATTGAATTACCAGGACTTGTTTCTGCTCCCATGTATATAAGTCCCTATGTGTTTCAGTAAAGATCATTACTCATTTTTTTAAAGAATACAGTCATGTCAGCTGTATTTCTAAGAAGTATAAAGGAGCTTTTATTAGTTTGTTTAAGTCCCAGCTAGCAGGGAATCCTGCCTCTACCTTCATGAACTGCATTCCTGCTCTCCACAGTTCCTAAAGCAGCACCTTCCAGGGGAATCCCTAGCTCCGATACACAGAAACCTGCAGAGGAGCTAACCAGTGGGTCCACTCATTGGCCGGTCCAGATGGTCCCTCCTTGTTACAGTACCAAACATACAATATTAGCATTTTCCAATAAATCTAAGTTTTAGAAAATTCTGTTTATGAGTATAGAAATCCATTTTGTGTTTTGTACATCACATCCTGAGAGCTGGACGATGGGGTGGGTGTTTGTAGTGGTCAGTGGAGTGCGTGGTGGTGGTGAAAGGAACTATATATTATAGATATATCATTTTTGCAGACCTTAACCAAGATGAAGATCTGACTATAACAGCTAATCAGTAGGTTAAAGAGGAGGACATTCCTGTGAATACCAACAAAGGTGAGTAATTAAATTAACCATTTAAGACATAACATGAAATCCTCTAAGAAACACAGCATGTCTGAATAATTTGAAGAATTGGTTGTTTCCCCCTATTATAAATATATGAAAGAAATGGCATATGTACAGAAAAAAGCAGTACAAGATTGAGAAGGGGTCAGTAGTAAGGACAACCAAAGTGAACGTACAATGTGGAGATTCAATCACCCGACAATTATTTGGGGCTGGATCCTACAATATGTTACAGTATATGTCTCTGTATACGGCACAGTTGATCTCTCTGCTAATCATCATATTGAGTGTCTCTGATTCATGGAACTAAGAAACATTATGGACACAGAGTTTCCACTAATTTGGCTCTTACTCCAGCTCTCCCCATTTACGTATATTTACGTGGGTTGGAGGGAGCATCTCAGAGCCCATGGAAGACGCAGGTTATTACTTTTGCTCCACAGTAGTGAATTGGCCTTTGTTTGCATTACTTACTATTAGTGTGTGTATCTGTATCTATCAGTCGTGTCCAACTCTCTGTGGCCTCATGGAAAATAACACACCATGTTGATCTACTTGGTATTCATGGCAGAGATACTGTAGTGAGTTACCAGTTCCTTATCCAGTGGGACACAGAATACAGCTCCTGGTATTCATAGGTGGTCTCCCATCCATGTACTGACAAGGCCCAACCATGCATGGCTTAAGGGTGGTGTGACCTCTTGGTTTTCTGACTGAAATCGAACCCAGGTCGCATCAGTAAAAGCACCAAATCCTAACCACTGGACCACCAGAGAACCCACTATTAGTAGATAAGGATAACAAACCACATTATCATAATGCTAAATTACTAATTATATAAATGTACTAATTTTATCATGAATATAAACACTAACAAAAACACTCATTTAATTTGCTATAAAGAATGTAGAATTTTCAGATCTTCTCCTCATGGATATTGTGTAAGAAAAGATGCTTAAATGTGCACTAAAAATCACTCATTTATATTTTTAATATTGTGTTTTTATTTAAGCTCCACTTCTTGTTGTTACTCGTGGTCACTGGTGCTGTAGGAGTGGGCATGCTCAGCCATAATGTTTAAGTATATGTTAAAGGGACATGGGAGGGTTTTTGATTTCACAAGAATATAAAATAAAAGGCTATCTAATATGACTGTGAGTGACAGTGTGCGTGTGACAGTGAGTGTGTGTGACAGTGGGTGAAAGTGTGTGTGTGTGTGTGTGTGTGTGTGTGAGTGACAGTCCTGGGTACAGAATGGGATATAACTAACGGAGGTGTGGGAGGATGAGCGGGTGCCCTGGGGGTGTTGGTGGGGTGTCCATACCAGGGTGTCAGGGGGTGTTAGAGGGGTACCCATACAGGGTTGCCCTAGGGGTGTTAGGTGGGTATCCATACCAGGGGTGTGCTGAGGGATGTTAGTGGTGTACCATTTACAGGGGTGTCATGTGGGTCATAGTGGGGTACCCACACAGGGATGCCCATGGAGTTTTATTGGAGTACCTATACAGGAGTGCCCAGGGGGTGTTATTAGAGTACCTATACAGGAGTGCCCAGGGGTGTTAGTGGGATACCCATACCAGAGATGTTTAGCGGGATGTTCCGCTTAGGGGCTCAAGAAATGTAAATCTGGCTCTGGTCGAAAGTCCCACCTGTGCTCCTATGTAATGACATCCCCTCAGACGCGTAGAGGTGATTCTCATCTATCATCATTTTGTGTCCATCTATATCACACAGTCATGTTCAGGAGATTCTCATCTATCATCACTTTGTGTCCATCTATATCACACAGACATGTTCAGGAGATTCTCATCTATCATCACGTTGTGTCCATCTATATCACACAGTCATGTTCAGGTGATTCTTATCTATTATCACTATGTAACCAGCTGTATCACACTGTCATGTTCAGGAGATTCTCATCTATCATCACGTTGTGTCCATCTATATCACATGGTCATGTTCAGGGGATTCTCATCTATCATCACTTTGTGTCCATCTATATCACAGTTATGTTCAGGTGATTCTCATCTATTATCACTATGTTCCCAGCTATATCACACTAAGGCACAGGAAAAAGAGACAGCTCAGAAATAATCTAAAATCAAAGTTACTAAAATAATTGGATTGAACCTTCACAAATACTTTACTTTTAATCACTATGTATCAATATGTACACACAGCTCCAGATGCTGATACAATATAATTATATTATAATTATACACACAAAACTTTATAATATAGATATTATTATGACTATGTGTTACTTGCATGCATTAAATACATAATTGGTTTGCACAATTGTTTTTCATGTATTCATGTTACAGTAACACACTGAGCTCTACATGCAATATATATATATAATATATATATATATATATATATATATATATATATATATATATATATATATATATATATATATATATATATATATTATCTCTGTCCTCACTCCCTCATCACTATATATACACTCACGATAGATATATAGATAGATACACAGGGGTGTGCTAGGGGGTCTTGGTGGTGTTCCCGTAACAGGGCTGTGCTAGGGGGTCTTGGTGGTGTTCCCATAAAAGGGGTGTGCTAGGGGTCTTGGTGGTGTTCCCATACCAGGGGTGTGTTACGGGGTCTTGGTGGTCTTCCCATAACAGGGGTGTGCTAGGGGGTCCTGGTGGTGTTCCCATAACAGGGGAGTGCTAGGGGGTCTTGTTGGTGTTCCCATAACTGGGGTGTGTTAGGGGGTCTTGGTGGTGTTCCCATAACAGGGCTGTGCTACCCGGTCTTGGTGGTGTTCCCATAACATGAGTGTGCTAGGGGGTCTTGGTGATGTTCCCATACCATATGTTCAAGCCCTCTACACAATACACACAAACATTTTATTCTACTCGCACCAGGTTACTAATCAGTGATCCAGATAACCCCTAAATTATCTCCTTGTCACTAATTAGAACATTAATCACTTTATTTACCTACTGAGGACAGACAAAGATCAGCTCCCGGCCGCACTGCTGGAAAATAGCAGGAAGTGAATGTTCAATGCACTAAACTACAAGTCCCAGCATCTCCTGCAGTAAAAGCACTAGCCAATCAGCACAGTAGAGGGGTGTGTTTATGGTTACGGCCCGGTTTCCATGGTGACACTGCGTATATCCAACAGTGATCGCAATCCCGATTATTTAATTAGCAGGACATGTGTGATGTTGTTGCTGCCCTATAATGTTTGTATTTTGCATTATACCCACTGACTTACCCAAAACAAACATGGCGATTTAAGTGACCTTCATATAAGCTTCCTTTACAGCCTTTGTCATGACATCAGTACTTCTTCCTAGCAAATGGAACACTGCAGGATAAAGAGCCAAGGACACAGACTTGAGCTTTGAGTCTGTCTATCTATCTATCTATCTATCTATCTATCTATCTGTTTGGAGGGAGGGGTATATATATATATATATATATATATATATATATATATATATATATATATATATATATATATATATATATATATATATATATATATATATGTGTTTTTATTTAATATGTATTTGCAGTTGCACTTATCTATACATATATAGTGATGGGGATGACTTCTCTCTCTGTGGATATATATTTATAGTGCAAGACAGTGTGTACCATAGTATATATTTATCTATGTTTAGTGTATATATCTACACATCTATACACAGTTTCCAGTGTATATCACATACATAGTTGGCGTACTGCGAGTTTGTGCTTCACACTTGCAAAGTTGCAGGTTGCGCATAGCGCATGCCGAGGGATGCAATGGGCGCCGAAAGTAGAGTTTGGAGCTCATTGTGGGGCTCAGATGAGGGAAGGAGAAAAAAGGAGGGAAGTGGGAGGGAGGAGATAGAAGGGGAGAGAGATTGGCTGCTGGGGGGGTGGGCAAAGAGATAAAGGGGAGGGAGAGGGGGCGGTTGAGACACAGGGGAGGGAGAGGGGGCGGGTGAGACACAGGGGAGGGAGGGGGGAGAGAGAGAAAAATCAAATATTATCCCATCATTTGTGACGGGCGGCCCGCATTGAGAGGAGAGAGAAAGAGAGGGGAGAAGAGGGAGGTAGAGGACACAGAAGGAGAGAGAGAGAGGAGCTGCGCATAGTGAGGCTCGCATTGTCTGGCTTTTAGTATAGTATAGTATTTGAGGTTGAATAAAGACTGTTAGTCCCTCAAGTTCAACCTTTTTAGATCTCTCTTGATCCAGAGGAAGGCAAACAGAAAAAAAAAACATTGAAACTTTGCCAATTGTCTCATAAGGGGAAAAGCAAAATTCCTTCCTGACCCCAGAGACTGGCGATCAAATTTCTCCCTGGATCAATATTCCTTCACTAGTTTTCTAGGATAACCTTGAATGCCCTCTTTATTCAAAAATATATCTAATCCCTTTTTAAAGTTATCTATCGAATTCGCTGTCACCACCTCCTTTGGTAGAGAATTCCACAGTTTAACCACCCTAACTGTGAAGAACCCTTTTCTTTGTTTAAGGTGAAATCTTTTTTCCTCTAACCTCAAGGGATGTCCTCTTGTCAGTTGAAAATCTCTTGCTATAAAAAGTTCACTTGACAAAGCCTTATATTGACCCTGGATGTATTTATATAAGGTAATCATATCTCCTCGTAGACACCTTTTTTCTAGCGAAAATAAGTTTAATTTGGTTAGTCTTTCTTCATAACTTAGCCCCTCCATTCCCCTTATTAGTTTTGTTGCCCTTCTCTGTACTTTTTCCAGCTCTAAAATGTCCTTTTTATGAAGTGGTGCCCAAAATTGTCCTCCATATTCCAAATGAGGGCGTACTAGGGATTTGTATAGTGGTAGAATTATATCTCCTTCCCTTGCTTCTATACCCTTCCTAATACATGCTAATATTTTACTTGCCTTTGCAGCTACTGCTTGGCATTGAGCACTGTTACCTATGTGGTTGTCCACAAGCACTCCCAAATCCCTTTCAGTATCTGATACCCCTAGATTTGCTCCATTAAGATTATAAATTGCATGGCTATAACCTTACATTTACTTGTATTAAATCTCATCTGCCATTTAGTCGCCCATTTCTCTAATTTATGCAAATCCCTCTGTAGGGAAAGTACATCATTATCTGATTAAATTACCATGCACAACTTAGTGTCATCAGCAAAAATGGAGACACTACTTTCAAGTCCTACTTCTACCTCATTAATAAATATGTTAAAAAGGAGAGGACCTAAAACTGAACCTTGAGGAACCCCACTTATTACATTAGTCCAATCTGAGTAGGTTCCATTTACAACAACCCTTTGCTTCCTGTCTTTTAGCCAGCTCTCAATCCATGAGCAGATATTTACTGCAATTCCTGTATCTCTTAGTTTGCACAATAGTCTCCCATGTGGCCTTTGCAAAATCCAAAAAGACTACATCCACTGAGTTGCCCTGATCCAAGTTCCTACTAACCTCATCATAGAAACTAATTAGATTTGTTTGACATGACCTATCCTTCATAAATCTGCGTTGACTGCTACCTATGATCTTGTTCATATAGACATAGTCTTGTATTCTGTCCCTTATTAACCCTTCTGTAGTTGGGAAGCTTTTAGATGTGAGGCTCACTGGTCTATAATTCCCCGGATTTGCTCTTGCTCCCTTCTTAAATATAGGTATCACGTCTGTTTTTCTCCAGTCATCTGTTAGCGACCCTGTAGTGAGTGAGTCATGAAAGATTAGCTATAATGGTTTGGCTATTACAGAACCCAGCTCCCTCAGTACCCTTGGATGTATTCCATCAGGACCCGGGGCTTTATTAACATTTATTATTTCCAATCTCTTTTGGATTTCTTTGTGCGTTTACCAATTATTTAGTGATGGTAGTGTAGCCCCATTATGTTGCGGTGACCCAACCACTGGTACCTCCCTTGTGTATACCGACGAAAATAACCTATTTAGCTCATCTGCCTTTTCCTGGTCACTAATTATAAGAATGTGTCACATTGTAATGGTCCTATCGATTCCTTCCTGGCCTTCTAACCATTAATATATTTAAAAAATATTTTAGCGTTAGTCTTACTTTCCTTTGCAACTGGCCAGTCTAATAACCCTTTTGCTGCCTTGGTGATTTCCCTATAGTCACATAAAGAGGCCTCTGTTCCCTCCTTCTTGTATAATTTAAATGATTGTTTCTTTTTCCTTATCATTGTGTGGCAAACAACAGCATTGCGACGCTTGCAAATATTATGCCATCATTTTTGACAGGCAATTGTATAGTAGATATATAATGGTGATAAATACTTCTATATTGTGCAGTTTGTTCAGGAAATGTTTGCATCTAAACTCCAGCTCTTACTTATCTTATAATAACTATAATCCTTTATGGCCAGTACTTTGTCCTATAACAGTGTTTTTATTTTAGTGCTAATTTAAACCTGCAACCAGGCCTACTGAATATGAGATCCTGAGAACACTGCCCTCCCTGCCCCTCACCCACACACCTCTATTCAGATTTAATTTATATAGTCATGGAAATCACCTGACTTCCTATTTTCAGATTATATTTCTCACCACTAGGGGTCAGACAACATTTACTTACTATAGCCTTTCACCTCAGATCCCTCCCCTCTCCCAGTAAATAATAATCTTTCTAACTTTCTCTTTCTAACCCTTTTTAATCCTTATCTGTTACTCTTACCCAGGTCTCTGCCCCTTTCATTCCCTTTAGATTGTAAGCAATGTGTTTCCTATCTTGTAGGGTGCTTTTGGAAAAAAACACTTTCTACAAAGATTCCAAGCTCAAAACAGGGTCCTCAATTTTCTGAATTTGTTAATATTGTATTTTCTTTGTTCTTATCCCCTGTACACCACTACGGAATATGTTGGCGCGATACAAATAAAAGTTAATAATAATAATTTTTCAATGTGTTAATATTGTTTTTGCCTTGTACCTAATCTCTGTATAGTGCTATGGAATATGTTGGAGCATTACATTGTTATTATTATCCTTTATTTGTAGCATATCCCAGCGTGTGACCGTCTCATGTTTATTTGTACAGACAATAAAAAAACATGCAACAAATCCCAGCGTGTGACCGTCTCATGTTCTTTTGTACAGACCATAAAGAAATGTAACAAATGCAAGTGTGTGACCATCTCATGTTTATTTGTACAGACCATAAAGACATGTAACAAATCCTAGTGTGTGACCATCTCATGTTTATTTGTACAGACCAGAAAAAACGTTAACTCGCAGCACTTAGGCGATGGGCGCCGAAGGTGTTTATCGCCTGAGAGCCTCGCATAGCGAGGCGAGCCATTAAGCCACTAAAACTCGCAGCACAGCACTTAGGCGATGAGTGCCTTGTGAGCCTTGCGTAGCACTTGTGAGATGAGCGCCAAAGACGCTCATTGCCTGACTTATTAAATTGCCATTGCCCCAACTGAAAAGGGCTCTATATAAGCACAGAGCATTTTTTTTAAAATAAGTTTTGAGTTACTGAAGACATTGCTTTTGCATAGAAGTTCACTAACTAAATACTTCTGTAAAAAAAAAAGATGCTATGTGCTTATATAGAGCCCTATTCAATTGCCCGATTCGCAATTTAATAAGGCTGTTAGGAAGTGGGACTTAGAAAAAATATTATTCGAGACGCGGCACTTAGAAAAAAAAAAATACAAGGTAGGAAAAATACGAAGTTAACGGCCGGACCGCAAAAATCAAAATACACGAAAAAACAACAAAAACGTCACACACAGCACGGGGGAACAGCCAGGACGTCTGGAAGTGAGCTGGAAAGGCAAATTTAAGTTGATTTTCAAGAGTTTCGGCACTCGAAAATCGGCTAAGCGAGAAAAAAATGGCGGCCAAAATACATGAATAAGATGCTACTCGACCCTGGAAAACGCAACACACTGCTAACAGCGTACCACTTTCACATAGGAATGTACGAGGTACAAAATACACTACTACAAAGGACGCCAAAAACCTGCGAACAGCGTAGCACATACACAAATAACGCTACTTTACACTCTAAACTTGCACATCACAACATTACGCATCTACAGTAGTGCTTTACACAAATAAACCAACGGTTTGCCCTCGCGCGCGCAGCCTACTCCTAATGCACAGTTGGGACATTCATAAAAAAATCTCTTTAAATAATGTATTTCACATTAAAGGGATACTGAAGTCCCTAATTCTATCTTAAACATTGCAAAATTAGTTTTTCCATTTAAAATATTGTGTTTTTGTTTTGTGAATAACCTAAATTAAGGGATGTAGAAAAGTGGTTGCCTTTTACTGATTACTGGTATTTATATGCTACTTGTGCCACCGCACAATAAATCTATCAGTTGCGCAATCTGATTAGCTTCTCATCTTTTTTAATTTAGCCAATCGTATTACAAAGCTCAGATTACCAAAGGTCTAATGGCTCCTCATACACTAGGCACAAAAAGCAAACTAGGCAAGAGTCATGGCATTTACATACATACATTAACAGTTTTCTAGGCTTACCGAGCTACATGGTAATAACTCACATGTACACTATGTTATAGACTTACTGTGAGAGCTACATGATAATAACTCATGTGTACACTATGTTATAGGCCTACTGTGAGAGCTACATGGTTATAACTCACATGTACACTATGTTGTAGGCCTACTGTGAGAGCTACATGGGAATAACTCACATGTACACTATGTTATAGGCTTACTGTGAGAGCTACATGGTAATAACTCACATGTACACTATGTTATAGACTTACTGTGAGGGCCACATGGGAATAACTCACATGTACACTATGTTATAGGCCTACTGTGAGAGCTACATGATAATAACTCATGTGTACACTATGTTATAGGTCTACTGTGAGAGCTACATGGTAATAACTCACATGTACACTATGTTATAGACTTACTGTGAGGGCCACATGGGAATAACTCACATGTACACTATGTTATAGGCTTACTGTGAGAGCTACATGGTAATAACTCACATGTACACTATGCTATAAGCTTACTTCGAGAGCTACATGATAGTAACTCACGTGTACACTATGTTATAAGCCTACTGTGAGAGCTACATGGTAATAACTCACGTGTACACTATGTTATAGGCTTACTGTGAGAGCTACATAGTAAAAACTCACGTGTACACTATATTATAGGCTTACTGTGAGAGCTACATGGTAATAACTTGTGTGTACACTATGTACTCAAACCTTCCAACACTTGATGCAATTGAACACATCTTAGCAGGATAACAAATCTGTCACTTTAATATAAGATTATATATGACAGTAATTCTTTATTATTTAAAAGATGGAAAATAAAAAAAACACAATATTTAAAATTGCTGATTATAACAATACAGTATATTCTTAAAGGCTCACAAGACTCCTACTATATGGGGTCTGTGTTGTGTAACTAGATTATTACTTTTATTCTTTATGAGTTTTTTGATGCTTAATTAAATATGACCTGGAAGAGAAGCATTTTCCACATTTCTCGCAATAAAATGGCTTCTCTTTTGTATGAATCCTTTTGTGTGCTACCAGATTTGATCTGTACGCAAAGCTTTTCCCACATTCCTGACAAATGCATGGCTTCTCTCCTGTATGAGTCCTTTTATGTACTGCTAGAACGTGCTTGTGTGAGAAACCTTTGCCACATTGATTACAAACAAATGGCTTCTCTCCTGTATGAGTTATATTGTGTGTAGCTAGATGTGCCTTTCGAGAGAAACATTTCCCACACTCTTGGCAAACATATGGCTTCTCTCCTGTATGAGTTCTATTGTGTACAGCTAAATCTGTCCTTCGAGAGAAACCTTTCCCACACTCTTGGCAAACAAATGGCTTCTCCCCTGTATGAGTTAAATGGTGTTCAATCAGTTGTGAACGTCTACAGAGGTCTTTACCACAATCAGAACCAGTATGTGACTTTTGTATAGTATGAGTTACGTGCTGCGCAACCACATCTGACTCTGCAGTGACTACTAAATCACATTCTTGGCACACATGTGGCTTCTTCTCTGTATGAGTTTTATCATGGTCGGGCATTAGTGAGAAATCTTTCCCACATTGCTGGCAAACAAATGGCTTCTGGCCTGTATGAGCTCTTCGATGTCTGGCCACTTGTGACTTCCGTCTTACATATGATGCTTTTTCATCTTCTATTCTGGTGTGAAGCTCTGCGGAGTTTGAGGTGTCCTTTCTTGCTCCCCTGGTTCTATAGATAAAGTTCTTACTTTGAGGACATGTTTCTTGTTCATCTTGATAGGACTCTGAATTAACAGCAGTAATTACTTTGTCACAAAATGCAGATTCTTTCACCAGGATCATTTCAGAGCTTTGTTCTTGAGCGTGACCAGACACGGCGTAATCATCATCTACTTTAGTGTCTTCTGAAAAGGCTGGTGTCTGGGATTCTTCTTTCATCTGCCCGCTCATTAATTCATATGTTGGCAAGGACAGAACTGAAAGATAATAAATATACATATGAAATACCCCAAATAACAAGTCTATACAGGTGTGAAAAAATAAGGTTTTTATTGGGGTGGGGAAACAAGGATGTGTATGTGACTGTCCCTTTAAGGATGCCACCTGTTGAAACTACGTGATATCAGAAATTATGGAAGAGCAATATTACAGAATTACCAGCGTTAATATACGCAAGAGCCTATATATATGTATCAGGTTGATATACCTGGGTGCAGTTTTGTGGAATGACCACATGATGGCGATTACCTTTGGTCAAACACAGTCTGACCTAAAGCCCTAAGGAAGTGACCAGGAGTGTCGAATTACTCTCCCAAGATTCACAGGGAGTCAAAATGGATTCCACCAGTGATACCATGTGTTTAAGGAATTCCTTTGTGAGAATATCGGACCAGTGAGTTGTCTTGTTTGAGACATGTGATTTATCTGACCAGTAGTAAGTAAGAAAAGTGTGTAAGGTTGGGGCAGAAGTACAGGCTTTAAAAAGGGGAACAGACCAGAGAAAGCCTTCTCTTTCTCTTGGAATTCTTCCTCTGGTGTACCAGCTAAGCTGGTTGGGTAACTATACACACACACACACAGGTGGACATTAACATTAGCATTATGAGACACTACATACTGTAACGGATAGAATGACTTTCTGCTATGTTTATAAGATATGATGTTCCTAGTATTTAGCAATATTTATGCATATTAATATGATGTATTATAGGAAGCCTCTTACATTGTAATAAATAAATATATATTGTTCTCATAGAAAACAAGAGTGTGAGTAATTGATTTACACTAGAATCTCAGAGTGAATGAGATTGGAATGATTATTATAATTATTATTATTAATTATTAATAATTCATATTTTGTAATATGTTTTTATAACACCACCCCTTACCCACCCCTAGTTTCCGGCCTCTCCTGGTCCCATTTCCATCATGTCAGGCTACCCACATGATTGTACTGGTGCTGTAACCTGCTGTTTCCTTTGTGAGAATGACAGTCCTACAGGCTGTCTAAACAGACCGGCTGTCTTATTGACTAGTATAGATGTTGTTGAAATAGGTAAGTAAAACAGAAAGGAGGTGTTACGTGCCTTACCAGCTATCCCTTTATTCAGGTTAAGTGGGGTAATTGATACACCTTTGAACCACTGTCGGAGGTTAACCACAAATATATTACATGGTTTTCGACACCAGTTCCTTGGTTTAGACTCCCTAAATCTGGCTATAGGATAATTATGACGACTTTTGTTAAACAGAACAATGCAGTGATATAGAAGTTGGGTTCCTAGGTGCTGGACCCAACCAGAATAAGGTCTTGTGACACTCACATTCAGGCTGCGCTGATATGGGTAGTAAGGATGAGGGAGGGGAAATCTGGTCAGCTGTCCTAGACTCTCGGGCCAATATCTCTCTATAAGTATAGTCTTATAATTAGGCTACCCTGTCCAGTCACAAAGTCCAGTATTTAGTAACCAAGCCCAACAAGTGGTCATGTAAATCAAGCCTTGGGGAAACCCCATAGATTATTTCACCGTCTCTGAACTCGAAATTCACCCAATCCGCAACAGGTCGATTGACCCATGTTTGGTGGATCCCCAAGCAATGTGCGAAGGGCCTACTATAATTATTGGTGATTGGCCCATGGCTGACATGGGGGGAAATATAAATGTGAGAAGGGACCATACCGGCAATTTGCACAATATGTTGTTCTGTGTCAATAATTGTACAGATTTCTTTGTTGTTATGTGGTATAAGAAGGAGCTCCTGTGGATAAAGTTTATTCCCTCTTTGGAACATATAGAAATTGTGTTTATTTATTGAGGAAGACATATATGTGTAAAACTTGTCCTACACCTTGAAACCTAGGGATAGGATTAATCAGCTTGGCCGATTAAAGCCCAGCTGAATACTGGGTTGCGACATGTCCCACATATTTGTCTCTATAATTACACAAATCATATGTTGTTCTTGCAGAAACCATCCATAGTATTCAGACTTATACTCCCGAGGACCTTGTTATAGAGCAACCTACCTCTAATATGTTGATCTTGTGACTTCTGAGACAAATAGGAAGACACAAGTAAGTAAGAGCAGACTCTCAAAGAAGAAAGCATCTAGTATTGATGACTCCTTGTTAAGAGGTGTGGATGAAGAAAGTAAAAGAAGGAAAATAAGTAACTCCTTACTCCAGTTCGCAAGGACTACATGTTAAGAAGTGTTAAGATAAGGAAGCTGGACGGCTGGCTTGATGTAACTGTATACTTTAGGAAGAATGACCTGGTTAGGGACAATATCAGAGTATTTTGTGGGCTGGATTAACAGTGTAGCCATGGGCCATCGTCTGTGTCTTTTTCTGTGATTCTGCCTGTGCATGAGGAAGGAAGTGACTATTGTACTATACAATTTAAAAAATGATTATGGAAAATAAGCAAACAAGTTAATTTGTTTAAAAAATATTCACTAGAAGTCATTTAATGTAGTGTGTAGGGTTAGTCATATATATCCTGCCTTGTATCATGCATCCCTCCGACATGTCATACATGTACACTCACCCATGCTGGGATTTCCCTGGATTTCCATCTCCTTGGCTTCCTGATGACTCCCCACACTCGGCTCTTGTACTTGTTCAGTGCTTTGCACAATGTCAGTATTGGCCTCATCTGTGCACATAATTCAATAATAAATAAACCTTCTGTTTCCAATATAGCATTTTGTATTGCATTCTACTGTGACATACAGTCATGTCCATAAATATTGGGACATGGACACAATTCTAACCTTTTTGGCTCTATACACCACCACAATGGATTTGAAATGAAACGAACAAGATGTGCTTTAACTGCAGACTTTCAGCTTTAATTTGAGGGTATTTACATCCAAATCAGGTGAACGGTGTAGGAATTACAACAGTTTGTATATGTGCCTCCCACTTTTTAAGGGACCAAAAGTAATGGGACAATTGGCTGCTCAGCTGTTCCATGGCCAGGGGTGTGTTATTCCCTCATTATTCCATTTACAAGGAGCAGATAAAAGGTCCAGAGTTAATTTCAAGTGTGCTATTTGCATTTAGAATCTGTTGCTGTCAACCCTCAATATGAGATCCAAAGAGCTGTCACTATCAGTGAAGCAAGCCATCATTAGGCTGAAAAAACAAAACAAACCCATCAGAGAGATAGCAAACACATTAGGTGTGACCAAATCAACTGTTTGGAACATCCTTAAAAAGAAAGAACGCACCAGTGAGCTCAGCAACACCAAAAGACCCGGAAGACCACGGAAAACAACTGTGGTGGATGACCGAATAATTATTTCCCTGGTGAAGAAAACACCTTTCACAACAGTTGGCCAGATCAAGAACACTCCCCAGGAGGAAGGTGCATGTGTGTCAAAGTCAACAATTAAGAGAAGACTTCACCAGAGTGAATACAGAGGGTTCACCACAAGAGGTAAACCATTGGTGAGCCTCAAAAACAGGAAGGCCAGATTAGAGTTTGCCAAACAACATCTAAAAAAGCCTTCACAGTTCTGGAACAACATCCTATGGACAGATGAGACCAAGATCAACTTATACCAGAGTGATGGGAAGAGAAGAGTATGGAAAAGGAAAGGAACTGCTCATGATCCAAAGCATACCACCTCATCAGTGAAGCATGGTGGTGGTAGTGTCATGGCATGGGCATGTATGGCTGCCAATGGAACTGGTTCTCTTGTATTTATTGATGATGTGACTGCTGACAAAAGCAGCAGGATGAATTCTGAAGTGTTTCGGGCAATATTATCTGCTCCTATTCAGTTAAATGCTTCAGAACTCATTGGACGGCGCTTCACAGTGCAGATGGACAATGACCCGAAGCATACTGCAAAAGCAACCAAAGAGTTTTTTTAAGGGAAAGAAGTGGAATGTTATGCAATGGCCAAGTCAATCACCTGACCTGAATCCAATTGAGCATGCATTTCATTTGCTGAAGACAAAACTGAAGGTAAAATGCCCCAAGAACAAGCAGGAACTGAAGACAGTTGCAGTAGAGGCCTGGCAGAGCATCACCAGGGATGACACCCAGCGTCTGGTGATGTCTATGCGTTCCAGACTTCAGGCTGTAATTGACTGCAAAGGATTTGCAACCAAGTATTAAAAAGTGAAAGTTTGATTTTTGACTGTTAATCTGTCCCATTACTTTTGGTCCCTTAAAAAGTGGGAGGCACATATACAAACTGTTGTAATTCCTACACCGTTCACCTGATTTGGATGTAAATACCCTCAAATTAAAGCTGAAAGTCTGCAGTTAAAGCACATCTTGTTCGTTTAATTTTAAATCCATTGTGGTGGTGTATAGAGCCAAAAAGATTAGAATTGTGTCGATGTCCCAATATTTATGGACCTGACTGTATAATAGATAAAACACAGACTGTTCTTAAAGACCACTGTAGTCCGTTATTTATAATATGCTCTTCTGAAGAACTAGATTTGATATTGGATAAATGTCTGCTTTTATAAGGGTGCGTGTATTTGATTCAAATACTGATAAACTTCTGCTTCAATTGTAATGACAATCTATAATACCAATCTATAATACCATAATACGCACCCACAAGGCCCCTATCTACCTGATACCCCAAGTCGTGAGGAACGTAAGACAATACTGCAGAAGATCAGGGACGTCACATTCCTAACAATTCTCTGTTTTCTGTGAATAAGAAATCACAGGTGGTGTCGGATTACTGGGTTACACTGAGATATTCAGGCTACCTCTAATTATTTCTCGGTGTATGATTTCTGGTCACCCGGCATCTTAGGTCCTGTATCTTGTTTGGAGAATCAGTGAAAGATTCAAGTTTGCTTCCTGTCTGACCAAATCATTACCTGATAAATCCACTTATACCCCAGCCTGGTAACTATAACTACTCTTCAGGACCTTCTTAGTACAATGGATAAATCCACCTACACCACAGCCTGGCAACTATAACTAATGTTCAGGACCTTCTTAGTACAATGGATAAATCCACCTATACCACAGCCTGGCAACTATAACTAATGTTCTGGACCTTCTTAGTACAATGGATAAATCCACCTATACTACAGCCTGGCAACTATAACTAATGTTCAGGACCTTCTTAGTGCAATGGATAAATCCACCTATACCACAGCCTGGCAACTATAACTAATGTTCAGGACCTTCTTAGTTTTTTCCTGTTGTATACATTGTACTAAATATCATTGTTTATGCATTTTCTATGGTTAATTTATACTATTATTATTTCAGATTAAACCATTTTAAAAACGTTGGATCTCTGAGTTCTTAAGAACCTCATATTACCATATACATTTTCATATTATATAAAAGTTACGTTTTCACTTCTGACCAAATTAGGCATTTCAATAACTTCTATAGTCTCACGTAAGCTAATGATCCCATATATAGTTATATCTTACATTGGTGGTGGAAGCTGTAAGGTCTCTGAGACTTTGCCATTGGTGCTATCCATCTGATCTACTGATTTCCACCAGCAGTATCAGCACTAGAGAGGCTGAGGAATAAGTGCTGTAACAGTTAGGGGCCACGAGAAAGAGAGCAACTTGAAATTACCACTTTAGTGTTCTTATAAAGGGGTCTCTAAAGAATAGATTAGTAAGACTTCATAAAGAAAAAAACTTTTATTAAATGTTTACTCTACATTGCTACACACTACTTTGCCCCAGTTCTCTCCAGACCCTGAATGAAGTATTGTGGCTGGAGTGGACCCGCCAAAGGGATTGTATCAAACTGAAAACTACTGTCTTTAACAGGGGGCAGTGTAACCTGAGCTACTATCATCCTGCATTTGTGCTATGTCACTTTAGTCCTCTCCCCTTTCTAGATCCACTCCAGACACAATACTTCATTCAAGGGTCTAGAGACCTAGTGCTTATATAGTCTGGGAACATGATTGAAATATAGCATTTCATTGCTTAAAAGTGCAGTAAGAGTTTAAATTACGTTTTTTTATTTTCTTACCAAATAATTATTTAGAAATGTCTGTATAAGACCACTAAATGGGTTCTGTAACCCTCATTGTATTTTAAGTTTTAATGAGAAAGCCATTGGTGAGAGCAGAATAAGCTCAAAAGCAAATACATGCAGCAGAAGGTCCGGGGAATAGCTCTTGGGTTATTGGTCACATTTACACTCCATAAATCCTATATTAATGTGTGGTATTTACATAAGTTGAGATTGGATTGAGGAGCAGGTCTTGCAGTGCACTCTGGGTGATTTTTTACAACCAGATATGGTTATGTTTATCACTCACCTGTCACAGGTCCTGGACAGATTTCCTCCTGATGAATATCCGGCTTCTCTCTCTCACCCACTGCGTCCTCACCAATGGATAAAGTCTCTAAATCTTCATCAGGTCGACCTGTTTATTCCCGAAAAAGAATTACACGATATTAGGATTCATTACATTTAATAACATATACATATATATATATATTTTTTTTTTTAATATTGCTGTTCCTATGAGTTCTCCCCTTAAAATGAGATCTTCCTAGTTTGTTGTTATTGTCATGCTATATAGATTCTCCCCTATATCTGTCTATATGTCCTTCTGAACACATTATGATCTTGTCTCATTAAGGAGACTACACCTTGAAAAAAGATAAAAGGACTATTGTAGTTTGGGAAACAAACTAAAAATGTTCTGAAGTAGGCATCAAGAAAGATAACACTAGCAGCTATTATTATTAACTTTTATTTGTAACGCACCAACATATTCCGTAGCGCTATACAGGGTATGAAAACAAGAAAAGTACAATGATAACAAACTGCAGAAAATGGAGAGCCCAGTTTTGAGCTTAGACTCTTTGCAGAAAGTGTTTTTTTTTTCAAAGCACCTTACAAGTTTGGAAGCTTATTACTTACAATCTAAAGGGAATGGAAGAGGCAGAAGCCTGTGCAAGAATAGACAGATAAGGAATCGCAAGGGACAGGAATAAAGCGCAGTTCACTTAGGTAGGAAGGTATAAAAAGTTTGAATGATTTTTATTTAGAAGGAAAAGGAAAGGGTTTGATTGAAAGTAATTTGAGGTGAGTGGTCTAGTATGTAATATGTTACAGATCCAATAACGTGCAAATGGGTATGCAACAGATGGTTATGTGGGAGACTTGATGTGTAAAAGTTGAGAGGAAGAGCATGGGGAGCAGGCAGGAGGTTAAAAGGAAGAAAAAGGCAGGAGAAGAAATTGTTTAAAGGATTAATTAGGAGTAGTTAGCAGGTGTAATTGATCAGCTGTAGGAAATCTAAGAGACTCAATAAAAGAAGAGTAACCAGGGGTGGGTGGGTAAGTGGGAGGGGGGGGGGGGGGGGGCAGTGGTTGCAGTATCAGAGGGAGAGAGACAAAGTCCCAGAGGAAGTGTGGACACTGAAATAGAATATGAGAAGGATGGGCAATGTTATTTCACAGATAAGAAGCAATAAATACAGGCTTTGGGGGTGCGTAAGCAAGCAGCATAAGGGGGGTTTCAGTCAAAAGCATGGATGCGAAGGAAGAATGGAAGGATGGTGGCAGTGGGTCTGTTGTTTCTGTTGTCTGACTGGTGAACAAGTTGACCTCTCGCTCATACACGCTGTTCTCAGTAGCTCACAATCCGACATCAGTCTGGTAATCCTGCTTTCCAAGCTTTGTGCCCAACCTCTCATGTATGAAATAATTACTATCATGGCAGCCTCTATACACTGGCAGAGTTAATATTTTTAAAGATACAACCTTAGATACTTTTGGGTCAGACAACTGATTAGTTGCTTTGTTCTTCACAAACATGGGGAGTTTTCTTAAACTCTAGTGGTCTTTTAACACAGATTAAAATGATATATCAATATAACCATGTGCTTAAGTCAGAGATGTAATAAATACATGACTGAAGCAAGCGGATCAGTATTAAATATTATAATTGTATAGATGTCACCCACCTGCACAGGGCTCACATTGGATTTCCTGTTGATGATAATCATTTCCATCTCTCTCCTCCTCTTGTTCCTCTCTAACTGACCTCAAGTCTAGATTATCATCAGGGAGCACTATTAACACAAACAGAAGATAAAGCCAGTTATGTGGTATTATTACCTTCCATAAATAGGTCTTATTTAACAAAGCAAACAACAGGGAATTCCCAATTCTCAAAAACTTGTCAGTTGTTTGACTTCTGCTGCCAATGTGAGGACGTGCTCCGGGGTTTAGATACTGCCAGACATTCCTGGATAGTTTGTCCAACTTCTCATAGAAACATCAATGGATATTTTATATCAACTTCCAACATCACAATGTCACCTGAGATCTTATTTGTTGGGATTCCCAAAGTCCTGAGTGTTTGGTGATTCTCCATCATCACATCCTTGTAAAGCTCCTTGTGTCCTTCTATATACTCCCACTCCTCCATAGAGAAATAGACGGCAACATCATCACACTTTATAGGGACCTGAAACACACACAATCCCATTCAGACATGAAACAGAGACTGGTTCTGTTACTTATAGAGAGTCAGGAGAGGAAGGATAACGTTACAGAGAACATGCAGAGAAACAAAAAAAGAAGATAGGAAAACACACCCAGGTCCAGATAGAGCTTGGACAGTACTGGGAGTCACTGTGTCCTGGTATAATGTCACATTGTCCAGCAGTGCTCACCTCTCCAGTCACAGGTCCAGATAAAGCTTGGTAAGTAAAGGGAGTCACTGTGTCCTGGTATAATGTCACATTGTCCAGCAGGGCTCACTCCTCCAGTTACAGGTCCAGATAGAGCTTGGTCAGTAATGGGGGTCAGTGTGTCCTGGTATAATGTCACATTGTCCAGCAGGGCTCACCTCTCCAGTCACAGGTCCATATAGACAGTAAAGGGAGTCACTGTGTCCTGAAGCTGGTATAATTTAAATCCATGACCCTAACGTATAAATCCCTCAACAATAATGCACCCCCTTATATCTCTGCTTTCATCTCAAAATCCTCCCCCACCCTCTCCCTATGTTCTGCTAATGACCTTCTTCTTTCCTTCTCTTATTACCTACTTTCATTCCCACCTTCAGAGCTTTTATTCTGTTGCCCAAAGTCTCTGGAACTCCTTACCTCGCTCCACTAGACTTTCCTCCTGTCTCAAGTCCTCCAAAAACTCACTAAAAATGAAGCTTATCGCCTTCATCTTGAATATGCCCAATGTATCTATCACCTTCCAAATCCCTTAGATTGTAAGTTTGAGAGTTTTTAATCGTAGATGCTTGAAAAAGTACTTAATATGTAGCTCTAAGCTCTAAAACAGGTCCAGATAAGCTTGGTCACTGATGGGAGTCACTGTGTCCTGGTATAATGTCACATTGTCCAGCAGTGTTCACCTCTCCAGTCACAGGTCCAGATAGAGCTTGGTCAGTAATGGGAGTCACTGTGTCCTGGTATAATGTCACATTGTCCAGCAGTGCTCACCTCTCCAGTCACAGGTCCAGATAGAGCTTGGTCAGTAATGGGAGTCACTGTGTCCTGGTATAATGTCACATTGTCCAGCAGTGATCACCTCTCCAGTCACAGGTCCAGATAGAGCTTGGTCACTAATAGGAGTCACTGTGTCCTGGTATAATGCCACATTGACAGCAGTGCTCACCTCTCCAGTCACAGGTACAGATAGTACTTGGTCAGGAATGGAAGTCATTGTGTCCTGGTATAATATCACATTGTCCAGCAGTGCTCACCTCTCCAGTCACAGGTCCAGATAGAGCTTGATCAGTAATGGGAGTCACTATGTCCTGGTATAATGTCACATTGTCCAGCAGTGCTCACCTCTCCAGTTAGCTGGTGAATGTGGGGGGAATTCTTCTTCACAATGGTGTATTCCTACAGGATGATAGAGGGACATGTCAGACATCAGTGCAGGTAGTTAATGTGTGACATATTTTTACTTGCACTATATCCCTCACCTTCCCACATCAATATATCCTTTTCAGTGTCCTCCTCTAATCCAGACTGTAAAAGCCTCGCACACACACAGAGCTTACGTATCTTCAGGCAGATTATTATATTGTGCCATATAGATAGTATAACTTGTACAGAGAAATGGCCAAGAACACATTATAATGCATCACTTTCTCTCTCCATTCAAACATGTCTCCTCCTCCACCAAATTCAGTCACAAGGACCTGTTTGTTGGTCTGTGATCGTTCTCTACTTCTATCAATTCTTATCTATTTATAACATCATATTTAACCATTTGTTTTCCTTTTCCTCTATTACTGGACATTGTTTAACATTAACACAAAGATTAAGAAGATTAAGGTGATAATAAAAGTAAATGTGATAAAAGTGGTGTCATTGTGACGTTGTCCAGAAGCTCTCACCTCTCCAGTCAGCAGGTAGATCATCTCCAAGGCCTGGTGTAAGAATCTCTCAGCGACCTTCTCTATATTCTTTTTATCCTCACTCATTCTGTTTCTAATTAGTAAGTTAATAGGATTCTGCAAAAAAAGACAAAATAAACTGCACTTAGGTTTAGAAGCACTTGTAAATAATTTAATCAAAAACAAATTCAGAAATGGATCTGTTTGTTATCAAAAAAGTTATGGAACCCCATGACCCATAAACATAGTACCTATGGAACTCATGGCTCTACAGGGCATATTAAAGGACCACTGAGTTTAAAGAAAAAAAAACTTGATTGTCAAGTATGTAGCTGTGACGACAGCCCTTATGTGGAGACATGTGTAATAAGGTACTGTGGTACCTGCTTCCCAAAGGAGCCAATATCAGTATTCTCCAAGGGAATCTCTTCTCTGGACCAGGACAAAATGGACATGACACACTAGGGGTTTGTTACTTGCCCGGGTTACCCATTTTATAATAATGGTTTCTCTGTTTTGGCTTTCTATGGTTGGAAACCCTCATTCCCAGTGAATACTTGTGTCTGTGTTTTTTTTGCATTGTGTAACTAATTGCTTGTTATTTGTATATGTCGTTTTGTAATTCATATATTATGGTTCTAGTATTGTCTGTGAGGACAGGTCTAATATGTCCATTATGAAACTAACACAGTGGGGCATTCTGCTGAGTGATTAGGTTAGCTTCCTATCTGAATTGTGTTACATTTTGTTACTCTGCACCCTTATTGTATTACCAGGTCTTGTTTCTGCTCCCATGTATACATGTCCCTATGTGTTTCAGTAAAGATCATTACCCCTTTTTTGAAAGTTTACAGCCATGTCAGCTGTATTTCTAAGAAGTATAAAAGAGCTTTTATTAGCTTGTATCTGTCCCAGCTAGCAGGGAATCCTGCAATGACCTTCATGGACTGCCTTCCTGCTCTCCACAGATCCTAAAGCAGCTCCTTCCAGGGGACTCCCTAGCTCTGATACACAGAAACCTGCAGAGGAGCTAACCAGTGGGTCCACTCAGTGGCCTGCCCAGCTTGTCCCTCCTCGTTACAGTACCAAAAGTACAATATTAGCATTTTCAGATAAATTTGAGTTTTAGAAAATTCTGTTTATGAGTATAGAAATCCATTTTGTGTTTTGTACATCACATCCTGAGAACTGGACGATGGGGTGGGTGTTTGTAGTGGTCAGTGCAGCGAGTGGTGGTGGTGAAAGGAACTATATATTATAGATATATAATTTAGCAGACCTTACGCAAGTTGAAGATCTGACTATAACAGCTAATCAGTAGGTTAAAGAGAAGGACATTCTTGTGAATACCAACAAAGGTGAGTAATTAAATTAACCATTTAAGATATAACATGAAATACTCTAAGAAACACAGCATGTCTGAATAATTTGAAGAATTGGTTGTTTCCCTCTATTACGAGATATATGAAAGAAATGGCATATGTGCAGAAAAAAGCAGTACAAGACTGAGAGACATGGAAGGGTTTTGGATTTCACTATGAATATAAAATAAAAGGCTATCTAATATGACTGTGAGTGACAGTGTGCGTGTGACAGTGGGTGTGTGTGACACTGGGTGAAAGTGTGTGTGTGTCTATGTGAGTGATTAGTCAGACAATTTTTTTTTTCATGTATTCATTTTACAATAAAACATTGAGCTCTATATGCAATATATATATATATTATCTCTGTCTTCATTCCCTCATCACTGTAGATAGATAGATAGATAGATAGATAGATAGATAGATAGATAGATAGATAGATAGATAGATAGATAGATAGATAGATAGATAGATAGATACACACACACATCACTCTGTATTAACACGTGCAGTAACATCACTCCTACAATAGTATTATTATATTCCGGTATATTTTATTCTACTCACACCAGATAACTAATCAGTGATCCAGATAATCCCTAAATTATCTCCTGATCACTAATTGGAACATTAATCACTTTATTTACCTGCTGAGGACACACAAAGATAGATAGATTGATTCACAGCTGCAGTCTTTATTCAGTGGAGTTCCGGTTGCTAGGTAGACGTTCTGACGTCATGACGTACGCTGTACAGAAAGCTTATACGAAGATCACTTGGATTGCCATGTTTGTTTTGGGTAAGTCAGATAGTCATTTCAGGGTATAATGCACGACACACACATTATAGGGCAGCAATAACATCACAAATGTAACTGCCAATAAAATAAACGTGAGGCGGTTAAATCACCATTTAATAACAGCTCTGCTTTTTGTTCCAGAGAGATGCAGAGAGTGAGACATACTGAACACACGCGCCGTGTCACCATGGAAACCGTGTTATAACCATAAACACACCCCTCTACTGTGCTGATTGACTACTGCTTCTACTGCAGGGGATTATGGGACTTGTAGTTTAGTGCAGTGAACATTCATGTTCTGCTCCTTTTCCGGCTGTGCGGCCGGGAGCTGATCTCTGTGTGTCCTCGGCAAGTAAATAAAGTGATTAATGTTCTAATTAGTGACAAGGAGATCATTTAGGGATTATCTGGATCACTGATTAGTAATCTGGTGTGAGTAGAATAAAATATACCGGAATATAATAATACTATTATAGGAGTGATGTTACTGCACGTTTATCTATCTATCTATCTATCTATCTGTCTATCTATCTATCTATCTATCTATCTATCTATCTATCTATCTATCTATCTATCTATCGTGAGTGTATATATAGTGATGAGGGAGTGAGGACATAGATAATATATATATATTGCATGTAGAGCTCAGTGTTTTATTGTATTATGTATTAAATGCATGCAAGTAAAACATAGTCATGCTAGTATCTATAATATAAAGTTTATATATATATAATATAATTATATTGTATCAGCATGAGGAGCTGTTTGTACATATTAATACAGAGTGATTAAAAGTCAAGTATTTGTGAAGGTTCAATCCAATTATTTTAGTAACTTTGATTTGAGATTATTTCTGAGCTGTCTCTTTTTCCTATGTCTTTGTCCAATAACACTCCCTGGGCACCCCTGTATGGGTACCCCACTAAGACCCCCATGACACCCCTGTAAATGGTTCACCACTAACATCCCTCAGCCCAACACTGGTATGGATACCCCACTACCACCTGCATGATACCCCTGTTTATGGGTACAACATGGAGAAACCCCAGCATACCCCTAGTATGGACACCCTACTAATACCCCCAGGGCATCTGCTCATCCTCCCACACCTCCTTTACTTATATTCCATTCTGTACCCAAGACTGTCACTCACACACTTTCACCCACTGTCACACACACCCACTGTCACACGCACACTGTCACTCACAGTCATATTAGATAGCCTTTTATTTTATATTCCTAGTGAAATCCAAAACCCTTCCATGTCTCTCAGTCTTGTACTGCTTTTTTCTGTACATCTGCCATTTCTTTCATATATCTCGTAATAGGGGGACACAACCAATTTTTCAAATTATTCAGACATGCTGTGTTTCTTAGAGGATCTCATGTTATGTCTTAAATGGTTAATTTAATTACTCACCTTTGTTGGTATTCACGAGAATTTCCTTCTCTTTCACCTACTGATTAGCTGTTATAGTCAGACCTTCATCTTGCTTAAGGTCTGCAAAATTATATATCTATAATTTATAGTTCCTTTCACCACCACCACTCGCTGCACTGACCACTACAAACACCCACCCCATCGTCCAGTTCTCAGGATGTGATGTACAAAACACAAAATGGATTTCTATACTCATAAACAGAATTTTCTAAAACTCAAATCTATCTGAAAATGCTAATATTGCATGTTTGGTACTATAACAAGGAGGGACAAGCTGGGCATGCCACTGAGTGGACCCACTGGTTAGCTCCTCTGCAGGTTTCTTTTATCAGAGCTAGGGAGTCCCCTGGAAGGAGCTGCTTTAGGATCTGAGGAGAGCAGGAAGGCAGTTCATGAAGGTCGATGAAGGGTTCCCTGCTAGCAAAGACTGAAACAAGCTATTAAAAGCTCTTTTATACCTCTTAGAAATACAGCTGACATGACTATACTTTAAAAAAAGGGGTAATGATCTTTACTGAAACACATAGGGACTTATATACATGGGAGCAGAAACAAGTCCTGGTAATAAAATAAGGGTGCAGAATAACAAAATGTAACACAATTCAGATAGGAAGCTAACCTAATCACTCAGCAGGACGCCCCACTGTGTTAGTTTCATAATGGACATATTAGAACTGTCCTCACAGACAATACTAGAACCATAATATATGAATTACAAAGCAACATATACAAAAAACAAGCAATTAGCTACACAATACCACAAAAAAACACAGACACAAGAAGTATTCACTGGGAATGAGGGTTTGCAACCATAGAAAGCCAAAACAGAGAAACCATGGTTATAAAATGGGTAACCCGGGCAAGTAACAAACCCCAAGAGTGTCATGTCCATATTGTCCTGGTCCAGGGAAGAGATTCCCTTGGGAAACACTGTAATTGGTTCCTTTGGGGAAGAAAGAGAAGCAGGTACCACAATACCTTATTACACATGTCTCCACATAAGGGCTGTTGTCACAGCTACATACTTGACAAACAAGTGTCTTCCCCCCCCCCCCCCACCTTTAAACTCAGTGGTACTTTAATATGTCCTGTAGAGCCATGAGTTCCTGAGGTACTATGTTTATGGGTCATGGGGTTCCATAACTATTTAGATAACAAACAGATTTATTTCTGAATTAGCTTTAGATGCACTTGTAAATCATTTAATCAAAAATAAAGTGCAGTTTATTTTGTCTTTTTTTGCAGCATCCTATTAACTTACTAATTAGAAACAAAATGAGTGAGGATAAAAAGAACATGGAGAAGGTCGCAGAGAGATTCTTACACCAGGTCTTGGAGATGATCTACCTGCTGACTGGAGAGGTGAGAGCTGCTGGACAACATCACAATGACACCACTTTTATCACATTTACTTTTATTATCACCTCAATCTGTGTTGATGTTAAACAATGTCCAGTAATAGAGGAAAAGGAAAACAAATGGTTAACTATTATGTTATAAATAGATAACAATTGGTAGAAGTAGAGAACGATCACAGACCAACAAACAGGTCCATGTGACTAAATTTGGTGGAGGAGGAGATATTTTTGAATGGAGAGAGAAAGTGTTGCATTATAATGTGTTCTTGGCCATTTCTCTGTACAAGTTATACTACCTATATGGTTCAATATAATAATCTGCCTGAAGATACGTAAGCTCTGTGTGTGTGTGAGGCTTTTACAGTCTGGATTAGAGGAGGTCCTGAAAAGGAAATATTGATGTGGGAAGGTGAGGGATATAGAGCAAGTAAGAATATGTCACACATTAACTACCTGCACTGATATCTGACATGTCCCTCTATCTTCCTGTAGGAATACACCATTGTGACCAAGAATTCCCCCAACATTCACCAGCTGACTGGAGAGGTGAGTACTGCTGGACAATGTGGCATTATACCAGGACACAGTGACTCCCATTACTGACCAAGCTCTATCTGGACCTGTGACTGGAGAGGTGAGCACTGCCGGACAATGTGACATTATACCAGGACACAGTGACTCCCATTACTGACCAAGCTTATCTGGACCTGTGATTGGAGAGGTGAGTACTGCTGGACAATTTGACTTATACCAGGACACAGTGACTTCCTTTACTTACCAAGCTCTATCTGGATATGTGACTGGAGAGGTGAGCATTGCTGGATAATGGGACATTATACTGGGACACAGTGACTCCCATTATTGACCAAGCTCTATCTGGACCTGTGACTGGAGAGGTGAGCACTGCTGGACAATGTGACATTATACCAGGACACAGTGACTCCCATTACTGACCAAGCTCCATCTGAACCTGTGACTGGAGAGGTGAGCACTGCTGGACAATGTAACATTATACCAGGACACAGTCACTCCCATCACTGACCAAGCTCTATTTGGACCTGTGACTGGAGAGGTGATTACTGCTGGACAATGTGACATTATACCAGGACACAGTGTCTCCCATTATTTACCAAGCTGTATCTGGACGTGTGACTGGAGAGGTGAGCACTGCTGGAGAATGTGACATTATACCAGGACACAGTGACTCCCATTACTGACCAAGCTCTATCTGGACCTGTGACTGGAGAGGTGAGCACTGCTGGACAATATGACTTATACCAGGACACAGTGACTCTCCTTACTGATCAAGCTCTAGCTGGATCTGTGACTGGAGAGTTGAGCCCTGCTGGACAATGTGACATTATACCAGGACACAGTGACTCCCATTACTGACCAAGCTCTATCTGGACCTGTGACTGGAGCGGTGAGCACTGCTGGACAATGTGACATTATACCAGGACACAGTGACCCCCATTACTGACCAAGCTCTATCTGGACCTGTGACTGGAGAGGTGATCACTGCTGGACAATGTGACATTATACCAGGACACAGTGACCCCCATTACTGCCCAAGCTCTATCTGGACCTGGGTGTGTTTTCCTATCTTCTCTGTGTGTCTATATACATGTTCTCTGTAACATTATCTTCCTCTCCTGACTCTTTATCAGTAACAGACTCTAACAGAACTAGTCTCTGTGTCAGGTCTGAATGGGATTGTGTGTGTTTCAGGTCCCTATAAAGTGTGATGATGTTGCTGTCTATTTCTCTATGGAGGAGTGGGAGCATATAGAAGGACACAAGGAGCTTTACAAGGACGTGATGATGGAAAATCACCAAACACTCAGGACTTTGGGAATCCCAACAAACAGGAGCTCAGGTAACATTGTGATGTTGGAAGTTTATATAAAATACCCCATGATGTTTCTATGAGAAGTTGGACAAACTATCCAGGAATGTCTGGCAGTATCTAAACCCCGAAGCACGTCCTCACATTGGCAGCAGAAGTCAAACAACTGACAAGTTTTTGAGAATTGTGAATTCCCTGTTGTTTTCTTTGTTAAATAAGACCTGTTTATTGTATGTAATAATACCACATAACTGGCTTTATCTTCTGTTTATGTTAATAGGGCTCCCTGATGATAATCTAGACATGAGGTCAATTAGAGAGGAGCAAGAGGATGAGAGAGATGGAAATGATTATCACCAACAGGAAATCCAATGTGAGCCCTGTGCAGGTGGGTGACATCTATAAAATTATCACATATATAGTTGTGAGCATGCGAGCCAGCCAGAGCCGTTGCTCACGCTTGCGGGCTCGCATAGATGAGAGAGATGTGCTGTACAGGAGCCCTGTGGATGAGTCCATTGTTGGGTGTTACAGGGGGTAGGACACAGTGAGACCCTGAGACCCACACAAGATTGACAGCTACCCTGTCGCTGAGTGGTAAGTGCTGGCTGCTGTCCGGCCCTGCCCACCCCCGGTCCGTTACCTTCTCTGTACTTCCTGCGCAGTCTTCATCACCACTTCACAGGCAGACCGGATCTCATACCCCTGCTCCATGGCTCGGCCCTGGCAACTCATGAAACACATCCACACACCCCCTCTGCCTCCAGCACGGCCCAGCTCCAGCAACAAGTGAGTCAAAGATAGTGCCTGCCCCCTTTTGGCTGAACTCACAAAGGCTCCAGACTAATAGCAACGGAGCAGTTAAACCTGGCCTCCCACTACTTTCTTGCATGAGATTCATGTAAACTACCTCTCCCCCTCAGCCGGGCAGGTCCTTAATGGACCATAAATCACAACCAGCTAAGAATTCCCATACACTTCTTCCACTAGAACAATTTCAGCAGCTATTTTCTTTTGTTTTCGCCCTGCATATAACCCACTCAACTCGACAGGTCCTGAAAGAACTATTAACCAAAAACACTGCACCACTAAAATTCAATTTACTTTGCTTTCTCCAGACTCCTACTTAATTCTCTCAGCCTTCCTCCTCTCCACAGGCCACGAAAGGTCCATAAATCGCACTGTAAATACCTATACATTTCTTTCAGTGCAGCAATTCATTTCAGATGTTTTTTCCTTCGAGTTTTTTCAGTAATATGACTTCCTAAGTAAAGCACCTATATGTTATATACTGTATGTGACAGAAAACTACATATAATACATATTGACATTCACACATAAGAGCTCCTGTAGATAGACAGATAGAAATGTAGATAGACTGACATAGGTAGTTATATATATATATATCACATATATAATTGGGAGCATACGAGCCGTTGCTCACGCTTGCGAAGGCACTCAGTTGCAAAGCGAGGGCCTCAGTTGCTGGCATGGAGTGCCAAAGGCGCTTCTTGCCAGCAACTGCGGCCCTCGCGAAGCGTTCGGCGCTCCTTGCCAGCAACTGCGACCCTCACAAACTTTACGTTGTAATGCAAACAGCACGACACACCAACTGCGACCCTTGCAAACTTTACCTCGCAGCGCAAATAACATACGAGACACGTTAACACTCATTACGACCTCGCAAAAATCGGCCGCAACTCGCGAACATGAAAAAAATCAAAACAGAATAAATACACACAGCACACACATAAAAAGCTTACCTACAGCAAGAGGGAGCATCCAGGACCTCAAAAAAGCAACTTACACCTTCATTTAACTCAAAATAAAAGAGTTTAGACACTAACAAATTTGCTAAGCGAAAGAAAAAATGGCCGCCGAACAAAAACCACACATTACCCGCCATTTCATGACAATGCGGAAGTACACAACTACGCTAACGGTTTGGTCTTGCGCACGCACACTATTACACTGCGCACATTCAGCACGCTTACACAGCAGCTCCACACCATTAATGCTGCAGCAACATCAAAACAGATTGCCAGCTCTTCAACACAATGCTTCCTGCATATATTACTTCACAATAGGTATAGTACTTTATTAATCTATTACTTATTTTATTATTATATACCAAATACCATTAGCTCACTACCAATTTCATTGCCGTCATTTTTTGACGGGCAATTCGCTAGTAATATATAATACTGATCTGCTTGCCTCAGTCATGTATTTATTACATCTCTGACTTAAGCACATGGTTATTTTGATATATAATTTTAATCTGTGTTAAACGACCACCAAAGTTTAGGAAAACTCCCCATGTTTGTGAAGAACAAAGCAACTAAACAGTTGTCTGACCCAAGAGTATCTAAGGTTGTCTCTTAAAAAATATTAACTCTGCCAGTGTATAGAGGCTGCCATGATAGTAATTATTTCATACATGAGAGGTTGGGTACAAAGCTTGGAAAGCAGGATTACCAGACTGATGTGGGATTGGCAGCTACTGAGAACAGTTTGTAACCGCTTATTTATGGGATTAATTTCAAAATTCCTCTTCATAATCTCCAAATTATTTTTATTGTATTTACTACTTCATTCCATGATGGAATTGTCGATTGCTTCCAACATTTTGATAAGAGATTTTTTACAATTAGAAGAATATGAGAGATTAGAAATCTTTCACGAGGCACAACTGTGTCTATGTCTAAGTGGAATAAGGCCATCTGAGCAGTACCTGTTGAATGTTTATTACATATCTTTGATATTTCTGAGAAGCATTTTACCCATAATGCATTGATCTTATCGCATTCCCACCATACGTGTAATGTCTTGCCTTTCTTGCCACATTCTTTCCAGCATAAATCATCTGGTTGGAAATTTAATTTTCCCATAAACTGGGGGGTACAATACACCTCTGTGTAATTTTAAAGTAGAGCTCCAAATATGAAGTGTTAATCGCAGATTTCTTAACTAATTGAAATGAATTATCCCACAAGGTGGGCTCAAAAGACAGGTTTAATTCTGCTTCCCAGGCTAATATTGTGCTCGATTTTATAAAAATAGGTTCATCAGACATTGCTCTACTACATTTCAATATTTTTTTAGAATCATCCTCTTTGGTCGCCATAATCTCCAACTTATATAAACTATCTTCACTGGTTTGAAACTCCAGAGCAACATGCGCGTTTTTATTGATTCAAAATTATAAGAGCTTACTATTATTAAGTTTAGTTTGTAAAGTAGTTAAATCTATTAGTTTACCTTTTAAGTACATATCCCCTATATATCTAATTACTTTGCTTTTCCAATATATACCCATGCTTTTGTCTGAAACCCCCCCTTATCCTGGTTGCTTACCCACCCTCAAAGCCTGGTTTTATTGCTTCTTATCTCTGAAATAACATTGCCCATCCTACTCATATTCTATTTCAGTGTCCACAATTCCTCTGGGCCTCTGTCTCTCTCTCTCTGATACTGCAACCACTCCCCCCTCCCACTTACCCACCCACCCCTGGTTACTCTTCTTTTATTGAGTCCCTTAGATTTCCTACAGCTGATCAATTGATCAATTAACAACACCTGCTAACTACTCCTAATTAATCCTTTAAACAATGTCTTCTCCTGCCTTTTTCTTCCTCATAACCTCCTGCCTGCTCCCCAGGCTCTTCCTTTCAACTTTTCCACATCATGTCTCCCACATAACCATTGTTTAGCTTCTGGAGATATATTTCCTAACCAAGGCCCTTCACCTTATATTCCCATTTGCAAGTTATGCTATCTGTAACATATAACATACTAGAGCCACTCACCTCAAATGACTTTCAATCAAACCCTTTCCTTTTCCTTCTAAATAAAAATCATTCAAACTTTTCATACCTTCCTACCTAAGTGAATTTCACTTTTTTCCTGACCCTTGCTATTCCTTATCAGTCTATTCTTGCCCAGGCTTCTCCCTCTTCCATTCCCTTTACATTGCAAGTAACAAGCTTCCAATCTTGTAAGGTGCTTTGAAAAAAAAAAACTTTCTGCAAAGAGTCTAAGCTCAAAACTGAGCTCTCCATTTTCTGCAGTTTGTTAACATTGTACTTTTCTTGTTTTCAATCCCTGTATAGCGCTACGGAATATGTTGGCGCGTTACAAATAAAAATTAATAAAAATAGCTGCTAGTATTATCTTTCTTGTTGCCTACTTCAAAAAAATTTGAATTTGTTTCCTAAACTACAATAGTCCTTTTATGTTTTTTCAAGGTGAAGTTTCCTTATAGACAGATATAGGGGATAATCTATATAGCATGAAAATAACATCAAACTAGGAAGATTTCATTTTAAGGGGGGAACTTATAGGAACAAGATTAAAAAAAATAATAATAATATATGATGAAGATTTAGAGACTTTATCCATTGGTGAGGACGCAGTGGATGAGAGAGAGGAGCCGGATATTCATCAGGAGGAAATCTGTCCAGGACCTGTGACAGGTGAGTGATAAACATAACCATATCTGGTTGTAATAAATCACCCAGAGTGCACTGCAAGACCTGCTCATCAATCCAATCTCAACTTATGTAAATACCACACATTAGTATAGGATTTTTGGAGTGTAAATGTGACCAAGCTGACAGTATTACCCGGACCTTCTGCTGCATGTATTTGCTTTTGAGCTTATTCTGCTCTCACCAATGGCTTCCTCATTAAATACTTAAAATACAATGAGGGTTACAGGACCAATTTAGTGGTCTTATACAGAAATTTCTAAATAATTATTTGGTAAGAAAAAAAAACTTAATTTCAACTCCTACTGCTCTTTTAAGCAATGAAATTCTATATTTCAATCATGTTCCCAAACTATAAAAGCTCTAGGTCTCTAGACCCTTAAATGAAGCATTGTGTCTGGAGTGGAGCTAGAAAGGGGAGAGGGCTAAAGTGACATAGCACAAATGCAGTATGATACTAGCTCAGGTTACACTGCCCCCTGTTAAAGATAGTAGTTGTCAATTTGATACAATCCCTTTGGCGGGTCCACTCCAGCCACAATACTTCATTCAGAGTCTGGGGAGAACTGGGGCAAATAAAGACTGGGAGGATCATAGGACAATAGTAGGTAATTGTATAAATGTACAGTAAACCTTTAATAAAAGTTTTTTCTTTATGAAGACTTACTAATCTATTGTTTAGAGACCTCTTTATAAGAACACTAAAGTGGTAATTTCAAGTTGCTCTCTTTCTCGTGGCCCCTAACTGTTACAGCACTTATTCCTCAGCCTCTCTAGTGCTGATACTGCTGGTGGAAATCAGTAGATCAGATGGATAGCACCAATGGCAAAGTCTCAGAGACCTTACAGCTTCCACCACCAATGTAAGATATAACTATATATGGAATAATTTGCTTACGTGAGACTATAGAAGTTATTAAAATGCCTAATTTGGTCAGAAGTGAAAACTTAACTTTTATATAATATGAAAATGTATATGGTAATATTAGGTTCTTAAGAACTCAGAGATCCAACGTATTTAAAATGGTTTAATCTGAAATAATAATAGTATAAATTAACCATAGAAAATGCATAAACAATGATATTTAGTACAATGTATACAACAGGAAAAAACTAAGAAGGTCCTGAACATTAGTTATAGTTGCCAGGCTGTGGTATAGGTGGATTTATCCATTGCACTAAGAAGGTCCTGAACATTAGTTATAGTTGCCAGACTGTGGTATAGGTCGATTTATCCATTGTACTAAGAAGGTCCAGAACATTAGTTATAGTTGCCAGGCTGTGGTATAGGTGGATTTATCCATTGCACTAAGAAGGTCCTGAACATTAGTTATAGTTGCCAGGCTGTGGTATAGGTGGATTTATCCATTGTACTAAGAAGGTCCAGAACATTAGTTATAGTTGCCAGGCTGTGGTATAGGTGGATTTATCCATTGCACTAAGAAGGTCCTGAACATTAGTTATAGTTGCCAGGCTGTGGTATAGGTGGATTTATCCATTGCACTAAGAAGGTCCTGAACATTAGTTATAGTTGCCAGGCTGTGGTATAGGTGGATTTATCCATTGTACTAAGAAGGTCCAGAACATTAGTTATAGTTGCCAGGCTGTGGTATAGGTGGATTTATCCATTGTACTAAGAAGGTCCTGAACATTAGTTATAGTTGCCAGGCTGTGGTGTAGGTGGATTTATCCATTGTACTAAGAAGGTCCTGAAGAGTAGTTATAGTTACCCGGCTGTGGATTTATCAGGTGATGATTTGGTCAGACAGGAAGCAAACTTGAATCTTTCACTGATTCTCCAAGCAAGATACAGGATCTAAGATGACGGTTGACCATAAATCATACTACAGGAAGCCTGAATATCTCAGTGTAATCCGGCACCACCTGTGATTTTTTATTCACATAAAATGGAGAGTTGTTAGGAATGTGATCTTCTGCAGTATTGTCTTATGGTCCTCACGACTTGGGGTATCAGGTAGTTTGGGGCCTTGTGGGTGCATATTACGGTATTATAGATTGGTATTATAGATTGTCATTACAATTGAAGCCGAAGTTTATCAGTATTTGAATTAAACACATGCACCCTTATAGAAGCAAACATTTATCCAATATCAAATCTACTTCTTCAGAAGAGCATATTGCAAATAAAGGACTACAGTGGTCTTTTAGAACAGTTACATCAAGCCAGCCGTCCAGCTTCCCTATCTTAACATTTCTTAACATGTAATCCTTGCGAACTGGAGTAAGGAGTTACTTATTTTCCTTCTTTTACTTCCTTCATCCACACCTCTTAACAAGGAGTCATCAATACAATATGCTTCCTTCTTTGAGAGTCTGCTCTTACTTACTTGTGTCTTCCTATTTGTCTCAGAAGTCACAAGATCAACATGTTAGAGGTAGGTTGCTCTGTAACAAGGTCCTCGGGAGTATAAGTCTGAATACTATGGATGGTTTCTGCAAGAACAACATATGATTTGTCTTTTATAGAGACAAATATGTGGGACATGTCGCAACCCAGTATTCAGTTGGGCTTGAATCGGCCCAAGGTGACCAATCCTATCCCTAAGTTTCAAGGTGTAGGACAAGTTTTACACATACACGTCTTCCTCAATAAATAAACACAATTTCTATTTGTTCCAAAGAGGGAATAGACTTTATTCCCAGGAGCTCCTTCTTATACCACATTACAACAAAGAAATCTGTACAATTATTGATACAGAACAACATATTGTGCAAATTGCCGGTATGGTCCCTTCTCACATTTATATTTCCCCCCATGTCAGCCATGGGCCAATAACCAATGATTATAGTAAGCCCTTCGCACATTGCTTGGGAATCGATTGACCTGTTGTGGATTGGGTAAATTTCGAGTTCAGAAACGGTGAAAGAATCTATGGGGTTTCCCAAAGGGGCGATTAACGTAACCACTTGTTGAGCTTGGTTACTAATTACTGGACTTTGTGACTGGACAGGGTATCCTAATTATAAGACTATAGTTATAGGGAGATATTGGCCCTAGAGTCTAGGACAGCTGACTAGATTTCCCCTCCCTTATCCTTACTACCCATATCGGCGCAGCCTGAATGTGAGTGTCGCAAGTCCTTATTCTGGTTTGGTCCAGCACCTAGGAACCCAACTTCTATATCACTGATTTGTTCTCTTTAACAAGAGTCGTCATAATTATCCTATAGCCAGATTTAGGGAGTCTAAACCAAGGGACTGTGGTCGAAAATCATGTAATGTTTTTGTGGTTAACCTCCGACAGTGGTCCAAAGGGATATCAATTACCCCACTTAACGCGAATAAAGGGATAGCTGATAAGGCAAGTAACACCTCCTTTCGGGTTTACTTACTGATTTAAACAACATCTATACTAGTCAATAAGACAGCCGGGATGATTAGACAGCCTGTAGGACTCTCATTCTCACAAAGGAAACAGCAGGTTACAGCAACAGTACAATTATGTGGGTAGCCTGACATGATGGAAATGGGACCAGAAGAGGCCCGAAACAAGGGGTGGGTAAGAGGTAGCATCCTTAAAGGGACAGTCACATACACATCCTTGTTTCCCCACCCCAATAAAAACCTTATTTTTTCACACCTGTAAAGACTTGTTATTTGGGGTATTTCATATGTATATTTATTATCTTTCAGTTCTGTCCTTACCAACATATGAATTAATGAGCGGGCAGATGAAAGAAGAATCCCAGACACCAGCCTTTTCAGAAGACACTAAAGTAGATGATGATTACGCCGTGTCTGGTCACTCTCAAGAACAAAGCTCTGAAATGAACCCGGTGAAAGAATCTGCATTTTGTGACAAAGTAATTACTGCTGTTAATTCAGAGTCCTATCAAGATGAACAAGAAACATGTCCTCAAAGTAAGAACTTTATCTATAGAACCAGGAGAGCAAGAAAGGACACCTCAAACTGTGCAAAGCTTCACACCAGAATAGAAGAAAGGAAGGATGAAAAAGCATCATATGTAAGACGGAAGTCACAAGTGGCCAGACATCGAAGAGCTCATACAGATCAGAAGCCATTTGTTTGCCAGCAATGTGGGAAAGATTTCTCACTAATGTCCGGCCATGATAAAACCCATACAGAGAAGAAGCCACATGTGTGCCAAGAATGTGATTTAGTAGTCACTGCAGAGTCAGATGTGGTTGCACAGCACGTAACTCATACTATACAAAAGTCACATACTGGTTCTGATTGTGATAACGACCTCTGTAGACGTTCACAACTTATTGAACACCTTTTAACTCATACAGGGGAGAAGCCATTTGTTTGCCAAGTGTGTGGGAAAGGTTTCTCTCAAAAGACTAATTTAGCTGTACACAATAGAACTCATACAGGAGAGAAGCAATATGTGTGCCAAGAGTGTGGGAAAGGTTTCTCTCGAAAGACACATTTAGCGAGACATAAGATAATTCATACAGGAGAGAAGCCATTTGTTTGTAATCATTGTGGCAAAGGTTTCTTACAGAAGCAAGGTCTGTTAGTACATAAAATGACTCCTACAGGAGAGAAGCCATATGTCTGCCAAGAGTGTGGGAAAGGTTTCTCTCAAAAGACACATTTAGCTTCACACAATAGAACTCATACAGGAGAGAAGCCATTTGTTTGCCAAGAGTGTGGAAAAGGTTTCTCTCGAAAGACACATTTAGCGAGACATAAGATAACTCATACAGGAGAGAAGCCATTTGTTTGTAATCATTGTGGCAAACGTTTCTCACACAAGCATGTTCTATCAGTACATACAATGACTCATACAGGAGAGAAGCCATATGTGTGCCAAGAGTGTGGGAAAGGTTTCTCTCAAAAGACACATTTAGCTTTACACAATAGAACTCATACAGGAGAGAAGCCATTTGTTTGTAATCATTGTGACAAAGGTTTCTCACACAAGCACCTTTTTTCAGTACATAAAATGACTCATACAGGAGAGAAGCCATTTGTTTGTAATCATTGTGCCAAAGGTTTCTCACACACGCACGTTCTATCAATACATAAAATAACTCATACAGGAGAGAAGCCATATGTGTGCCAAGAGTGTGGGAAAGGTTTCTCTCAAAAGACACATTTAGCTTCACACAATAGAACTCATACAGGAGAGAAGCCATTTGTTTGCCAAGAGTGTGGAAAAGGTTTCTCTCGAAAGACACATTTAGCGAGACATAAGATAACTCATACAGGAGAGAAGCCATTTGTTTGTAATCATTGTGGCAAACGTTTCTCACACAAGCATGTTCTATCAGTACATACAATGACTCATACAGGAGAGAAGCCATATGTGTGCCAAGAGTGTGGGAAAGGTTTCTCTCAAAAGACACATTTAGCTTTACACAATAGAACTCATACAGGAGAGAAGCCATTTGTTTGTAATTATTGTGGCAAAGGTTTCTCACACAAGCAAGTTCTATCAGTACATAACATGACGCATACAGGAGAGAAGCCATATGTTTGCCAAGAGTGTGGGAAATGTTTCTCTCAAAAGGCACATCTAGCTGCACACAATAGAACTCATACAGGAGAGAAGCCATTTACTTGTTCTGAGTGTGACAAAGTATTTTCTGAAATGTTTGCACTGCTTGAACACCAAAGAGTTCATACAGGAGAGAAGCCACGCATTGGTCATGAATGTGGGAAAAGCTTTGCATTCAGATCAAATCTGGTAGCACACAAAAGGATTCATACAGAAGAGAAGCCATTTTATTGCCAGAAATGTGGAAAAGGCTTCTCCTCCAGGTCAAATTTTATTAAGCATCAAAAAACTCATACATAATAAAAGTAATAATCTAGTTACACAACACAGACCCCATGTAGTAGGAGTCTTGTGAGCCTTTAAGAATATACTGTATTGTTATAATCAGCAATTTAAAATATTGTGTTTTTTATTTTCCATCTTTTAAATAATAAATAATTACTGTCATATATAATCTTATATTAAAGTGAGAGATTTGTTATCCTGCTAAGACGTGTTCAATTGCAGCAAGTGTCGGAGGTTATGGGTACATAGTGTACACACAAGTTATTCCCATGTAGCTCTCACAGTCAGCCTATAGCATAGTGTACATGTGAGTTATTACCATGTAGCTCAGTAAGTCTATAACATAGTGTACATGTGAGTTATTACCATGTTGCTCTCACAGTAAACCTATAACGTAGTGTACGTGTGAATTATTACCATAAAGCTCTCACAGTAAGCCTATTACATGGTGTACATGTGAATTATTACTATATAGCTCTCACAGTAAGCCTATAGCATAGTGTACATCTGAGTTATTCCCATGTAGCTCTCACAGACGCCTATAGCATAGTGTACACAGGAGTTATTACCATGTAGCTTTCACAGTAGGCCTATAACATAGTGTACATGTGAGTTATTCCCATGTAGCTCTCACAGTAAGCCTATAACATAGTGTACATGTGAGTTATTCCCATGTAGCTCTCACAGAAGCCTATAGCATAGTGTACACATGGTGATATGCTCATCAACCTGCTGTTCCTCCTATATTTATATGATATCAAAATATGCATTAATAATACTTGTGGTCATTAATTATTTATTTATTTGAGACCTAATAAATTGAGTATTTGGAAATAATATAAATAAGGTATCTCTTTTCCCTGAGGAGCTAATTTCAAAATGGTGAACATCAGTTGCTCATAACTCAGGGGGTAGTTTTTTTGAGGTGCACTAAAGGATAATACTTGCTTTTTTAGAAGTGCACTGATATTGTGTGGAAAAATAGGTTTGAAAGGACATAAACATAAGTGTCCTGTGGCCACTTGGAAAGAATTCAGGGGGCAATTCCTAAATGTCAGTTTATATTCCCTCTACGTAATAATTTGATATAGAGGTAATAGTTGATATAAAAGGGGTATAGGTGAAGCCTTCATTTAACCCATTAGGAGATAGGGATCCAATCTTATATATCCATCGTGCTTCATGGTGAAGAAGCTTTTTCTCTATATTTCCAAGCCTTTGGCCCAAATGTACTTTTTCCAATACTGTAAATGATAGAACTTCACTAACTCCCTTATGGTAAAGTCCTACATGACGAGCAATTGGGGTAACTAAAACATTCTTGATGGAATATATATGTTCCCCTATTCATCTACGTAGTTGACGCTTGGTTTTACCTACATAGATTTTATTACAAATGCAGGTAGCCACATAAATGACATTTATAGAGCAACAATTTGTAAATTCTTTCAATGCAAATTTCTCTCCACTTTTACGGTGATAATATGTTTTTCTGGGTTTGATGAATTTGCAAAACTTGCATTTCCCACATCTAAAGCATCCTATAGGTGGTTTTAACCAAGTGTTACTGGTAGTTTCTTCCTTGAAGTGGCTATGCACTAACATGTCCTTTAGATTTTTTCCCTTTCTATATGTGATGGATGCCTTAGATGGTTGTAACGGATCTCCTGGCACCCCGACCGGGTACCTCCGTTGATAGACGCGTCCTAGTTTGCGCCGAGGCCTACAAGCACCGCACCGGACACCTCAACCACCACAGACTCCCCAACCGCTGTAGTTTAGCTGGAGCCGCGCCGTCTTCCTTCCACCCTGTATGAATCTCCAGCATCCAGGACCGTGTGGGGAAGACCTCTCCTCCAAGGAGGACACATCAGGAACAAGCGTTCAGTAGTTACAGCTCAAGGGAGTATGCAAAAGCATAGCAATCCCCAGTATGATATAGCGATCCCCTCTAAGAACGAGATGAGACTACGTTTTGAAGGGTCAAGTAGAACTATCCTTTAATGACAGGGGATCTCCTTTTATGCAATGGTGCCCTCTGAAGGGCTACACCCACATAATTATCACAGCCAATTAGATACATGGTTCAACCCCCACGTCTCCTCCCCTCAGATAACAGGTAACACAATTAAAACAGACACAATTTTAACCACATTCTGGATGTACCCCAAAAACAGGGGGTACACCTTTAAGTCCAGCACCGTTCAATATCTCTCTCCCAGGGGAACAACATATTAAAAAAATGGCATGAATCAGACCAGGGGTTCAAAAGTTAGTAAAAGTATGTTTTTCACATAACACACAGACATGTCACATATCCCCCACACAATACACATATAGGACAATAGGTGTGGTCACCCCTCCCTGAGGCAACTTGATATAATCAGACAATGATTAAATCAGCCTTCTTTGTTCTTATCTGAGAATGAAAACAGTTTATCTGTAACAGGATTAACTCTCCTGCCAAGGTCTGCACTAGCCTGGGGTCAATATTCTGCAGAGCATAAACCAACATACAGTATATTACTAGGGTCATATTTTAACCAAGAATAAAATAACTATAAACAGGGTAAAACAGTGATGGGTTCCGTTACAGCTGGGATCTGAGCGCACAAAACTACAGAATAGCGCTCAGATCATCTTCACACAGTTCAATTGCCATGTAGCTAAAGTCTTTCCCATAGTCTTTCATTATATGAATGGGCTCCATGGCATAGCTTTCTGTGGCATCATGGTTCACACAGGGCAAGAACCGAATGACCCCCCTGTATGTAAAGGGCCAGAATGAGTGACATACACTCTGGTATGGCCGAATACTATGTTTGAAGGGCAATATGTACCAGGGCCATAGTCGCAGGGCAGGAGGCTGGCAAACAGTCCTCTCCAAGACAAAGTGGCGAAGGGCACTTCGTCACACATCTCCCCTTTGGGGGGGAGTCTAACCAGGCACCTGATCTTCTGCCGGTCAGTGCCTCCGTTAGACGATCCACCAACCCACAATAAACCAGTGCTAGAGCAGCCCCCCCCACAACAACAAAGTGCAAGAGCAGCCCACCCACAACAAACAGTTACGGCACCTGGATATTTCGCTGTGGTGATGGGGCAACACGCTGAGGGGACTTGAGGGGCAGAGGCCAGCGGCACTCTGCCCTGATGTCAGCTCTTCTGTTGGTATAACCTGCAGGACATCCTGCTCTGTATAAGGGACAAAGGGAGGGCAGAGGCCAACTGCACTCTGCCCCGCTGTCAGCTCTTCTGCTGGGGTACTTGGGACATATTCCGGCTCAGTAGCCAGGGAAACGTGGCAGTCAGTGGGGGTTAACATTTCCTCTGTTAACCCTGGGGCCACATTAGAAGTTAGCTGGGGAGGGGAATTTGTACTACTCCCTCCTCCGGTTGTCCCAGTGAGGGTAGTTGGAGATCTGGATAGGCTGTGGGCGCAGAGACCACGGTCCCATCTGCGCCGTCTGGGAGATTGGTGTCTCCCCTCTTCAGGGTAAACTGTCGCTGGGGAGGAAGGACGACACCTTCTGCCCCCTGTGGTTCACACTGCCGCTGGGGGGGAAGGACAACACCTTCTGCCCCCTGGGGCTCACACTGCCGCTGGGGGGGAAGGACGACACCTTCTGCTCCCTGGGGTTCACACTGCCGCTGGGGGGGAAGGACGACACCTTCTGCCCCCTGGGGTTCACACTGCTGCTGGGGGGGAAGGACGACACCTTCTGCCCCCTGTGGTTCACACTGCCGCTGGGGGGGAAGGACGACACCTTCTGCCCCCTGGGGTTCACACTGCCGCTGGGGGGAAAGGACGACACCTTCTGCCCCCTGGAGTTCACACTGCCGCTGGGGGGGAAGGACGACACCTTCTGCCCCCTGGGGTTCACACTGCTGCTGGGGGAGAAGGACGACACCTTCTGCCGCCTGGGGTTCACACTGCCGCTGGGGGGGAAGGACGACACCTTCTGCCCCCTGGGGTTCACACTGCCGCTGGGGGGGAAGGATGACACCTTCTGCCCCCTGGGGTTCACACTGCCGCTGGGGGGGAAGGATGACACCTTCTGCCCCATGGGGTTCACACTGCCGCTGGGGGGGAAGGACGACACCTTCTGCCCCCTGTAGGGCCGGTAGAGAGACCTCGGTCCCATCTCTACCTGCCATCTGGAGGTCATCCCAGGACCAGTCAATGAAGTCTGGTTCCGCTTGTCGAGTAGGTTGGGGCTGCACGAAGCTGAGCAGGTGTTGGTAGTCCTGCTCCAGCTCCCACTCTCTTGTTACCAGGTGGGTCATGTCTTTGCTCACCTCGCCTTCGTCATCCCAGACATGCATGCCCATCCGGTAGTCGTAGATGTCCCAAAACCTAGACTCCTCCGTGCTGCCAAGATCAATGTCGTCCTCCAAGGCATCCCATAATAAACCCGGGCCATCATAATCATCTCCCTCCGGTAAGTCGTGTTCAGCCGTCCAGGGGGTAAGTCGAACGGTATGCCACCAGAGGGCCTGGTATGCGTTGTCTAGCCAGATCTCTCGCCGTACCAGGGTCTCTAGTCTTGTCACCCACTCATCCAGGGGCTGCTCTCCCAATAGATACATCCGCATCGCCACACGCTTCTGTAGCCGCTGCTCATCACTGGGGAGACTCTCCCCTCGCCGCCATTGGGCATCTTCCAGGGCATCATACCAGAGTTCCTTTCTGTCTGCATCCCTGTAGTCTGCGGCCTCCTCCTCATCCTCATCATAGAACGCTGTCCGAAAACTAGCCGGTTCCATCCTGCTGTAGCCAGGGGCGCTGTACGGATACTAGCGTTGCCCTCAATTTGTAACTCCAATCGTTACCGGTGTCTCCGTGCTGCTTTTCCTCTTACTAGGACGCCATCCCACCGCTGCCAGCCAATGTAACGGATCTCCTGGCACCCCGACCGGGTACCTCCGTTGATAGACGCGTCCTAGTTTGCGCCGAGGCCTACAAGCACCGCACCGGACACCTCAACCACCACAGACTCCCCAACCGCTGTAGTTTAGCTGGAGCCGCGCCGTCTTCCTTCCACCCTGTATGAATCTCCAGCATCCAGGACCGTGTGGGGAAGACCTCTCCTCCAAGGAGGACACATCAGGAACAAGCGTTCAGTAGTTACAGCTCAAGGGAGTATGCAAAAGCATAGCAATCCCCAGTATGATATAGCGATCCCCTCTAAGAACGAGATGAGACTACGTTTTGAAGGGTCAAGTAGAACTATCCTTTAATGACAGGGGATCTCCTTTTATGCAATGGTGCCCTCTGAAGGGCTACACCCACATAATTATCACAGCCAATTAGATACATGGTTCAACCCCCACGTCTCCTCCCCTCAGATAACAGGTAACACAATTAAAACAGACACAATTTTAACCACATTCTGGATGTACCCCAAAAACAGGGGGTACACCTTTAAGTCCAGCACCGTTCAATATCTCTCACCCAGGGGAACAACATATTAAAAAAATGGCATGAATCAGACCAGGGGTTCAAAAGTTAGTAAAAGTATGTTTTTCACATAACACACAGACATGTCACATATCCCCCACACAATACACATATAGGACAATAGGTGTGGTCACCCCTCCCTGAGGCAACTTGATATAATCAGACAATGATTAAATCAGCCTTCTTTGTTCTTATCTGTGAATGAAAACAGTTTATCTGTAACAGGATTAACTCTCCTGCCAAGGTCTGCACTAGCCTGGGGCCAATATTCTGCAGAGCATAAACCAACATACAGTATATTACTAGGATCATATTTTAACCAAGAATTAAATAACTATAAACAGGATAAAACAGTGATGGGTTCCGTTACAGCTGGGATCTGAGCGCACAAAACTACAGAATAGCGCTCAGATCATCTTCACACAGTTCAATTGCCATGTAGCTAAAGTCTTTCCCATAGTCTTTCATTATATGAATCGGCTCCATGGTATAGCTTTCTGTGGTATCATGGTTCACACAGGGCAAGTACCGAATGACCCCCCTGTATGTAAAGGGCCAGAATGAGTGACATACACTCTGGTATGGCCGAATACTATGTTTGAAGGGCAATATGTACCAGGGCCATAGTCGCAGGGCAGGAGGCTGGCAAACAGTCCTCTCCAAGACAAAGTGGTGAAGGGCACTTCGTCACAATGGTAATATCTCCTCTAGATCTTCATCACTTTTTAATATTCCCCAGTGTTTTGACACAATATCTGTCACCGCCTTAGAGTCAAAACCGAAGGTCATAATGCAACGGGGTTGGTTCTCTTCCAGTTTCTTTACTTTATCTGGACTAGTTATATATCTATTTAATAATTCAGTCCTACGGCAACTCCATGCAAACATGGATTGATCCTGCACTAAAAGAAATGGTTTTCTATACATCTGAATACTGGCACAATTAAAGGTATACCCAGAAAATGAGCCTTACTGACAAATACTGATAAATACTTACAAAAGGCAACTAATGGGTACTGTCATGGCTCAATCTGTGCCTATCTCAGACTTGGACTGATGTCTGCCACAGGCTGTTGCCAGTGGAGATGATAAATGGGGGTTTGAGCTCACAGAGCCACTGGTATAATGCTATAATGTTGTGATTGTTGTCTAGGGAGAGCAGCAGGGTTCCCATCACCATCAATAAAAGTTATTAATGCATGAGAGGGATTGATGTGGAAACCCTACCCCACTCTCATACCCTATGAGGGCAGTAGGCGGTTTTATGTTGGGTGCGCTTTCGCGCTTTTACGTGACCAGACTCACAGTGTGTGGAATACTATATGTGACGATGTCTTGCAGTGGGGAGTAATTGTAATGCACACATTGCCACATACATCTTGTCAGGGAGATCTGTCCCCAAAGGCTAATCCCTTGTGTACACATACTTAAGGGATAAGAGTCATGAACAATGGGATCCCCACAGCCACAGAGGCCCCATCTCCCAGGGGGCTTCTCAGTGCTTAGCAGAGGACCCAGGAGAGAGTCAGGACGTGCTTTCCCTATGGTGGTCAGAAGCCAAATGACTCTGTTAGCCACACCTAGTGGGCGGACCTGGGAGGGGACTCATGATTCCCAGGACATGACCCCATGTGATTGGCCAGAGGCCATTAGGGGCTGACTTCAGGTAGCCCCTCCCTCTACTATGTTGAAAAGTTCTTAAATACTGTGTGTTTCCAAAATAAAATTGTTCTTAATTTTCATACTTTGACTAAGCATGTATTATTGACCCAGAGGCATATGCTTGTAGAGGAGCTCGTTCTGACTCCCTACCAAGGTGCTCCCAGGTACACTACCAAAGCAGCTAAGACTTATGCCTTTGTACCGACAAAGACTGTCCATAGGTCTAGAGTCACCCAAACTTAGGTCTAAACCTACTGGGAATAAGAGTCCTAGGATACTCTAGATCCCATCATCATAGTAGGTTGTGACAATTGGTGTCAGTCGTGGGAGGCTCTACAGAAAGACCGAGAATGGAGCAGCAATACGAGAAATGGTCCTCAGCGGAGCTAAGGGAGGCGATGAAGCAGAAAGGAATCCCTAGGAGGAAGGGAGACCAACGAGCAGTGATGATTGCAGCTCTGAGAAAAAATGATGCGGAGCAGGGGGAAGCAGAGGATTTGGGTGAGGTACCACCAAGGGCTCCAAGACCCCAACCAGAGCAAGACATCACCAAAGAGGCAACAAGGAGGTATGAAGAAGCTAGACGCTTATACCCCAGGGAGATGACCGCACAAGAGGTGGGCAACTTACTGGACCAGCATTACCAGAGAATCTGGCAGGAGAGCACTGGGGAGCGGGATCAAGCTCAGCAAAGGCTTGGTTGCCGCACAGAGGAATTGCCAGTACGAGTTAAGGTGGCATACCAGAACTTTAAGAAGTTCCAGGATGGTATGGACAATATGGACAAATTCCTTCAGGAGTTTGAGCAGCAATGTGGGGTCCAAGATATTCCCTATGGAGAATGGGCCAAATTGCTGCTAAACAAGTTAACAGGAAGGGCCAGTGCGGCATGTGGAGCCCTTCCACGGGAACAAGCCCAGGATTACAAATATTTATTCACGGTATTGCTGAGCAGATATACTGTGACGCCTGAGACATTTTTGGATAGATTCAGGGCCACCAACAAAGGACCCGCAGACACTCATGTGGAAGTTATGTGCAGGTTAAGGCGAGCTTGTACCCAGTGGTGGTCTACACAAGGAGCCATCACAGCCAAACAGATATTGGAAGTGGTACTGATGGAACAATTCCTGAACATTTGCTCCTCAGAAGTCAGTGACTGGTTGCAAGATCAAAAACCGACCACTGCAGACCAAGCAGCTGCGCTGGCAGATCGGTTTATCAGCACCAGGGCCAAAAGAGTGTCCCAAGGAACAAAACCTAGCCTGAATACGGGTAGGGGCCCCAGAGAGGTGGTACCAGCACGATCAGCTCCTGAGATGCGTAATGCGCCCTGGGCACGGCCAGTAAAAACATCTGACCACAGGGGTACCAAGTCCCAGCCTGCTCCCAGCACACAATGGGGGACCAAACCAATGAACTCAGAATGCTACAACTGCAACCATCGAGGTCACTTTGCTAAGGATTGTCCTTTAGGCACCCAAAAACTCTAGAAGACCTCCCCCCCGCCATGTACATTATTTGGGGGAGTGAACTGAGGGGCTGGCGAGCTCCAACGCAGCTCTTTGGGAGCCAGAAGCAGAGGGAGGATATCAAGGGGTCTATACTGTAAGGAACCCGCAGAAGCTGTCTGGAGAACAACATAGGCAAGCTGTGTGGCTACAAGGACACCAAGCTACTGGCTACCGTGACTCTGGATCAGTAGTCACAGTAGTCCTACCCAAATGGGTATGCCCTACAGATTCTATCCAAAAGGAAATGTGGGTGATGGTAGCAGGAGGAGAACATTTAACCATCCCCATGGCTTGCATTAATTTGGTCTGGGGCATGGGGAACCAAAGCAAGGAAGTGGGAGTCATGGATGGGCTCCCTGCGGATGTTTTACTGGGCAATGATTTGGGCCACATGATGAGCCAATATGTACAGCCCATTACCAGAGCTTAAGCCAAGAGCAACCAACCTGGAGAGGCATACCAGGAGCAGAGGGGATACCCAAGACCTGAGGCAAGCCCATTGCTTGCTAATACGTTAACTTTAGGATGGGCTAAGGGAGAGGAGATCAGGGCAGTTCTGCAGAAAGACAAGACTTTGGCTGGTTTAAGGGACAGGGCAGCGCGAGGCAAAGGAGTGGATGACCTATACAGCGTTATCTGGGATAAGGGGTTGTTATATAGGGTTACGGTACCTATAAATAATGAGGTAGGCAGAGAACTCAGGAAAAAAATAGTGGTTCCCCAGCTATATAGGGGCAAGTTGCTACAAATAGCACATGAAATACCCCTGGGAGGGCACTTAGGGGAGAAGAAAACCCGGAGTAGAGTGAAAGAGATATTTTTCTGGCCAGGGTTGGATAAGGATGTAAAGGAGTTTTGCCATTCTTGTGATGCCTGCCAAAGGAACAGGCCTCTCAAGAAGACCAGCACGGCCAAGTTACAGTCCCTCCCAGTAATGGAAGAATGTTGCTCTGGAGTTTCAAACCAGTAAATGAAGATAGTTTATATAAGTTGGAGATTATGGCAACCAAAGAGGATGATTCTAAAATAATATCGAAATGTAGTAGAGCAATGTCTGATGAACCTATTTTTATAAAATCGAGCGCAATATTAGCCTGGGAAGCAGAATTAAACCTCACAGTACGACAACTTCTGTACACTATGTTATAGGCTTACTGTGAGACCTACATGGTAATAACTTGTGTACAATATATTATAGGATCACTGTAGGAGCTACATGGGAATAACTTGTGTGTACACTATGTACCGAAACCTTCCGACACTTTCTGCAATTAAACACGTCTTAGCAGGATAACAAATCTCTCACTTTAATATAAGATTATATATGACAGTAATTCTTTATTATTTAAAAGATGGAAAATAAAAAACACAATTTTTTAAATTGCTGATTATAACAATACAGTATATTCTTAAAGGCTCACAAGACTCCTACTGTATGGGGTCTGTGTTGTGTAACTAGATTATTACTTTTATTATGTATGAGTTTTTTGATGCTTAATAAAATATGACCTGGAAGAGAAGCCTTTTCCATATTTCTGGCAATAAAATGGTTTCTCTTCTGTATGAATCCTTTTGTGTGCTACCAGATTTGATCTATACGCAAAGCTTTTCCCACATTCCTGACAAATCCATGGCTTCTCTCCTGTTTGAACTCTTTGGTGTTCAAGCATTGCAAACTTTTCAGAAAATACTTTGTCACACTCAGAACAAGTAAATGGCTTCTCTCCTGTATGAGTTCTAATGGGTTCAGCTAGATGTGCCTTTTGAGAGAAACCTTTCCCACACTCTTGGCAAACAAATGGCTTCTCTCCTGTATGAGTTCTATGGTGTACAGCTAATTGTGTCTTTTGAGAGAAACCTTTCCCACACTCTTGGCACACATATGGCTTCTCTCCTGTATGAGTCATCTTATGTACTAACAGAACTTGCTTCCGTGTGAAACCTTTCCCACACTTTTGGCAAACAAATGGCTTCTCCCCCGTATGAGTTAAATGGTGTTCAATCAGTTGTGAACATCTAAAGAGCTCGTTACCACAATCAGAACCAGTATGTGACTTTTGCCTAGTATGAGTTACGTGCTGTGCCACCACATCTGACTCTGCAGTGACTACTAAATCACATTCTTGGCACACATGTGGCTTCTTCTCTGTATGAGTTTTATCATGGCTTGGCATTAGTGAGAAATCTTTCCCACATTGCTGGCAAAATGGCTTCTGGCCTGTATGAGCTCTTCGATGTCTGGCCACTTGTGACTTCCGTCTTACATATGATGCTTTTTTATCCTTCCTTTCTTTTATTCTGGTGTGAAGCTTTGCACAGTTTGAGGTGTCCTTTCTTGCTCTCCTGGTTCTATAGATAAAGTTCTTACTTTGAGGACATGTTTCTTGTTCATCTTGATAGGACTCTGAATTAACAGCAGTAATTACTTTGTCACACAATGCATATTCTTTCACCAGGATCATCTCAGAGCTCTGTTCTTGAGCGTAACCAGACACGGCGTAATCATCATCTACTTTAGTGTCTTCTGAAGAGGATGGTGTCTGGGATTCTATTTTCATCTGCCCGCTCATTAATTCATCTGTTGGTAAGGACAGAACTGAAAGATAATAAATATACATATGAAATACCCCAAATAACATGGTACCGTAAGAGGTGATGTCTCTTTATTATGTCTTTTACTATCATAAATTATTAGTTTTAGGTTCACTCAATGTTTTCTCATCTTTATTCCCTTTAGCAAGAAATGAGGAATACAATGCATTGCCAGGTTTTCCATGCTCTTTAAAAATTAAGTAAAAAAAAATAACTTGGTATTGGGGAGACAAAGTCAAAGTCAAAGCAATATTCAGTATAATATTTATTGTCAAATATTTCTTTGCAAATCAGTCTCCAGTTGAGCTCATTGTCATTAAGGGAGGGAAGGTTTTCTTGCTTTAACAACATTATGTATATGTAACTTTGTGCCTGAAAAAATTAGCCCTCTGCTAGACAAAGCCACCTCCACCATTGCAGTTAAGGTGGGTAAGACCCGTAGGTGCAGAATTTGATCTTTGTTTAATGTAAGTTTAATATTGAATATTACATTATTGTATATCATTGAACGTGAATGTTATAAATGACTAATGGGCCTTTAATATAATGTTACAGTAAATTGTTGTTCCCTTTGCATACTCAGTGAAATATGATTGGTTATCTTTGGTTTACAGAAAAACAAACTGGTTTCAGATGATGATACAATTTATTCATCAAAAACAATAATCTCCTTTTATATATATATATATATATATATATATATATATATATATATATATATATATATATTACAGCTACTGAGTCCCATCATTGGTTTACTCCTGTGGCGAAATGGCACACAAGGAAATATCAATAGCGGGGTATTCCTGTCACAATCAGCAATGATCAAGGACTTTTTCAGTTATTTTAATAAGTATGACAGCCTTAATAAGATGAGAAAATTAGCTATTTTTGTTGAAATAGAGGCAAATGAGGGCATATGCAGGACTATTGAAGATTAGCCCAACCAGAACCACTGCAAGACTCACACAAGTCTATACAGGTGTGAAAAAAAAAGGTTTTTATTGGGGTGGGGAAACAAGGATGTATATGTGACTGTCCCTTTAAGGATGCCACCCCTTACTCACCCCTAGTTTCGGGCCTCTCCTGGTCCCATTTCCATCATGTCAGGCTACCCACATGATTGTACTGTTGCTGTAACCTGCTGTTTCCTTTGTGAGAATGAGAGTCCTAGAGGCTGTCTAAACAGGCCGGCTGTCTTATTGACTAGTATAGATGTTGTTTAAATGGGTAAGTAAACCAGAAAAGAAGTTTTACGTGCCTTACCAGCTATCCCTTTATTCAGGTAAAGTGGGGTAATTGATACCCCTTTGAACCAATGTCGGAGGTTAACCACAAAAACATTACATGGTTTTCAACCCCAGTCCCTTGGTTTAGACTCCCTAAATCTGGCTATAGGATAATTATGACGACTCTTGTTAAACAGAAAATAGCAGTGATATAGAAGTTGGGTTCCTAGGTGATGGACCAAACCAGAATAAGGTCTTGTGACACTCACATTCAGGCTGCGCCGATATGGGTAGTAAGGATAAGGGAGGGGAAATCTAGTCAGCTGTCCTAGACTCTTGGGCCAATATCTCTCTATAATTATAGTCTTATAATTAGGCTACCCTGTCCAGTCACAAAGTCCAGTAATTAGTAACAAAGCCCAACAAGTGGTCACGTAAATCAACCCTTGGGGAAACCCCATAGATTCTTTCACCGTTTCTAAACTTGAAATTCACCCAATCCGCAACAGATCAATCGACCCATGTTTGGTGGATCCCCAAGCAATGTGCGAAGGGCCTACTATAATCAATAGTGATTGGCCCATGGCTGACATGGGGGGAAATATAAATGTGAGAAGGGACCATACCGGCAATTTGCACAATATGTTGTTCTATGTCAATAATTGTACAGATTTCTTTGTTGTAATGTGGTACAAGAAGGAGCTCCTGGGAATAAAGTTTATTCCCTCTTTGGAGCACATAGAAATTGTATTTATTTATTGAGGAAGACGTGTATGTGTAAAACTTGTCCTACACCTTGAAACCTAGGGATAGGATTGGTCAGCTTGGGCCAATTCAAGCCCAACTGAATACTGGGTTGCGACATGTCCCACATATTTGTCTCTATAATTACACAAATCATATGTTGTTCTTGCTGAAACCATCCATAGTATTCAGACTTATACTCCCGAGGACCTTGTTACAGAGCAACCTATCTCTATTATGTTGATCTTGTGACTTCTGAGACAAATAGCAAGACACAAGTAAGTAAGAGCAGACTCTCAAAGAAGGAAGCAACTAGCATTGATGACTCCTTGTTAAGAGGTGTGGATGAAGAAAGTAAAAGAATGAAAATAAGTAACTCCTTACTCCTGTACACAAGGATTACATGTTAAGAAGGGTTAAGATAAAAAAGCTAGACGGCTGGCTTGATGTAACTGTATACTTTAGGAAGAATGACCTGGTTAGGGACAATATCAGAGTATTTTGTGGGCTGGATTAACAGTGTAGCCATGGGCCATCGTCTGTGTCTTTTTCTGTGATTCTGCCTGTGCATGAGGAAGGAAGTGACTATTGTACTATACAATTGAATAATTGACTATGGAAAATGAGCAATCAAGTTACTTTGTTTAAAAAATATTTACTATAAGTCATTTAATGTAGTGTGTAGGGTTAGTCATATATATCCTGCCTTGTATCATGCATCCCTCCGACATGTCATACATGTACACTTACCCATGCTGGGATTTCCCTGGATTTCCATCTCCTTGGCTTCCTGATGACTCCCCACACTCGGCTCTTGTAGTTGTTCAGTGCTTTGCACACTATCAGTATTGGCCTCATCTGTGCACATACCTGTCTTGTGAGCCCTCCTTGTGGGCTAATTAATTTCAATTAGTTTGGAAATCTGCGATTAACACTTCATATTTGGAGCTCTACTTTAAAATTACACAAAGGTGTATTTTACCCCCAGTTTATGGAAAAATTTAATTTCCAACCAGATGATTTATGCTGGAAAGAATGTGGCAAGAAAGGCACGACATTACACGTATGGTGGGAATGCCATAAGATCAATGCATTATGGGTAAAATGCTTCTCAGAAATATCAAAGATATGTAATAAACATCTAATAGGTACTCCTCAGATGGCTTTATTCCACTTAGACATAGACACGGTTGTGCCTCGTGAAAGATTTCTAATCTCTCATATTCTCCTAATTGTAAAAAACTGCCAGACATTCCTGGATAGTTTGTCCAACTTCTCATAGAAACATTATGGGATATTTTATATCAACTTCCAACATCACAATGTTACCTGAGATCCTGTTTGTTGGGATTCCCAAAGTCCTGAGTGTTTGGTGATTCTCCATCATCACGTCCTTGTAAAGCTCCTTGTGTCCTTCTATATACTCCCACTCCTCCATAGAGAAATAGACGACAACATCATCACACTTTATAGGGATCTGAAACACACACAATCCCATTCATACCTGACACCGAGACTGGCTCTGTTAGAGTCTGTTACTGATAGAGAGTCAGGAGAGGAAGATAACGTTACGGAGAACATGTAGATAGACACACAGAGAAGATAGGAAAACACACCCATCCAGATAGAGCATGGACAGTAATGGGAGTCACTGTGTCCTGGTATAATGTCACATTGTCCAGCAGTGCTCACTTCTCCAGCCACGTGCCCAGATAGAGCTTGGTCAGTAAATGGAGTCACTGTGTCCTGGTATAATGTCACATTGTCCAGCAGTGCTCACCTCTCCAGTCACAGGTCCAGATAGACAGTAAAGGGAGTCACTGTGTCCTGAAGCTGGTATAATTTAAATTCATGACCCTAACGTATAAATCCCTCAACAATAATGCACCCCCTTATATCTCTCCTTTCTTCTCAAAATCCTCCCTCACCCTCTCTCTATTTCTGCTAATTACTATCTTCTTTCCTCCTCTTATTACCTCCTTTCATTCCCACCTTCAGGGCTTTTATTCTGTTGCCCCAAGTCTCTGGAACCTTCTTACCTTGCTCCACTAGACTTTCCTCCTGTCTCAAGTCCTCCAAAACCTCACTAAAAATTAAGCTTATCAGCTTCATCTTGAATATGCCCAATGTATCCATCACCTTCCAAATCCCTCAGATTGTAAGTTTGAGAGTTTTTAATCGTAGATGCTTGAAAAAGTACTTTATATGTAAGATTCTAAGCTCTAAAAAAGGGCTCACTAACGATTTAATCTGTATTGGTATTGTTTTTAAGTTCTGTTTCATCCTAATAATAATAATAATACTAATTGACCGGCAGTGCTCACCTCTCCAGTCACAGGTCCAGATAGAGTTTGGTCATTAAAAAGGGTCACTGTGTGCTGGTATAATGTCATATTGTCGAGCAGTGTTCACCTCTCCAGTCACAGGCTCTCATAGAGTTTGGTCATTAAATGGGGTCACTGTGTCCTGGTATAATGTCCCATTGTCCAGCAGTGCTCACCTCTCCAGTCACAGGTCCAGATAAAGCTTGGTCAGTGATGGGAGTCACTGTGTAATGGTATAATGTCACATTGTCCAGCAGTGCTCACCTCTATAGTCACAGGTCCAGATAAAGCTTGGTCAGTAATGGGAGTCACTGTGTCCTGGTATAATGTCACATTATCCAGCAGTGCTCACCTCTGCAGTCACAGGTTCAGATAGAGCTTGGTCAGTAATGGAAGTCACTGTGTCTTGGTATAATGTCACATTGTCCAGCAGCACTCACTGCTCCAGTCACAGGTCCATATAGAGCTTGGACAGTAATGGGAGTCACGGTGTCCTGGTATAATGTCACATTGTCTAGCAGTGCTCACCTCTCCAGTCACGGGTCCAGATAGAGCTTGGTCAGTGATGGGAGTCACTGTATCCTGGTATAAAGTCACATTGTCCAGCAGTACTCACCTCTCCAGCCACATGCCCACAGAGAGCTTGGTCAGTAAAGGGAGTCACTGTGTCCTGGTATAATGCCACATTGTCCAGCAGTGCTCACCTCTCCAGTCACAGGTTCCGATGGAGCTTGGTCAGTAATGGGAGTCACTGTGTCCTGGTATAATGTCACATTGTCCAACAGTGCTCACCTCTTCAGCCACATGCCCACAGAGAGCTTGGTCAGTAAAGGGAGTCACTGTGTCCTGGTATAATGCCACATTGTCCAGCAGTGCTCACCTCTCCATTCACAGGTCCAGATAGAGCTTGGTCAATAATGGGAGTCACTGTGTCCCAGTAAAATGTCCCATTATCCTGCAATGCTCACCTCTCCAGTCCCATATCCAGATAGAGCTTGGTCAGTAAAGGAAGTCACTGTGTCCTGGTATAAGTCAAATAGTCCAGCAGTACTCACCTCTCCAATCACAGGTACAGATAGAGCTTGGTCACTAATGGAGTCACTGTGTCCTGATATAATGTCAAATTGTCCAGCAGTGTTCACCTCTCCAGTCACAGGTCCAGATAGTGCTTGGTCAGTGATGGGAGTCACTGTGTAATGGTATAATGTCACATTGTCCAGCAGTACTCACCTCTCCAGTCACAGGTCCAGATAGAGCTTGGTCAGTAATCAGAGTCACTGTGTCCTGGTATAATGTCACATTGTCCAGCAGTGCTCACCCATCCAGTCACAGGTTCAGATAGAGCTTGGTCAGTAATGGGAGTCACTGTGTCCTGGTATAATATCACATTGTCCAGCTGTGCACACCTCTCCAGTCACAGGTCCAGATAGAGCTTGGACAATAATTGGAGTCACTGTGTCCAGGTATAATGTCCCATTATCCACCAATGCTCACCCATCCAGTCACAGGTGCAGATAGTGCTTGGTCAGTGATGGGAGTCACTGTGTCCTGGTATAATGTCACATTGTCCAGCAGCGCTCACCTTTCCAGTCACAGGTTCAGATAGAGATTGGTCACTAATATGAGTCACTGTGTCCTGGTATAATGTCCCATTGTCCAGCAGTGCTCACCTGTCCAGTCACAGGTCCAGATAGAGCTTGGTCAGTAATCAGAGTCACTGTGTCCTGGTATAATGTCACATTGTCCAGCAGTGCTCACCTCTCCAGTCACAGGTCCAGATAGAGCTTGGTCAGTAATGGGAGTCACTGTGTCCTGGTATAATGTCCCATTGTCCAGCAGTGCTCACCTCTCCAGTTACAGGTCTAGATGGAGATTGGTCACTAATATGAGTCAATGTGTCCTGGTATAATGTCACATTGTCCAGCAGCGCTCACCTCTCCAGTCACAGGTTCAGATAGAGCTTGGTCAGTAATGGGAGTCACTGTGTCCTGTTATAATGTCCCATTGCCCAGCAGTGCTCACCTCTCCAGTCACAAGTCCAGATAGAGCTTGGTCAGTAATCAGAGTCACTGTGTCCTGGTAAAATGTCACATTGTCCAGCAGTGCTCACCTCTCCAGTTACAGGTCTAGATGGAGATTGGTCACTAATATGAGTCAATGTGTCCTGGTATAATGTCACATTGTCCAGCAGCGCTCACCTCTCCAGTCACAGGTTCAGATAGAGCTTGGTCAGTAATGGGAGTCACTGTGTCCTGTTATAATGTCCCATTGCCCAGCAGTGCTCACCTCTCCAGTCACAAGTCCAGATAGAGCTTGGTCAGTAATAGAGTCACTGTGTCCTAGTATGATGTCACATTGTCCAGCAGTGCTCACCTCTCCAGTCACAGGTCCAGATAGAGCTTGGTCAGTAATAAGAGTCACTGTGTCCTGGTATAATGTCACATTGTCCAGCAGTGATCACCTCTCCAGTCACAGGTCCAGATAGTGCTTGGTCAGTGATGGGAGTCACTGTGTAATGGTATAATGTCACATTGTCCAGCAGTGCTCACCTCTCCAGTCACAGGTCCAGATAGTGCTTCGTCAGTGATGGGAGCCACTGTGTAATGGTATAATGTCCCATTGTCCAGCAGTGCTTACCTCTCCAGTCACAGGTCCAGATATAGCTTGGTCAGTAATCAGAGTCACTGTGTCCTGGCATAATGTCACATTGTCCAGCAGCGCTCACCTCTCCAGTCACAGGTCCAGATAGTGCTTGGTTCAGTGATGGGAGTCACTGTGTAATGGTATAATGTCACATTGTCCAGCAGTGCTCAACTCTCCAATCACAGGTTCAGATAGAGCTTGGTCAGTAATGGGAGTCACTGTGTCCTGGTATAATGTCACATTGTCCAGCAGTGCTCACCTCTCCAGTCACAGGTCCAGATAGCGCTTGGTCAGTAATGGGAGTCACTGTGTCCTGTTATAATGTCCCATTGTCCAGCAGTGCTCACCTCTCCAGTCACAGGTCCAAATAGAGCTTGGTCAGTAATCAGAGTCACTGTGTCCTGGTATAATGTCACATTGTCCAGCAGTGCTCACCTCTCCAGTCACAGGTCTAGATAAAGCTTGGCCAGTAATGGAAGTCATTGTTTTCTGGTATAATATCACATTGTCCAGCAGTGCTCACCTCTCCAGTCACAGGTCCAGATTGAGCTTGGCCAGTAATGGAAGTCATTGTGTCCTGGTATAATATCACATTGTCCAGCAGTGCTCACCTCTCCAGTCACAGGTCCAGATAGAGCTTGGTCAATAATGGGAGTCACTGTGTCAAGGTATAATGTCCCATTATCCAGCAGTGGTAACCTGTCCAGTCACAGGTAAAGATAGTGCTTGGTCAGTGATGGGAGTCACTGTGTCCTGGTATAATGTCAAATTGTCCAGCAGCGCTCACCTCTCCAGTCACAGGTTGAGATAGAGCTTGGTCAATAATGGGAGTAACTGTGTCAAGGTATAATGTCCCATTATCCAGCAGTGCTAACCTGTCCAGTCACAGGTAAAGATAGTGCTTGGTCAGTGATGGGAGTCACTGTGTCCTGGTATAATGTCCCATTGCCCAGCAGTGCTCACCTCTCCAGTCACAAGTCCAGATAGAGCTTGGTCAGTAATAGAGTCACTGTGTCCTAGTATGATGTCACATTGTCCAGCAGTGCTCACCTCTCCAGTCACAGGTCCAGATAGTTCTTGGTCAGTGATGGGAGTCACTGTGTAATGGTATAATGTTACATTGTCCAGAAGTGCTCACCTCTCCAGTCACAGGTCCAGATAGAGCTTGGTCAGTAATGGAAGTCATTGTTTTCTGGTATAATATCACATTGTCCAGCAGTGCTCACCTCTCCAGTCACAGGTCCAGATTGAGCTTGGCCAGTAATGGAAGTCATTGTGTCCTGGTATAATATCACATTGTCCAGCAGTGCTCACCTCTCCAGTCACAGGTCCAGATAGAGCTTGGTCAGTAATGAGAGTCACTGTGTCCTAGTATGATGTCACATTATCCAGCAGTGCTCACCTCTCCAGTCAAAGGTTCAGATAGAGCTTGGTCAGTAATCAGAGTCACTGTGTCCTGGTATAATGTCCCATTGTCCAGCAGTGCTCACCTCTCCAGTCACAGGTCCAGATAGAGCTTGGTCAGTAATGGAAGTCATTGTGTCCTGGTATAATGTCACATTGTCCAGCAGTGCTCACCTCTCCAGTCACAGGTCCAGATTGAGCTTGGCCAGTAATGAGAGTCACTGTGTCCTAGTATGATGTCACATTATCCAGCAGTGCTCACCTCTCCAGTCAAAGGTTCAGATAGAGCTTGGTCAGTAATCAGAGTCACTGTGTCCTGGTATAATGTCCCATTGTCCAGCAGTGCTCACCTCTCCAGTCACAGGTCCAGATAGAGCTTGGTCAGTAATGGAAGTCATTGTGTCCTGGTATAATGTCACATTGTCCAGCAGTGCTCACCTCTCCAGTCACAGGTCCAGATTGAGCTTGGCCAGTAATGGAAGTCATTGTGTCCTGGTATAATATCACATTGTCCAGCAGTGCTCACCTCTCCAGTCACAGGTCCAGATAGAGCTTGGTCAATAATGGGAGTCACTGTGTCAAGGTATAATGTCCCATTATCCAGCAGTGCTAACCTGTCCAGTCACAGGTAAAGATAGGGCTTGGTCAGTGATGGGAGTCACTGTGTCCTGGTATAATGTCAAATTGTCCAGCAGCGCTCACCTCTCCAGTCACAGGTTCAGATAGAGATTGGTCAGTAATGAGAGTCACTGTGTCCTGGTATAATGTCCCATTGTCCAGCAGTGCTCACCTCTCCAGTCACAGGTCCAGATAGAGCTTGGTCAGTAATGGGAGTCACTGTGTCCTTGTATAATGTACCATTGCCCAGCAGTGCTCACCTCTCCAGTCACAAGTCCAGATAGAGCTTGGTCAGTAATAGAGTCACTGTGTCCTAGTATGATGTCACATTGTCCAGCAGTGCTCACCTCTCCAGTCACAGGTCCAGATAGTTCTTGGTCAGTGATGGGAGTCACTGTGTAATGGTATAATGTCACATTGTCCAGAAGTGCTCACCTCTCCAATCACAGGTCCAGATAGAGCTTGGTCAGTAATGGAAGTCATTGTTTTCTGGTATAATATCACATTGTCCAGCAGTGCTCACCTCTCCAGTCACAGGTCCAGATTGAGCTTGGCCAGTAATGGAAGTCATTGTGTCCTGGTATAATATCACATTGTCCAGCAGTGCTCACCTCTCCAGTCACAGGTCCAGATAGAGCTTGGTCAGTAATGAGCGTCACTGTGTCCTAGTATGATGTCACATTATCCAGCAGTGCTCACCTCTCCAGTCAAAGGTTCAGATAGAGCTTGGTCAGTAATGGGAGTCACTGTGTCCTGGTATAATGTCCCATTGTCCAGCAGTGCTCACCTCTCCCATCACAGGTCCAGATAGAGCTTGGTCAGTAATGGAAGTCATTGTGTCCTGGTATAATATCACATTGTCCAGCAGTGCTCACCTCTCCATTCACAAGTCCAGATAGAGCTTGGTAAATAATGGGAGTCACTGTGTCAAGGTATAATGTCCCATTATCCAGCAGTGCTCACCTCTCCAGTCACAGGTCCAGATAGTGCTTGGTCAGTAATGGGAGTCACTGTGTCCTGGTATAATGTCACATTGTCCTGCAGCGCTCACCTCTCCAGTCACAGGTCCAGATAGAGCTTGGTCAGTAATGGGAGTCACTGTGTCCTGGTATAATGTCCCATTATCCAGCAGTGCTCACCTCTCCAGTCAAAGGTTCAGATAGAGCTTGGTCAGTAATGGGAGTCACTGCGTCCTGGTATAATGTCCCATTGTCCAGCAGTGCTCACCTCTCCAGTCACAGGTCCAGATAGAGCTTGGTCAGTAATCAGAGTCACTGTGTCCTGGTAAAATGTCACATTGTCCAGCAGTGCTAACCTCTCCAGTCACAGGTCCAGATAGAGCTTGGTCAGGAATGGAAGTCATTGTGTCCTGGTATAATGCCACATTGTCCAGCAGTACTCACCTCTCCAGTTAGCTGGTGAATGTGGGGGGAATTCTTCTTCACAATGGTGTATTCCTACAGGATGATAGAGGGACATGTCAGACATCAGTGCAGGTAGTTAATGTGTGACATATTCTTACTTGCACTATATCCCTCACCTTACCACATCAATATTTCCTTTTCAGTGACCTCCTCTAATCCAGACTGTAAAAGTCTCACACACACACAGAGCTTATGTATCTTCAGGCAGATTATTATATTGTGCCATATAGATAGTATAACTTGTAGAGATAAATGTCCAAGAACACATTATAATGCATCACTTTCTCTCTCCATTCAAACATGTCTCCTCCTCCACCAAATTCAGTCACAAGGACCTGTTTGTTGGTCTGTGATCGTTCTCTACTTCTACCAATTCTTATCTATTTATAACATAATATTTAACCATTTGTTTTCCTTTTCCTTTATTACTGGACATTGTTTAACATCAGCACAAAGATTGAGGTGATAATAAAAGTAAATGTGATAAAAGTGGTGTCATTATGACGTTGTCCAGAAGCTCTCACCTCTCCAGTCAGCAGGTAGATCATCTCCAAGGCCTGGTGTAAGAATCTCTCAGCGACCGTCTCCGTGTTCTTTTTATCCTCACACATTTTGTTTCTAATTAGTAAGTTAATAGGATTCTGCAAAAAAAGTCAAAATAAATTGCACTTTGTTTTAGATGCACCTGTAAATCATTTAATCAAAAACAAATTCAGAAATGGATCTGTTTGTTATCAAAATAGTTAGGGAACCCCATGACCCATAAACATAGTACTTCAGGAACTTATGGCTCTACAGGGCATAATAAAGTACAACTGAGTTTAAAAGGGTAAAAAAGACACTTGTATGTCAAGTATGTTTCTGTGACCACAGCCCTTACGTGGAGACATGTGTAATAAGGTATTGTGGTACCTGCTTCTCTTTCTACCCCAAAGGAGCCAATTCCAGTGTTTCCCAAGGGAATCTTTTTCCTGGACCAGGACAAGATGGACATGACACACTTGGGGTTTGTTACTTGCCCGGGTTACCCATTTTATAACCATGGTTTCTCTGTTTTGGCTTTCTATGGCTGGAAACCCTCATCCCCAGTGAATACTTCTTGTGTCTGTGTATTGTTTTGGCATTGTGTAGCTAAGTGCTTGTTATTTGTATATGTCTTTTTGTAATTAATATATTATGGTTCTAGTATTGTCTGTGAGGACAGTTCTAATATGTCCATTATGAAACTAACACAGTGGGGCATCCTGCTGAGTGATTAGGTTAGCTTCCTATCTGAATTGTGTTAAATGTTTTACTCTGCACCCTTATTGAATTACCAGGACTTGTTTCTGCTCCCATGTATATAAGTCCCTATGTGTTTCAGTAAAGATCATTACCCCTTTTTTGAAAGTATACAGTCATGTCAGCTGTATTTCTAAGAGGTATAAAAGAGCTTTTAATAGCTAGGGAATCCTGCATCATCCTTCATGAACTGCCTTCCTGCTCTCCACAGATCCTAAAGCAGCTCCTTCCAGGGAAATCCCTAGCTCCGATACACAGAAACTTGCAGAATAGCTAACCAGTGGGTCCACTCATTGGCCGGCCCAGCTTGTCCTTCCTTGTTACAGTACCAAAAGTACAATATTAGCATTTTCAGATAAATCTGAGTATTAGAAAATTTTGTTTTTGAGTATAGAAATCAATTTTGTGTTTTGTACATCACATCCTGAGAGCTGGACGATGGGGTGGGTGTTTGTAGTGGTCAGTGGAGCGAGTGGTGGTGGTGAAAGGAACTAGAAATTATAGATATATAATTTTTGCAGACCTTAAGATCTGACTATAACAGCTAATCAGTAGGTTAAAGAGAAGGACATTCCTGTGAATACCAACAAAGGTGAGTAATTAAGTTAACCATTTAAGACATAACATCAAATACTCTAAGAAACACAGCATGTCTGAATAATTTGAAGAATTGATTGTTTCCCCCTATTACGAGATATATGAAAGAAATGGCATATGTACAGAAAAAAGCAGTACAAGACTGAGAGACATGGAAGGGTTTTGGATTTCACTATGAATATAAAATAAAAGGCTATCTAATATGAATGTGAGTGACAGTGTGCGTATGAAAGCGTGTGTGTGTCTGTGTGAGTGACAGTCTTGGGTACAGAATGGGATATAAGTAAAGGAGGTGTGTGAGGATGAGCGGGTGCCCTTGAGGTGTTAGTGGGGTGTCCATACAAGGGGTATGCTGTGGGGTTCTCCATGTTGTACCCATACCAGAGGTGTCATGGGGGTCTTAGTGGGGTATCCATACCAGTGGTGGGCTGAGGGATATTAGTGGTGTACCATTTACAGTGGTGTCATGGGAGTCTTAGTGGGGTACCCATACAGGGGTGCCCAGGGATTGTTATTGGACAAAGACATAGGAAAAAGAGACAGCTCAGAGATAATCTCAAACCAAAGTTACTAAAATAATTGGATTGAACCTTCACAAATACTTTACTTGTAATCACTATGTATTAATATGTACACACAGCTCCTCATGCTGATACAATATAATTATATTATAATTATACACACAAAACTTTATATTATAGATACTAGCATGACTATGTGTTACTTCCATGCATTAAATACATAATTGGTTTGCACAATTTTTTTTTTCATGTATTCATTTTACAATGAAACACTGAGCTCTACATGCAATATATATATATATATTATCTATGTCCTCACTCCCTCATCACTATATATACACTCACTACAGATAGATAGATAGATAGATAGATAGATAGATAGATTGATATATAGGGGGTCTTGGTGGAGCTCCCATACCATATACTCACTCCCTCTACACTATAAGAAGGCACCATTGCCTATTTTCTTCCGGAAAAGTCTCCGGGAGCCTCATTAGCGTCGGCGTCGGGGATGTCCGTGAGTGCGGATGTAAGTGCTTTTTTTTTTTTTACAGGGAATGGCAGAAGAGGAGCAGGAGGAGGCCGGAAACATTGCGGGGAGGTAAGTACAATGTAGATTATGTTTATTCTGTTTTTATGTTTATATATATTGTATTAATGTTATGTTTTTTTTAACAGGTGCCGCGCCGAAGAAGAAGCACGGGACATGCCGGAAAGGTGAGTAGAATATTTAGAATGTTTATTTATTTACTGTAAACGTGTTGCACTAATTTTTTTAATTTTTTTTCCCTAGGTGCCTGATCTGAATGAACATCTGCAAAGGTAAGTGGTCTTAATTATTTTATTTTAGCTTAGAATTAGATTGTTTTATATATAGATAGCATTTATTGTATGTTAGCTAGGGGTATGTGTTTTATATAGATAGCATAGAATGTATTGTATATTAGATTGGGGTATTTATTAGACAGATTGGGGATGTATATTATATAGATAGGATGTGTATTAGATTGTGTTATCTATTTAGATAGATTGTGTGATGTATATTAGATATATATGATGTATATTAGATTATGGTATTTATTTAGATAGATTGGGGGATGTATACTAGATAGATAGAATGTATTGTATATAAAATAGGGGTGTATTGTATGTACTGTATGTATTTGTATTATATTGTCAGTATTGTATTGCATTGTATTGTATGTATTATATTGTATGTATTGTATGTATTTGTATTATATGTATTTCCTTTTCAGGTGTGTAATTTTTTTTTCTGTAGTGAGGTGGGGGGGGGGGGGGTTGTAATGTTTTTATTTTATTTTCTGTAATGTAGATTTTTTATTTTTTGTGACTTTAGGCTTTTTTATTTTCTGTAATTAAATGATGGGGGTTATTAGGGGGTAGGTAGGTAGTGTAGGTGTTAATAGGTTAGTGTAGAGGGTTTTTAGTTGATATTTAATGTTTTATTGGGGGTATAGTGCAGTGTAGTGTTTATACTTAGTGTCATGATGGTCCTTGAGGACCGTCATGGCACTTATGTGGTTAATGTTGGGTTGTAACAGGCCCATAATGGCCATTATCATGACCCACTCTCTGGCTGGGGTCTGTTGACCGGATTTGGGTGACTCTGGACCTAGGTAGCTTTGATTACAGGAACATCATGTCTCAGCCTTGGGTTAGACTGAGCAATATTGACAGTAAATCTGACGAATCTTACTGCAAGCATATGTCTCCTGGTAAATAATACATCTACACGCCACGTCTTGATGAAAATTATGAACAACGTTTTATTTTGGAACAACATATTTAAACACAGCACTCAAGGATAGGGGGAGTGGCTACCCTTAGCCAGCCCCAAATGACCTCTGGCCAATCATGCAGGGTCCCTACGTGGGAACCATGAGACTCCTCCCCAGGTCCACCCACTAGGTGGGGCTAACTAATTCATTTGGCTCTAGCTCCCAAGAGAGAGACATCTCCCTGCCCTCTGGACTTTGCCCTGATTCTCTGAGTGGGAATCCCTGTAGACCCCCTGGGGTTATGGTGCCTCAGTGTCTGTAAGGGACCCTATTGTTCCTGACTACTATCATTTCAAGTGTTTACCTTCAGGACCATATGGGCAAGCTCCTGGCTTATTGCTCACCCATGGGGGATGGTATTTAGCCTAAGAAACATTCCTTACTCATTTTCATATATGTTCCCATCACTCACCAGCCATGCTCACCTCTCCAGTCACAGGTCCAGATAGAGCTTGGTCAGTAATGGAAGTCATTGTTTTCTGGTATAATATCACATTGTCCAGCAGTGCTCACCTCTCCAGTCACAGGTCCAGATTGAGCTTGGCCAGTAATGGAAGTCATTGTGTCCTGGTATAATATCACATTGTCCAGCAGTGCTCACCTCTCCAGTCACAGGTCCAGATAGAGCTTGGTCAGTAATGAGAGTCACTGTGTCCTAGTATGATGTCACATTATCCAGCAGTGTTCACCTCTCCAGTCAAAGGTTCAGATAGAGCTTGGTCAGTAATCAGAGTCACTGTGTCCTGGTATAATGTCCCATTGTCCAGCAGTGCTCACCTCTCCAGTCACAGGTCCAGATAGAGCTTGGTCAGTAATGGAAGTCATTGTGTCCTGGTATAATGTCACATTGTCCAGCAGTGCTCACCTCTCCAGTCACAGGTCCAGATTGAGCTTGGCCAGTAATGGAAGTCATTGTGTCCTGGTATAATATCACATTGTCCAGCAGTGCTCACCTCTCCAGTCACAGGTCCAGATAGAGCTTGGTCAATAATGGGAGTCACTGTGTCAAGGTATAATGTCCCATTATCCAGCAGTGCTAACCTGTCCAGTCACAGGTAAAGATAGGGCTTGGTCAGTGATGGGAGTCACTGTGTCCTGGTATAATGTCAAATTGTCCAGCAGCGCTCACCTCTCCAGTCACAGGTTCAGATAGAGATTGGTCAGTAATGAGAGTCACTGTGTCCTGGTATAATGTCCCATTGTCCAGCAGTGCTCACCTCTCCAGTCACAGGTCCAGATAGAGCTTGGTCAGTAATGGGAGTCACTGTGTCCTGGTATAATGTCCCATTGCCCAGCAGTGCTCACCTCTCCAGTCACAAGTCCAAATAGAGCTTGGTCAGTAATAGAGTCACTGTGTCCTAGTATGATGTCACATTGTCCAGCAGTGCTCACCTCTCCAGTCACAGGTCCAGATAGTTCTTGGTCAGTGATGGGAGTCACTGTGTAATGGTATAATGTCACATTGTCCAGAAGTGCTCACCTCTCCAATCACAGGTCCAGATAGAGCTTGGTCAGTAATGGAAGTCATTGTTTTCTGGTATAATATCACATTGTCCAGCAGTGCTCACCTCTCCAGTCACAGGTCCAGATTGAGCTTGGCCAGTAATGGAAGTCATTGTGTCCTGGTATAATATCACATTGTCCAGCAGTGCTCACCTCTCCAGTCACAGGTCCAGATAGAGCTTGGTCAGTAATGAGCGTCACTGTGTCCTAGTATGATGTCACATTATCCAGCAGTGCTCACCTCTCCAGTCAAAGGTTCAGATAGAGCTTGGTCAGTAATGGGAGTCACTGTGTCCTGGTATAATGTCCCATTGTCCAGCAGTGCTCACCTCTCCCATCACAGGTCCAGATAGAGCTTGGTCAGTAATGGAAGTCATTGTGTCCTGGTATAATATCACATTGTCCAGCAGTGCTCACCTCTCCATTCACAAGTCCAGATAGAGCTTGGTAAATAATGGGAGTCACTGTGTCAAGGTATAATGTCCCATTATCCAGCAGTGCTCACCTCTCCAGTCAAAGGTTCAGATAGAGCTTGGTCAGTAATGGGAGTCACTGCGTCCTGGTATAATGTCCCATTGTCCAGCAGTGCTCACCTCTCCAGTCACAGGTCCAGATAGAGCTTGGTCAGTAATCAGAGTCACTGTGTCCTGGTAAAATGTCACATTGTCCAGCAGTGCTAACCTCTCCAGTCACAGGTCCAGATAGAGCTTGGTCAGGAATGGAAGTCATTGTGTCCTGGTATAATGCCACATTGTCCAGCAGTACTCACCTCTCCAGTTAGCTGGTGAATGTGGGGGGAATTCTTCTTCACAATGGTGTATTCCTACAGGATGATAGAGGGACATGTCAGACATCAGTGCAGGTAGTTAATGTGTGACATATTCTTACTTGCACTATATCCCTCACCTTACCACATCAATATTTCCTTTTCAGTGACCTCCTCTAATCCAGACTGTAAAAGTCTCACACACACACAGAGCTTATGTATCTTCAGGCAGATTATTATATTGTGCCATATAGATAGTATAACTTGTAGAGATAAATGTCCAAGAACACATTATAATGCATCACTTTCTCTCTCCATTCAAACATGTCTCCTCCTCCACCAAATTCAGTCACAAGGACCTGTTTGTTGGTCTGTGATCGTTCTCTACTTCTACCAATTCTTATCTATTTATAACATAATATTTAACCATTTGTTTTCCTTTTCCTTTATTACTGGACATTGTTTAACATCAGCACAAAGATTGAGGTGATAATAAAAGTAAATGTGATAAAAGTGGTGTCATTATGACGTTGTCCAGAAGCTCTCACCTCTCCAGTCAGCAGGTAGATCATCTCCAAGGCCTGGTGTAAGAATCTCTCAGCGACCGTCTCCGTGTTCTTTTTATCCTCACGCATTTTGTTTCTAATTAGTAAGTTAATAGGATTCTGCAAAAAAAGTCAAAATAAATTGCACTTTGTTTTAGATGCACCTGTAAATCATTTAATCAAAAACAAATTCAGAAATGGATCTGTTTGTTATCAAAATAGTTAGGGAACCCCATGACCCATAAACATAGTACTTCAGGAACTTATGGCTCTACAGGGCATAATAAAGTACAACTGAGTTTAAAAGGGTAAAAAAGACACTTGTATGTCAAGTATGTTTCTGTGACCACAGCCCTTACGTGGAGACATGTGTAATAAGGTATTGTGGTACCTGCTTCTCTTTCTACCCCAAAGGAGCCAATTCCAGTGTTTCCCAAGGGAATCTTTTTCCTGGACCAGGACAAGATGGACATGACACACTTGGGGTTTGTTACTTGCCCGGGTTACCCATTTTATAACCATGGTTTCTCTGTTTTGGCTTTCTATGGCTGGAAACCCTCATCCCCAGTGAATACTTCTTGTGTCTGTGTATTGTTTTGGCATTGTGTAGCTAAGTGCTTGTTATTTGTATATGTCTTTTTGTAATTAATATATTATGGTTCTAGTATTGTCTGTGAGGACAGTTCTAATATGTCCATTATGAAACTAACACAGTGGGGCATCCTGCTGAGTGATTAGGTTAGCTTCCTATCTGAATTGTGTTAAATGTTTTACTCTGCACCCTTATTGAATTACCAGGACTTGTTTCTGCTCCCATGTATATAAGTCCCTATGTGTTTCAGTAAAGATCATTACCCCTTTTTTGAAAGTATACAGTCATGTCAGCTGTATTTCTAAGAGGTATAAAAGAGCTTTTAATAGCTAGGGAATCCTGCATCATCCTTCATGAACTGCCTTCCTGCTCTCCACAGATCCTAAAGCAGCTCCTTCCAGGGAAATCCCTAGCTCCGATACACAGAAACTTGCAGAATAGCTAACCAGTGGGTCCACTCATTGGCCGGCCCAGCTTGTCCTTCCTTGTTACAGTACCAAAAGTACAATATTAGCATTTTCAGATAAATCTGAGTATTAGAAAATTTTGTTTTTGAGTATAGAAATCAATTTTGTGTTTTGTACATCACATCCTGAGAGCTGGACGATGGGGTGGGTGTTTGTAGTGGTCAGTGGAGCGAGTGGTGGTGGTGAAAGGAACTAGAAATTATAGATATATAATTTTTGCAGACCTTAAGATCTGACTATAACAGCTAATCAGTAGGTTAAAGAGAAGGACATTCCTGTGAATACCAACAAAGGTGAGTAATTAAGTTAACCATTTAAGACATAACATCAAATACTCTAAGAAACACAGCATGTCTGAATAATTTGAAGAATTGATTGTTTCCCCCTATTACGAGATATATGAAAGAAATGGCATATGTACAGAAAAAAGCAGTACAAGACTGAGAGACATGGAAGGGTTTTGGATTTCACTATGAATATAAAATAAAAGGCTATCTAATATGAATGTGAGTGACAGTGTGCGTATGAAAGCGTGTGTGTGTCTGTGTGAGTGACAGTCTTGGGTACAGAATGGGATATAAGTAAAGGAGGTGTGTGAGGATGAGCGGGTGCCCTTGAGGTGTTAGTGGGGTGTCCATACCAGGGGTATGCTGTGGGGTTCTCCATGTTGTACCCATACCAGAGGTGTCATGGGGGTCTTAGTGGGGTATCCATACCAGTGGTGGGCTGAGGGATATTAGTGGTGTACCATTTACAGTGGTGTCATGGGAGTCTTAGTGGGGTACCCATACAGGGGTGCCCAGGGATTGTTATTGGACAAAGACATAGGAAAAAGAGACAGCTCAGAGATAATCTCAAACCAAAGTTACTAAAATAATTGGATTGAACCTTCACAAATACTTTACTTTTAATCACTATGTATTAATATGTACACACAGCTCCTCATGCTGATACAATATAATTATATTATAATTATACACACAAAACTTTATATTATAGATACTAGCATGACTATGTGTTACTTCCATGCATTAAATACATAATTGGTTTGCACAATTTTTTTTTTTCATGTATTCATTTTACAATGAAACACTGAGCTCTACATGCAATATATATATATATTATCTATGTCCTCACTCCCTCATCACTATATATACACTCACTACAGATAGATAGATAGATAGATAGATAGATAGATAGATAGATAGATAGATAGATTGATATATAGGGGGTCTTGGTGGAGCTCCCATACCATATACTCACTCCCTCTACACTATAAGAAGGCACCATTGCCTATTTTCTTCCGGAAAAGTCTCCGGGAGCCTCATTAGCGTCGGCGTCGGGGATGTCCGTGAGTGCGGATGTAAGTGCTTTTTTTTTTTTTACAGGGAATGGCAGAAGAGGAGCAGGAGGAGGCCGGAAACATTGCGGGGAGGTAAGTACAATGTAGATTATGTTTATTCTGTTTTTATGTTTATATATATTGTATTAATGTTATGTTTTTTTTAACAGGTGCCGCGCCGAAGAAGAAGCACGGGACATGCCGGAAAGGTGAGTAGAATATTTAGAATGTTTATTTATTTACTGTAAACGTGTTGCACTAATTTTTTTAATTTTTTTTCCCTAGGTGCCTGATCTGAATGAACATCTGCAAAGGTAAGTGGTCTTAATTATTTTATTTTAGCTTAGAATTAGATTGTTTTATATATAGATAGCATTTATTGTATGTTAGCTAGGGGTATGTGTTTTATATAGATAGCATAGAATGTATTGTATATTAGATTGGGGTATTTATTAGACAGATTGGGGATGTATATTATATAGATAGGATGTGTATTAGATTGTGTTATCTATTTAGATAGATTGTGTGATGTATATTAGATATATATGATGTATATTAGATTATGGTATTTATTTAGATAGATTGGGGGATGTATACTAGATAGATAGAATGTATTGTATATAAAATAGGGGTGTATTGTATGTACTGTATGTATTTGTATTATATTGTCAGTATTGTATTGCATTGTATTGTATGTATTATATTGTATGTATTGTATGTATTTGTATTATATGTATTTCCTTTTCAGGTGTGTAATTTTTTTTTCTGTAGTGAGGTGGGGGGGGCGGTTGTAATGTTTTTATTTTATTTTCTGTAATGTAGATTTTTTATTTTTTGTGACTTTAGGCTTTTTTATTTTCTGTAATTAAATGATGGGGGTTATTAGGGGGTAGGTAGGTAGTGTAGGTGTTAATAGGTTAGTGTAGAGGGTTTTTAGTTGATATTTAATGTTTTATTGGGGGTATAGTGCAGTGTAGTGTTTATACTTAGTGTCATGATGGTCCTTGAGGACCGTCATGGCACTTATGTGGTTAATGTTGGGTTGTAACAGGCCCATAATGGCCATTATCATGACCCACTCTCTGGCTGGGGTCTGTTGACCGGATTTGGGTGACTCTGGACCTAGGTAGCTTTGATTACAGGAACATCATGTCTCAGCCTTGGGTTAGACTGAGCAATATTGACAGTAAATCTGACGAATCTTACTGCAAGCATATGTCTCCTGGTAAATAATACATCTACACGCCACGTCTTGATGAAAATTATGAACAACGTTTTATTTTGGAACAACATATTTAAACACAGCACTCAAGGATAGGGGGAGTGGCTACCCTTAGCCAGCCCCAAATGACCTCTGGCCAATCATGCAGGGTCCCTACGTGGGAACCATGAGACTCCTCCCCAGGTCCACCCACTAGGTGGGGCTAACTAATTCATTTGGCTCTAGCTCCCAAGAGAGAGACATCTCCCTGCCCTCTGGACTTTGCCCTGATTCTCTGAGTGGGAATCCCTGTAGACCCCCTGGGGTTATGGTGCCTCAGTGTCTGTAAGGGACCCTATTGTTCCTGACTACTATCATTTCAAGTGTTTACCTTCAGGACCATATGGGCAAGCTCCTGGCTTATTGCTCACCCATGGGGGATGGTATTTAGCCTAAGAAACATTCCTTACTCATTTTCATATATGTTCCCATCACTCACCAGCCATGCCACTCTACAATTCAATACAATATAATACTATAGAACATATAACATCCCGTGAACCCCTGGTTGAGGCAATGCATAAAGGCGCACCTAACATAGAACCGCTTTATGTGTAACTATACTTTATTAACGGTTATGCTAGGTGACACCTCTCTTACATGGCCTACCAACAGTTTTCACCCACTAAATCACATAACATAATATAACAATAACAAGTGGGCCCCAAACCTTTTCTTCCACAGCATGTGGAAGATAACAGCTCATGATAAGATGGCCCATGGGTGTGACCAATACTGCCAGTCCCAATATGGCTGCCGCCTGAGCCATGAACTTTGTCCAAACACAATATGGCCACTGGGCGTGGCCTCTGCTGCCAGTCACAATATGGCTCCCATTGTGACCACTGCTGCCAGTCACAGAATGGCTGTGCCAGTCACAAAATGGCCACCGGCACAGTTCACGCCAAATCCAATATGGCCACTGGCTGATGATTCATGACAGTCATAATATACCCTTATGGGACTGATGGGGTTAAACAGAGGCTTATGAGGGTCTGGATAGACCCCCATAAGTGACCGGGTTAAAATGGTGTAGTGCTTACACTTTGGGTAATGAGGGTCCTGGATGACCCTCATGGCACTTATAGTGTTATTACATGCGTTCATTAGTGTGTTAGAGGGGTCTATATAGTTGAGGCACACAGTACACTCACATTGTGTGACAAACAGCATTTCAACACTTTCTTTTATTGATCGTCATTTTTTTGTGTAGGGGGCAATATAATTCTAGAGCAAGGGTGGGCAGGTTTGGTCCTGGAGGACCACATACATGCTTGGATTTGATGATATCCCTGCTGTGCACAGGTAAGTCAGTCAACTCTTCAGTCAACCTTATTGACTCACCTGTGCACAGAAATGATATATTGACCCCCATGAGTGAGGGGGTTAATTAAGTACTTATGGGGGTCTATATTGACCCTAATGAGTGAAACAGTTAATGAAGGGCTTCTGGGGGTCTGTATTGACCCCCATGTGACACAGTTAATGAAGGGCTTATGGGGGTCTGTATTGACCCCCATGAGTGAAAGGGTTAATGAAGGGCTAATGGAGGTCTGTATTGACCCCCATGAGAGAGGGGGTTAATTAAGTGCTTATGGGGGTCTGTATTGACCCCCATGAGTGACAGGGTTAATGAAGGGCTTATGGGGGTCTATATTGACCCCCATGAGTGAGGAAGTTAATTAAGTGCTTATGGGGTCTGTATTGGCCCCCATGAGTGACAAGATTAATGGAGGGTTTATGGGGGTCTGTATTGACCCCCATGAGTGACAGGGTTCATGAAGGGCTTTTGGGGGTCTGTATTGACCCCCATGAGTGAGGGGGTTAATCAAGTGCTTATGGGGGTCTGTATTGACCCCCATGAGTGACACAGTTAATGAAGGGCTTATGGGGGTCTGTATTGACCCCCATGAGTGACAGGGTTAATAAAGGGCTCATGGGGGTCTGTATTGACCCCCATGAGTGAGGGGGTTAATTAAGTGCTTATGAGGGTCTGCATTGACCCCCATGAGTGACAGGGTTAATGAAGGGCTTATGGGGGTCTATATTGACCCCCATGAGTGAGGGGTTAATGAAGTGCTTATGGGGTCTGTATTGACCCTTATGAGTGACAGGGTTAATGAAGTGCTTATGGGGGTCTGTATTGACCCCCATGAGTGAGGGGGGTTAATTAAGTGATTATGGGGGTCTGTATTGAACCCCATGAGTGACAGGGTTAATGAAGGGCATATGGGGGTCTATATTGACCCCCATGAGTGACAGGGTTAATGAAGTGCTTATGGGGGTCTGTATTGACCCCCATGAGTGACACAGTTAATGAAGGGCTTATGGGGGTCTGTATTGACCCCCATGAGTGAGGGGGTTAATTAAGTGCTTATGGGGGTCTGTATTGACCCCCATGAGTGACAGGGTTAATGAAGGGTTTATGGGGGTCTGTATTGACCCCCATGAGTGACAGGGTTAATGAAGGGCTTTTGGGGGTCTGTATTGACCCCCATGAGTGACAGGGTGATAGTGTATATTTGTTTTCTTTTATAACGGGTCCTTTAAGGACCTTTACGGTCCTTTAAGGCCCGGTAACGCGGGAATTTTGATTTTTCATTGCAGTGGGGGTCCCCGATCGCGTGCGATCTGGACCCCCACTGCGATGGTTAATGTGGGGTTAATGCAGGTCTCCAAGCTTATCTCGGATCGCGTGGGGTTAATGCGGGTTTCCGAGCTTATCTCGGATCCCTTCTTGGCTAAGTTCTACGTGGCTGGGCTTTGAGACTTGTTTTCCTTTTTTCCGGCGGCCATTTTTTCTCTCGCTTAGGTGATTTTCGTGTGTCTGAACTCAGGAATTTGGACTTAAATGGAGGTGTAACTTCACTTTCAGGGTTCCTGGATGCCCCCCCCCCCCCCCCCCCCTTGCTATGGGTAAGATTTTTATGTCGTTTTTGTGAGTATTTGGTGTGTTTTGACTGTTTGTATGGGCGCTTTTGTTCGGCTATTATGGTCGTATTTTTCGTGCGTGTGGGTGTTTGTTACGTTAAGGTTGGTTCCGAGGTTGTTGTTTTTTTTTCTAAGTCGTGCGTGTGTGTGTTTTTAACCGTGTTTGAGGCGCCTTTGAGCCTCCACCTCCGCAAATGCGGACCTGCATCCCTCGCTTTGCGAGGGATGCAGTTTTTGCGAGCTCACACAAAACTTTATATTATAGTTACTAGTATGACTATGTGTTACTTGCATGCATTAATTACATAATTGGTTTGCACATTTTTTTTTTCATGTATTCATTTTACAATAAAACACTGAGCTCTACATGCAATATATATATACTAGCGTATTGCCCGTCAAAAAATGACGGCAATGAGATGTGTATGTTTTAAAAGTGGTTCAGTTATGGAATTGTAAGGTAGCTAATGTTGTTTTCTGTGTACTACTGAAATATAGAATTCAAATTAATAAATGAATATACGTATTTTTATGCATTGTGTTGAAGAGCTGGCAATCTGTGTTGATGTTGCTGCAGAATTAGTGGTGTGGAGCTGCTGTGTAAGCGTGATGAACGTGTGCAGTGTAATAGTGTGCGTGCGCGAGCCCAAACCGTTAACGTAGCTGTGTACTTCCGCATTATCCTAAAATAGCGGATACGTGTTTTCCGTGGTTATAGTGCTGTAGCCTCGTTTTCGTTTTGTTCGTCCGCCATTTTTTCTGCGGCGCTCATTGCCAAAGTACTGGAAAAGGAACCGGAAGTGAATGTTCACTACACTAAACTACAAGTCCCAGAATCCCCTGCAGTATGAAAAGTAGCCAATCAGTACAGTAGAGAGGTGAGTTTATGGTTATAACCCGGTTTCCATGGTGACACGGCACATATATTTATTATTATCGTTTATTTGTAACGCGCCAACATATTCCGTAGCGCTATACATAAGTTAAGTTACAGGCAATGACAAGTTAAAGATTCATACATTGCAAAGAGTGTATGGCCCAGTCTTTGAGCTTGGAATCCAGTGTCCATAGCGCTTTCCCTAAAGCACTGCGCAGGATTGAAACTCGCAGACTTACAATCTAAAGGTTAAAGTTTGTATCTGGTACAGTAGGGAGAGAGTAGTGCTGAGCAGTGCTGAGCATGTTAGGGAGGAAGGTTATAGGCTTCTTTAAAGAGGTGCGTTTTTATTGATGTTTTGAAGGATTTAAGGCAGGAGGATAGTCTGGTGAAGCGAGGCAAGGAGTTCCAGGAGTATATCAATATGTCTCACTCTCTGCGTCTCTCTGGAACAAAAAGCAGAGCTGTTATCAAATAGTGATGTCACCGCCATCCCGATTATTTCATTGGCAGGACAATTGTGATATGAGTGCTGCCCTATAATGTGTGTGTCGTGCATTATACCCACTGCCTGAAATGACTACCTGACTTACCCAAAACAAACATGGCGATCCAAGTGTTCTACGTGTTAGCTTCCTGTACAGCGTGTGTCATGACGTCAGAACGTATTCCCAGCAACCGGAACGCCGCTTCATAATGGAACTGTGAATCAATCAATCAATCTATCATGTATCTATCTATCTATCTATCTATCTATCTATCTATCAATCAGTCAGTTTGGAAGGAGGGGTGTATATGTTTTTATTTCATATGTATTTGTACCATATACATATATAGTGATGGGGATGATTTATCTCTTTGTGAATACATATTTATAGTGCAGGACAGTGTGTACCCTGGTATATATTTATCGATATTTAGTGTATATATCTACATATCTATACACAGTTTGCAGTGTATATAACATATATAGTTGTCGTACTGCGAGTTTGTGTGTAACGCTTGTAAAGTTGCAGGTTGCGCATGCACATTGCGGGGCTCGCAGAGGAGGGAAGGAGAGAGAGGGAGGACATAGGAGGGGAGAGAGATTGCCTACTGGGGGGTGGGAAAAGAGACACAGGTGAGGGAGAAAGGGAAGAGACACAGGGGAGGGAGAGCGGTGGAAAGAGGGGGAAGAGACGCAGAAGGGGGAAAGAGTGGGAAGAGACAGGGGAGGGAGAGTGTGGAAAAGACACAGGGGGGGTCAAATATTATCCCGTCATTTGTGACAGGAGGCCCGTAATGAGAGGAGAGAGAAGGAGAGAAGAGGGAAGTAGAGGACACAGAAGGAAGGAGAGAGAGAGGAGCTGCGCATAGCGAGGCTTGCATTGCCGGGCTTTGCCTCGCATTTTGTGCCAAACATCCGCATTTCAACGCTTGCAAATATTATGCCATAATTTTTGACGGGCAATTGTCTAGTAGAGATATAATGGTGATAAATACTTCTGAATTGTGCAGTTTGTTCAGGAAATGTTTGTATCTAGTCTCCAGCTCCTACTAATCTTATAATAACCTATCTTTTAGCTCAAGTTTCCAACTGCCTCTCTGGCATATCCTCCTGGATGTCTACCCGTCACCTCAAACTCAACATGTCTAAGACTGAACTCCTAATCTTTCCAGCCTCGGGTGCAGAGAGGTAGATTTGAGTATCATCTGCATAGAGATGATACTGAAGTCCTAAGGATTTTATGAGCGTGCCAAGGGAGGAGGTGTAGATGGAGAAGAGGAGGGGGCCTGGGATAGAACCTTGGGGAACGCCAGCAGACAGAGGGAGAGGTGAAGAAGAGGTGCCAGAGAAGGATGCCAAATGAGCGGAGAGTTTGGATTAGAAGAGGGTGGTCAACTGTGTCAAATGCAGCAGAGAGATCCAGGAGAATTAGAATGGAGTAGTGACCCTTTGATTTGGCGATTAGCAAGTCATTGGTGACTTTTGTCAGGGCTTTTTCTGTTGAGTGTTGGGCCCGGAAACCAGATTGGAAGGGGTCAAGAAGGGAATTGAAGAAAATAAATTGAGTGAGGCAATTGTAAACAAGCCGCTCAAGCAGTTTAGAAGCCAGGGGAAGTAGTGAGATAGGGCGGTAGTTGGAGGCAGAAGCTGGGTCAGATGAGGGCTTCTTGAGAATGGGTGTAATTATGGTGTGTTTAAAGAGGATGAAAACTTGCCATTGATTTGGGAGAGGTTGAATCGCTGTGTGAGAGCTGGGATAAGTGTGGTGGATAGGGGAGGGGTTAGCTGTGATGGAATAGGATCATGTGGACATGTTGTAAGGTGAGAGGTTAATAATAACGTAGATACTTCATCCTCAGTTACAGGTTTAAAGGAATCCATAGTGAAGGAGGGAATCTCAGTCTATGACCATCTCATGTTTATTTGTAGACCATAAAGACATGTAACAAATCCCAGTGTGTGACCGTCTCATGTTTATTTGTACAGATCATAAAGACCATAAAGTCAAATGTTAACTCTAGAAATCTTAATAATTATGTGTTAATCTACCAAACAATAATCTAATCTTGTATAAAACTTATGATGATTAGAAAAAAAAGTAAACTCTATCTCCCTATTATTATATTATTTTTGTTGAACAAAATGGCAATTCCTCTGGATTTCGTTTTATATCTAGATATGGCTCAAATTTCATATAGACAATTAAAAATTGTAGGTTCTCTCATTATCAAACTATGCGTCTCTTGGACACAGATAATGTCAGCGTTTTCCTCTTGAAAGTACTTTGAAATAATCCTTCTCTTATAAGGCGTATTTAGCCCCTTAACATTATAGGTAATTAACTTAATAGATTGAGTCATCCCAAGAGACAATGGACGTTCTTATTTGTTCCCTCCATATTGCCATCATTAGCTTTTATTACCATTCTTGTTACATTCAGATCTTTAATATATAGTAAAAGTCCCAGTATGTACATCCCGTTAACAAAAACACATAAACATTCCATACATATCCAAACCCTCTATACTGTGAGAAAGTTTTCTGAACCGTCATAGTTAGAAATAAGTGCGGGACAGTAAGAGGGCTACTGGCCGGCACCTCGGAGCAGCGCAAGAACCTCTAAGATGTATATCAGGATAGTCAATATATAGCTTAAATAGAAATATATTTTATATAAGAAACTCTATGGCAACCCAAAAAAAATGTATATTTCTCCCCTCTTATATTCTAAATCTATATCTACAATTAGAGTCCATATTATCAAATATTTACACCATTTGTTTAGCCTAAGGTAGAAACAGAGGACAAATTCAAAATACCTTATTTTATAATGTGTAAGTATTACTAATAAGTGATAAACAGTGAACACTATTCTACTACCTTCCTCCCAATCACCCCTTCTCTCCTCACCTCAAACCTGGAGGGGGAGAGAAAAAGGAGAGAGAATATACCATAAAAGCAAAAATACCCATAAGTAAACAAATATGTAATTATTTTGCATTTCTCTAAGTGTAAAAGCTACATTACCTAATAAAAACTGGGCAGCGTGCTTATAAAGCCGCCGTCCTTTGTACTAATCAATAGAAAATTATTTTCTTTATAATTTCTTTGAAACTCATATTGTGATATAATAAAATGTCAGTCCCCTTCACAAATATATGTAGTACTAAACAGCTCTATACCAGCTTTAAAGAGTGTTCCTAATTGCTAACTCATATGGCTTACATTTTTATACAACAAATCCCCAAAAAAGAGTCCCATTTTTCTCAACCTCTATCATTTAAGTTTTTTGCCAGTCTGGTGAAATATTGTCTTTAGGTAAATCTTCCAAATCCAAAGTACGCTGCATTTTCTCCTTTATTAGGAACTTTCCTGATCCTTTAAATAATTAATAATTTTCTTTTGTTCATCCCGAAAGATTGTAATTTTAGGTGGGTGACCCCACCTATACATAATCTTTTCATCTCTTAGAATTTTCGTGAATTCTCTAAAGACGTTTCTCTTTTGCAATGTATCACTTGGCAAATCTATCAGATATAATAGTTGTCAAACTCCGAAACGTCATCACACTTTGCGAGCTTGCAAGAACTGCGTCCCTCGCAAAGCAAAGTCACGTTTTTGCGAGCGAAGGGAGGGACGCAGCTTGCGCCGCATTTGCGGAAGGTGGAGGCTTTACGGCGCCTCACTTTGTAACAACACAACCCTGCACAATAGTTAACTCACAGCACTTTGTCCTACGGCGCCTCAAGATACCATACAAAACTCCACCACACAAACCTTAACTCGCAGCAATTTACTCTTACAGTGCCTCAAACCACCCCACAAAACTCACAGCACTTAGACAGTCAAACGCGCCACACTTAGCCTACGAACACGCAAGCACATGAAAATCGCGGGACTTATAAAAAAAATATATAAGTCGCAAAAATACAAACTGAACGGCCGAGCCACTAATACCAAAAAACACTAAAATCACACATAGCACGGGGTAGCTGCCAGGACGCCTGGCAGTGAGGTGGAACGCGAATTTAGGTCGAATTTGCAGAGTTTCAGCACTCGTAAATCGACTAAGTGAGAAAAAAAATGGCGGCCCAAAAAATTAAAATCGAGACTATTTGACCGTCAAACGTGCGAAACACCCCCAGACACATAGGAGTTTGACAGGCACGTACGTACCAGCTACCAAAAACCACTGTTAGAAAACACACAAAATTATCCCGAGGCGCGTAACACATACAATATCCCGCCATTTTACAACACCAACTTGCTAATGTACACATTACGCATCTCAAATGGTGGCTTTCCCTCCTAAACTAACGGTTCTGTCTCGCGCAAGCAGCACATATATAGGGCACACTTGCCACAGTGCTGACACTTTCTCCTCTGGTGATGACAGTCTGACTGGACATTTCACGTGTAATTATATTTATGTGTTGCTGCTCATTGTCTCAAAGGAATAGGATCCTCAAAGCTCTTAAATATTGAAATCACTTTATTACATTATCACACATGCTACATTTAATATTTGATAGTGCATTTATTTATGAATATATCCATGCTTACAGCTTTACATTTTGTATGTATGACAATTAAACATCATACTCTTAATGATTAATGAATGAATTACATAAAAACATTAACAATGTTTTTAATTTTATTTCACAGTTTGATCACCTGTGCATCTGACTACACAGAGTGACGTTTGCAGCATTTCATCTGCAATAACATCACCTTTACAGGTATATCATTTAAGCATTCTGTTTTTAGAAGAACATGATTAACAGCCTTATTAAATTGCGATTTGACCAATAGGATACGGCTCCATATAAGCACACAGCTTCTTTTTTTTACAGAAGTTTTAAGTTACTGAACTTCTATCCAAAAGCAAGGTCTTAACTAACTAAAAAACGTCTGTAAATAAATATGCTATGTGCTTATATAGAGCCCTATTCAATTGGCCCAATCCCAATTTAATAAGGCTGTAAGGCTTTTTGTTTTACATTGATCAATGTTATTAATTAATTAATTAATTAAGGAAGATTAATTATTCATCAGGAATCATTAGAAAACAATTATATTGTCTATTTTACAATGCATACGACATTGTAAGTGGTTCCATATTTAAATCCCTTTATTATATGATGACTCTTTATAATAGTTTGGAATGCATCTACTTAGGAATATATTGATAATTAGACCTTTACATTTTCCATGTATGACAAGTAAAAAGAATACTTTCAATGATTAATAAATTCATTCAAACTATTCAATATGATTTTTACATAATTTCAGAGATTCTTCATTTCTGCACCTGCTTCAAGACAGACAGTGACTTCGCCACAATTTCAGCTGATACAACATCAACTTCACAGGTATATGATTTCCTGATGACATTCTTTACAAAAATAGGATTAAGTATTTTTTTACTCCAATGATGACAGCTTTTGATTTATTAATTTAAGTCATTCATTTTAAAAATGAATCAATAATTACAAGTAAAAAAAAATACATTATGAATACATATATGCTTAGCCATTCATGTTTTAACTAATTAAAATTTCACATCATACCTTGATTTATTGATTAATTAATTTCATACAAAAAAAAATGGTTTCACGCCAATATATAGTTTGCACATAGCTATATCCCTTTGCTCTTCTTTAGGAAAACATGACTATCTGTTTAGATTTTGCAGTCATAACAGTTTAACATTCTATTATTCATATGTATTCTTTCAATAATTAGATCAGAATCCTGTTATTGCTCATTGTCTAACAGGGATAGGACCTTAGAAGCACTTAAATAGTGAAATATTTTTATTATATTAGGACACTTTTTACCATTTTCCAATGCATTTTCTTCCGCATATGTTGAAGATTACGATTTACATTTGCCATGTATGCCAATTAAAAAGGATAATGATTCATAAATTCATAAAAAAAAACATTACAAAATCTTTATATGTAATTTTACAGATCCATCATTTCTGCACCTCCCTGAAGACACAGAGTGACGTCTGCATGATTTCAGTTGATATCACATCTAATTGACATGTATAATTAATTATGACATTCTTGATAAAAACAGGATTAACAGACTTATTAAATTGACATCCGCCCAATTGAATGGGGCTCTATATAAGCACACAGCATATTTTTTACAGAACCTTTTACTTAGTGAAGACCTTGCTTTTGGATAGAAGTTCACTAACTAAAAACTTCTGTAAAAACAATATGCTGTGTGCTTATATAGAGCCCTATTCAATTTAATTAGGCTGTAAGTGTTTTTTTATCAACATTAATGACAGTTTGTGATTCATTAATTTATGTCATTAATTTTAAGAATTAATCAATAATTTAAAAAAAATTAGCAATACATATATGCTTAGCCATTTATGTTTACATGAATGATAATTACACCTCACAACTTTATTTATTGATTAATTCATTTAATAAAAATATTCAGAATTTTTTTCATGCCAATCGACAGTTTGCTAATAGCTCTTTTGGTTTGCCCTTCTTTAGGAACACATGATTACCTGTTTATGGTTTTGCACTCATGACACTTTCAGATTATTTAATTAATGGATATTCATTTATTCATTACTTTATAATTCAGTAGAAAATAATATATATATATATATATATATATATATATATATATACGTTACCACTATTTTTTTTAAATATATATATGCTTAGCTATTTAGCTTTTAACGTATGCTAAATAAAAAAAAGATTAATTAATTTACTTTGCTATTCATGACAGGTTTAAAAATATGTACAATAAAAACATAAAACACTTACACTTGTATTTACAATTACAGATTACAATGGCCGACAACGCAGAAGATAAGAAAGAATATAAAAGAAGAATGGCAAGGGAACGGAAGCAGAGATGGAGAGATGCACAGACCCCTGAGACTTCACAACATTTAAGAGAAAAAGATCGACAGAGACTTCTAAAAAAATGAAAAATGACTAAAAAAGCACAAAATGAGTCTGCTGGAGCTTTAAAGAAAAAAAAAGTAAATAAAAAACTGTCTATAAAACATTCTCTAATGACCCAATATTGCCTCCTAATACCAATGTTGATAGAGATGACATCAATGTAGATATAGAAAGTTCTACTGAGATCTATATTGACGAAGCTCATGATAGTCCTTTATTTACAGCACTAACTGTAGACACTCATTATTGTGGATTAATAAATGTGGTTTGTCAGTTTTGTGGGGCCTATCATTTTCAGAAAGAAAGACCAACTGATGGAGAGTTTATTAGTTGCTGTCATAAAGGAAAGGTAAGACTTCCAGAAAGACACACATTTCAAGAATATTTAGAAAGTATAATGAGTGATCCAAAATTTCCAAATTATTCAAATTTTAAGAAAAACATTAGGTCTTATAACAGTGCAATTTAATTTGCTTCAATGGGTGCTACATTAGCAGAAAATGTCCCAGGACATGGTCCTTACTGTTTTAAAGTCCAAGGACAAATATACCACCGGACTTCACATTTACACCCAGAATCAGGTGAACAAAGGAAATTTGCACAGTTATATGTCCTTGACACAATGATGCTTCCTGAAAATAAACAATGCTTACCCATAGTCTTTGAACAGCTTGATAACATCATGGCCAACAACCCATATAATAAAGCATACAAATTAGCAGAGGTTCAAAAAGAACAACAGGCACATGCGCAAATAAATCAACTGCCAATGCCAAGAGTAAATATGGTTCTCAAAAGAGTTTGCCATACTTATCAAAGACGGTATAATTTACCAACAGCAAATGAGGTTGCTATGGTATTTAAAAATGATGATGGGGAACCACCATTTGAGCGGGATATTAGAATATATCCACGCAATCAAGAACAACCTTTTATAAACATAAATATTATAAGAAGTAATTTGGATCCAATGATATATCCCATTTTCTTTCCAAATGGGGAGCCAGGATGGCAACCAAAATTACAGTTGCAAATTTATCCCAATAGTAAAGTTCGTGTTAGATGCAATATTTCTGTGCTGGAATATAAAGTGGCACAAACAGCTGTTTGGGATCATTTTAATCCTATTTTATGTGTGGGCAAACTCACACAACAATGGGTTATTAATTCCTATCTACAAGTCAAAGCAAATAATCTAAATGTTGTCAAATTTCAACAAAACAAGCTTCGAGTAGAACAATATTGTGGATTGATGGATTATGTCATGAAGTAATTTAGGAAAATAAGGGAACAAGAAAATAGCTTCTGGATGGAAGGTTACTCTTAATGAGCTATAGGCATATAATGTCCCTTATTCATGTCACCTTAAATCTTCCCTCATATGGCAAAATTACTTTGCTAATCCTTGGGAAGAATTAAAAGTGTATTTATATATTAGCTTAAAAAAGTGTAAATTTAAAACCAATCTAGAAAAAAAGTGCAACCTTAGTACTCTTATGGTTGTCAAAGAAGAGTTCTATAGATAGTAGTTATATACAGGGAGTATATGGGAAGTACCTAAAAAAAAAAAAACTTATTCTGTACAAGTTGTACAATATTACACTCCTTATTGCCTTAGACTACTATATGTCATCAAAGCAGACTAGCTATTCAAAGTAGTCAGAAGGAGTAAAAAAACATAGGTATATGCCAAAGTTCACCATACTAAATAATACTCCCTTCTTGTAAAAAAGAATAAATACAACCAGAGTACTTGCGTTTCTGTATAGTCCCTTCTGACTACTTTGAATTGCTAGTCTGCTTTGATGACATATAGTAGTCTAAGGCAATAAGGAGTGTAATATTGTACAACTTGTACAGAATAAGTTTTTTTTTAGGTACTTCCCTAATACTCCCTGTATATAACTACGATCTATAGAACTCTTCTTTGACAACCATAAGAATACTAAGGTTGCGCTTTTTTTCTAGATTAATTTTAAATTTACACTTTTTTGAGCTAATATATAAATACACTTTTATTTCTTCCCAAGGATTAGCAAAGTCATTTTGCCATATGAGGGAAGATTTAAGGTGACATGAATAAGGGACATTATATGCCTATAGCTCATTAAGAGTACCCTTCCATCCAGAAGCTATTTTCCTGTTCCCTTATTTTCCTAAATTACTTCAATACAATAATAAGGTGTTAAGCACCAGGGAACCTATACACAGTGGTATTCCAATATTGGTGGATTATGTCGCTGAATTGGCTGCAAACAGAGACATTCCTGCTGGAAGAGCAATGATTTTGCCATCCTCTTTCCAAGGATCTCCTCGCAATATGTGAGAAAGATACAATGATGCCATGGCTATTGTCACTAAATTTGGCAAACCAGATTTATTCATTATATTTACATGTAATCCACAATGGCCAGAGATCAAAGAAAAATGTACAGCTTGGACAAAATACTTCTGACCAACCAGATTTGGTGGCAAGAGTATTCAAAATAAAACTAAATTGATTCATTCATGATATAACTAAAGCAGACGTATTTGGGAAATGTGTGGCTTTTGTTTATACCATTGAATTTTAAAAAAAGAGGCCTGCCACATGCACATATACTTTTATTCTTGCAAGAAAAAGATAACAGAAACATTCAAAACTTTATGATATTGATACATTGAATACGGCAGACAGAGTGGATTCAGTAACTACTGCTGAACTACCACATCCACAGAAACATTCAAGACATTATGAGAGTGTAACTCATAGAATGATACATGGTCCATGTGAAGATATCAATCAAAATTCACCATGTATGGAAAATAAAAAATGCACAAAAGAGTTTCCAAAACAATTCCAGATGCAGACTTATGCTAATTGTGATGGATGCCCTTTGTATACAAGAAGAGAAGGACAAACAGCTATTATCCATTGCCAATAGATAGATATGTGGTAACATACAATCCATATTTGCTGATTAAGTACAATGCACATATCAATGTGGAAGCTTGCACTTCTATCAAATGCATCAAATATGTGTATAAATATATATACAAAGGATATGATGCAGCAACTGTAGTTGTGCAAGGTGCACAAAATGAAAAAGACAATCCAATTTTACATGACGAACTTTCATCTTATTTAGATGCTCCAGAAGCGTCTTCTCAAATTTGAGATGCATGACCGGTCACATGCTGTGTATCGATTAGCTGTCCATTTACAACAAAGTCAATTTGTTTGCTTCACTGCAGGCAATGAAAGAAATGCTTTAGCACAAAGTGAATATAGAGTAACAACGCTTACTGCTTGGTTTCAATTAAATTGTCGGGACACTAAGGCCAGACAATTTTTATACATTGACATTCCAAATCACTATGTATTCGTAAATGATGAATAGCGACAACGAAAAAAACATAATAATAAAATTATCCCAAGAATTTATACCGTCAGTCCACGAGATATTGAACGTTTCAGTTTAAGAATACTTCTTTTACATGTTTCTGGTGCACAAAGTTATGAACATTTACGCACAGTTAATGACATATTTTATGATACTTTTCAATTAGCTGCAGGACATCAAAACTTCCTGGCAGATGATACAGAATGGGAGAGATGTCTTGAGGAAGCAGCACTATGTCAAATGCAAAAGCAAATGAGAGAACAACTTGCTTTCATTTGCATCTTTTGCAATGTACCTGATGCATTAACTTTGTGGGAAACATTTAAATTACATATGTGTGAAGATTTCTTGAAACGTTACAATGAGACCATTGCGCTATTGAAAGCATTAATGGAAATTCAAGAAATCTTTCTTTGCCATGGATTAAATTGTGCCAATTTTAATCTGCCTGATCCAGGAATTATAGATGAAATTAACTTTGATGAATATGACACTGACATTGAATACCAAAAAACACAAGAAAAAATTGGAACTTTAGATGCATTACAATTGGAAGCATTTAACTCCATCACAAATGTGATAGATGATGACATGCTCAAAGAGCATTATTTCTGGATGGCCCTGGTGGAACAGGAAAAACTTATCTATATAATTTGTTGATGAGTTGCATTCGAGCACAGGGTCAAATAGCACTGCCATTTGCAACCACCTGAATTGCTGCATTTTTGTTAGAAGGTGGTAGAACTGTGCATAGTGGATTAAAACTGCCAGTTTCCATTCTGGAAACATCAGTCTCGGATATTTGAATGAATTCATTGCAAGCAAAACATTTTTACAAGAGTAAATTAATTATAATAGATGTGGCAACTATGATGTCATGTCATGCCCTGCAATGTATTGATCGATTGATCTTAATGATTTGCCATTTGGTGGAAAGGTGATGTTGTTAGGAGGAGATTTTAGGCAAACATTACCTGTGGTGCCACATGGCAATAGGACTGACATTGTTGAAACATATATAAAGAGAAGTAAGCTGTGGAAAATATTTACACACCTTAAATTAGAAATAAATATGAGATATGAAGGCCAAAATCAATTCAATGATTGGCTCATTCAGATTGGAGAAGGAAAACATTAAGGACCACTAATATCGACAATCTTCCCCAATACTATCAATAACGAGGATTACTCAGACATTGCAAGCAAATTCATATTAATATCAAAAAATATAGATGCATTGAATCTAAATAACGAAATTTTGAAATTAATCAATGCACCCCAAAAAAACTATTACAGTGCAGATTCTGTTCTGGCTGATGACAAAGATAGTGAAGCTAACTTTACTATTGAATGTATTAATTCTTTAACTCCCTCTGGAATGCCACCACATATTTTGCAACTTAAAAAATGGGAAATTGTCATGCTACTGAGAAATATGAATCCCAACAAAGGACTTTGCAATGGGACCAGATTAATTGTGAAGGATTTAAAGGATCATTTTATACATGTGGAAATTATGAATGGTACCTATAAAGGCGAACCCGTTTTTATACAGAGAATTGATTTAGCTCCAAGTGAGAGTGGTTTGCCCTTTGTCTTTCAAAGGAGACAATTTCCCATTATCATGGCATTTGCCATGACCATCAATAAATCCCAAGGACAAACTTTTAAGTCTGTGGGTATTTTTTTGAAGGAACCTGTGTTTGCACATGGACAACTCTATGTTGCATTTTCAAGATGCAATAATCCAGAGGAAATTAAAGTTCATATTGAAGAAAACCCAAATCAGGGGGATTTATTGAAAGATGGGCGCATTTTTACAAAAAACATTGTGTACTATGAGGTGCTGTAAACATAGAGAACAGTGGTTTCGTTTCGAGGACCAACTTTTATGTTACTCTGACTCATTTTAAAGGGACGCTATTTCAATAAGAAACTCTATACAATGGCAAAAGAAATAGAGAACAGTGGTTTTACTTCCAGGACAAACTTTTAGCTCACTGAGACTCTTTATAGAGAACCACTATTTGACATAGGAAACTCTATGTGCCATTTGCACAAACGACAGCAAGAACAACAAAGAGTACAAAAAACAAACAAACACAAAAATAAACAGTGGTTACATCCCATACAACGGCGATTAAAAAGATTTAAAAGAAATTTAAAAACACTGTGAAAGATGGTTCCTTTAATGACTCTTGTGACCACTATTGCCACTCTATAGTTTAAATATTCTTAGAGTGTGGTTACACAGATAATTCCTCAGAGTGTATAAAAGGGCAACTGCACAATAATTCAAGAGCTGTAGACAAAACCCATAGGTATATGTATATATATACAATATTAGTATAGATTGCTGGCAAATGAAATGAAGCACCTATTATTAGTAGAGTTATCTTGGTGTTTCAAAACTGTAAAGGCTCAGCCTCATATGGGAATGTCATAAAGTCTGATACAGATACCAGTCAATATATGCAGCAAAGCTGCTTTCTCTTAATGTATCTGTATACAAACACAACTGACATGCTGTTTGTGAAGCATTAACTATCTCCTCTTAACTAAGTTACTGAGGGTCTGTGTCAGTTTCTGGGTTAGGCTATAATAGCCCAAATTATATGCCCTTAAAAGTGCCTCTGAGTTCTTTGTAATAGAGCGTTTGCGCCTCCATTAGCTCGGAGTTTCGCGCTTCCTGATTGCGGCGTGCGTGATGACGTCACGCTACGTACGCCTGTTACCTAACATGTTTCTACGTTACAAAACGTCTTTGTCAAAGGATCAAGGCGTGTACTGAAAATGAGAGCTATTTAAAGGGAGCGGTCGCCATGGTTACCAGCGCTACCGAATGTGCTACACTAAAAAAACATCTCTTATGTATTATTAGCCTGGGAGGAAGGAAAATAATGAAAATTGAACTTGTATAAGATCACCCTTATATATAATGCAGGATTGAAGAAATCTTCCATGTATCAGTATGAATCAATGGATATAGTCTCTTCTAGTGATCAATGTGTCACTGGGAAGTGGACTTAATATGGCATATAGTGCTAAATAATTAAGAACCATAAAGTGCTGGTGCAGGGGATAATAAATGAAGTCCCAAACCATAAGGGACTGTGTACTAAATACCTATAGTGTATGAATATGCGATAGAGTCCTGGTTGAGTGATAAGAAGAGCACCATCTAAAAAGAGGAGCAATGAAGTAGCCTATAATTATATAAGCTAAAGTGATGGTGTACCAAAAGATATATCTATTAGGCAAAAGTGCCCTATAAAGGAGGCGGTAAAAGTGAACTGTACTAAAAAAACATATAAGTGAAACATATAAGTGAAACATATTTAAATGAAGGGAGTATAGGAAAAACCTTCATTTAAACCATTAGGTACTTGTGCTTGAAGTTTATAAATCCATTTAGATTCAGATTGTAGTAATTTTTTTTGGAAATTGCCCCTTCTGGGCCCTGGAGTTACTGAGTCTATGATGCAGAACTTAAGTGCATCCGGATTGTTGTTGTGGCAATATTTAATATGTCTTGCTATGGGGGTATCATATTCATTAAGAATAGAGTATATATGTTCCCCCATTCTACGTCGAAGCTCTCTACAGGTTTTACCTACATAAATCCTATTGCAAAGGCATGTGGCTATATATATCACTCCTGTAGATTTACAGTTGAAGAAGTTGTTAATCTCGTAGCTGAGCCCATTAATAGGGTGTATGTAGTTTTTGCATGGTTTCACAAATTTGCAAAATTTGCACCTACCACATTTGTACATTCCCTTAAGGGGTTTAAGCCATGTCTTGGTCTCAATAGGATTGTCATTGTACAAACTATGTACAATCATATCTTTGATATTGGTGCCTCTCCTATATGTTATGCTTGCCTTTGGGGTTAGAGCATCTTGTATGTCTTTGTCACTTGTGAGAAGATGCCAATGTTTTTCAAGAATGGTCCTAATAATGTCAGAGTCATGACCATATGTCATTATACATCTAATAAGATCCTGGTTAGATGTGTCATTTACTTTAGTGATATTATTTACCTGTTTCTTTGTGACATGTGCATTAAGCAGGTCAGTTCTATTACAAGATAGGGCATGCTTGTAGGCCGATTTAAGACTCCTATTCGGATAACCTCTTGATTTAAACCGCTGTCTAAGTTTATCTGCTTCTGTTTTAAATTCACGTTCTGTACTGCAATTTCTCCGAATCCTTAAATATTGGCCTTTAGGGATTCCTCTTTTTTGGGGTCCAAAATGCTGGCTCTCCCATTTTAATAGTGTGTTGGAGGCTGTTTCCTTTCTAAAGGTTGAAGTGCAGATTCTCCCCTCTAAGTCTTTTCTAATTTTTAAATCTAGGAAGGAGACTTCACTTTTACTTGCCTCAGAGGTAAATCTCAGGCCTAGTTCGTTGTTATTCAGATATGATATGAACGCAGTTAGATCTTCTCTGTTGCCCGTCCAGACAAGAATCACATCATCTATGTATCTTCTCCAGATGAGTATATTACTTCCAAATGTATGTGCGTTATCATCATATATGTATTTGTCCTCCCACCAACCAAGGAAAAGATTGGCATAACTGGGAGCACACGGTGTTCCCATTGCCGTTCCTTGTTGTTGGTGGTACCATTTATGGTTAAAGATGAAAAAGTTATGTTTCAGAACATATTCAAGCAGTGATATCAGTAGTTGGTTTAGTTCTTCAAAGATGGAGCCTTTCATCTTGAGAAAGTATTTTATTGCATCAATCCCAAAATGATGAGGAATACTACTATAGAGAGCTTCGACGTCAATGCATACCAGCCACGAGTCAGTAGGTATAGTTAGGTCTTCTAGTTGCCTAAGGATATCTGGGGTGTCCTTCACATATGATGGCAATCCCATCACAAAGTCTCTCAGATGGTAGTCCAAAAAAACACTACAATTGTGTGACAAATTATCAGTGCCAGAGACTATAGGTCTTCCCGGGATAGGCCTAGTCTTTTTATGTACTTTTGGAAGGGAGTAGAAGACTGACACCGTAGGGAATTTAGGGAGCAGAAAATGATAAGTTTGATCATCAATGATTCCTGAGTGTTTAACACCATCTAAGATATTCTTGAGGGTGGATTTAAATTCAGCTGTGGGATCCTTGGGAATGATCTTATAAGTCATTTTATCCTTAAGGATCCTTTCACACATATCTTTATAGTCCATGTTATCCATTAGGACTATGTTACCGCCCTTATCGGCTGGTTTGATGTGGATGGTGTTATCGTCTCTCAGTTCTTTAAGAGCTGCATATTCAGATTTAGTGAGATTGTATATTTTTTTGTAGCTCATATGATCTATGTTCTCTATATCATTTGAGACTTGTTGTAAAAATACCCAGATGTTGGCATAATCTTTCAATTGCGGTGTGAAAGTACTTTTATTTCTCCATCTCTTAGGTTCAATTGTTGGTGTACAGTTTTCTTCCAGTAGTTCCACAAGGCCTTGTATAATCTTAATGTCCTCTTGGGGTACACCTAAGTTTAGGATTTCCCTCTCTTGCTTCGTTTTATAAAACTTATGTAGAGCTAACTTTCTGGAGAACAGATTTAAATCCTTTATGTGAGTAAAGGTATCTGCTTTGGATGTAGGTACAAAGGTTAGGCCTTTACTTAATACTGAAATATGTGACTCTTGAATTTTAAAGTGGGATAAGTTAATAATTCTTAGTTCATCCTCTCTTTTACTGGGTATCCTTGAAATTGATTTGATCTTGTTTGTATCGGTCTCCTTCCTTGACACCGTCCTCTTCCTAAAAAAGGAGTAGGAGGGAGATCATTATCATATCTAGAATATGGTCTTGTTAGTCTGTCAGGATCATATTTATTTCTTCTCGAGCGTAGTTCATATTGGTCCCAATATGAACTACGCTCGAGAAGAAATCAATACCTTTACTCACATAAAGGATTTAAATCTGTTCTCCAGAAAGTTAGCTCTACATAAGTTTTATAAAACGAAGCAAGAGAGGGAAATCCTAAACTTAGGTGTACCCCAAGAGGACATTAAGATTATACAAGGCCTTGTGGAACTACTGGAAGAAAACTGTACACCAACAATTGAACCTAAGAGATGGAGAAATAAAAGTACTTTCACACCGCAATTGAAAGATTATGCCAACATCTGGGTATTTTTACAACAAGTCTCAAATGATATAGAGAACATAGATCATATGAGCTACAAAAAAATATACAATCTCACTAAATCTGAATATGCAGCTCTTAAAGAACTGAGAGACGATAACACCATCCACATCAAACCAGCCGATAAGGGCGGTAACATAGTCCTAATGGATAACATGGACTATAAAGATATGTGTGAAAGGATCCTTAAGGATAAAATGACTTATAAGATCATTCCCAAGGATCCCACAGCTGAATTTAAATCCACCCTCAAGAATATCTTAGATGGTGTTAAACACTCAGGAATCATTGATGATCAAACTTATCATTTTCTGCTCCCTAAATTCCCTACGGTGTCAGTCTTCTACTCCCTTCCAAAAGTACATAAAAAGACTAGGCCTATCCCGGGAAGACCTATAGTCTCTGGCACTGATAATTTGTCACACAATTGTAGTGTTTTTTTGGACTACCATCTGAGAGACTTTGTGATGGGATTGCCATCATATGTGAAGGACACCCCAGATATCCTTAGGCAACTAGAAGACCTAACTATACCTACTGACTCGTGGCTGGTATGCATTGACGTCGAAGCTCTCTATAGTAGTATTCCTCATCATTTTGGGATTGATGCAATAAAATACTTTCTCAAGATGAAAGGCTCCATCTTTGAAGAACTAAACCAACTACTGATATCACTGCTTGAATATGTTCTGAAACATAACTTTTTCATCTTTAACCATAAATGGTACCACCAACAACAAGGAACGGCAATGGGAACACCGTGTGCTCCCAGTTATGCCAATCTTTTCCTTGGTTGGTGGGAGGACAAATACATATATGATGATAACGCACATACATTTGGAAGTAATATACTCATCTATAGAAGATACATAGATGATGTGATTCTTGTCTGGACGGGCAACAGAGAAGATCTAACTGCGTTCATATCATATCTGAATAACAACGAACTAGGCCTGAGATTTACCTCTGAGGCAAGTCAAAGTGAAGTCTCCTTCCTAGATTTAAAAATTAGAAAAGACTTAGAGGGGAGAATCTGCACTTCAACCTTTAGAAAGGAAACAGCCTCCAACACACTATTAAAATGGGAGAGCCAGCATTTTGGACCCCAAAAAAGAGGAATCCCTAAAGGCCAATATTTAAGGATTCGGAGAAATTGCAGTACAGAACATGAATTTAAAACAGAAGCAGATAAACTTAGACAGCGGTTTAAATCAAGAGGTTATCCGAATAGGAGTCTTAAATCGGCCTACAAGCATGCCCTATCTTGTAATAGAACTGACCTGCTTAATGCACATGTCACAAAGAAACAGGTAAATAATATCACTAAAGTAAATGACACATCTAACCAGGATCTTATTAGATGTATAATGACATATGGTCATGACTCTGACATTATTAGGACCATTCTTGAAAAACATTGGCATCTTCTCACAAGTGACAAAGACATACAAGATGCTCTAACCCCAAAGGCAAGCATAACATATAGGAGAGGCACCAATATCAAAGATATGATTGTACATAGTTTGTACAATGACAATCCTATTGAGACCAAGACATGGCTTAAACCCCTTAAGGGAATGTACAAATGTGGTAGGTGCAAATTTTGCAAATTTGTGAAACCATGCAAAAACTACATACACCCTATTAATGGGCTCAGCTACGAGATTAACAACTTCTTCAACTGTAAATCTACAGGAGTGATATATATAGCCACATGCCTTTGCAATAGGATTTATGTAGGTAAAACCTGTAGAGAGCTTCGACGTAGAATGGGGGAACATATATACTCTATTCTTAATGAATATGATACCCCCATAGCAAGACATATTAAATATTGCCACAACAACAATCCGGATGCACTTAAGTTCTGCATCATAGACTCAGTAACTCCAGGGCCCAGAAGGGGCAATTTCCAAAAAAAATTACTACAATCTGAATCTAAATGGATTTATAAACTTCAAGCACAAGTACCTAATGGTTTAAATGAAGGTTTTTCCTATACTCCCTTCATTTAAATATGTTTCACTTATATGTTTCACTTATATGTTTTTTTAGTACAGTTCACTTTTACCGCCTCCTTTATAGGGCACTTTTGCCTAATAGATATATCTTTTGGTACACCATCACTTTAGCTTATATAATTATAGGCTACTTCATTGCTCCTCTTTTTAGATGGTGCTCTTCTTATCACTCAACCAGGACTCTATCGCATATTCATACACTATAGGTATTTAGTACACAGTCCATTATGGTTTGGGACTTCATTTATTATCCCCTGCACCAGCACTTTATGGTTCTTAATTATTTAGCACTATATGCCATATTAAGTCCACTTCCCAGTGACACATTGATCACTAGAAGAGACTATATCCATTGATTCATACGGATACATGGAAGATTTCTTCAATCCTGCATTATATATAAGGGTGATCTTATACAAGTTCAATTTTCATTATTTTCCTTCCTCCCAGGCTAATAATACATAAGAGATGTTTTTTTAGTGTAGCACATTCGGTAGCGCTGGTAACCATGGCGACCGCTCCCTTTAAATAGCTCTCATTTTCAGTACACGCCTTGATCCTTTGACAAAGACGTTTTGTAACGTAGAAACATGTTAGGTAACAGGCGTACGTAGCGTGACGTCATCACGCACGCCGCAATCAGGAAGCGCGAAACTCCGAGCTAATGGAGGCGCAAACGCTCTATTACAAAGAACTCAGAGGCACTTTTAAGGGCATATAATTTGGGCTATTATAGCCTAACCCAGAAACTGACACAGACCCTCAGTAACTTAGTTAAGAGGAGATAGTTAATGCTTCACAAACAGCATGTCAGTTGTGTTTGTATACAGATACATTAAGAGAAAGCAGCTTTGCTGCATATATTGACTGGTATCTGTATCAGACTTTATGACATTCCCATATGAGGCTGAGCCTTTACAGTTTTGAAACACCAAGATAACTCTACTAATAATAGGTGCTTCATTTCATTTGCCAGCAATCTATACTAATATTGTATATATATACATATACCTATGGGTTTTGTCTACAGCTCTTGAATTATTGTGCAGTTGCCCTTTTATACACTCTGAGGAATTATCTGTGTAACCACACTCTAAGAATATTTAAACTATAGAGTGGCAATAGTGGTCACAAGAGTCATTAAAGGAACCATCTTTCACAGTGTTTTTAAATTTCTTTTAAATCTTTTTAATCGCCGTTGTTTTTTCACCAATAAAAATTCTCTATTACTATATGATTATGATTAACCCAATGTTGTTCTCACATTTGAATTTGTAGTGTCAAGCACTAATGGGTTTAATTCCCTAAGATATTACTTTTCTGTTCGTTACATCCCATACACAAAATCACAATTCTACTGGACTCTTTGTAAGGGAACCACTTGCACATATAAAAAAATAATGCAATGTCTTCAAATATAACAACATTGAAAAAGGAACACTTCTCTTATTGTAAAGAAGTTATACCACACCAAATATAGAGTACAGTGGTTTAATTTCGAGGACGAAATTTCATGTCACTCGGACTCTTTTTAGAGAACCACTATTTCACTAAGAAACTCTATAAAATGGCAAAAAACATAGAGAACAGTGGTTATATCCCGCGGATGAACTTTAATATCTGGCGGTCTCTTTTTAGAGGACCACTATTTCACTTAGGAAACTCTATGTGCCATTTTGAACACGTACAACAATAGAAACAAAAAGATAAATTAACAGATTGGAATGTGTTAGAACTTACCCTTTTACATGATTGGCCACACAAAACAATTAGGCTTCAATTGCCTTTGGCCCAATAGAATAGGGCTCTATATAAGCACAGAGCATCTTTTTTTTAAATAACTTTTGAGTTACTGAAGACCTTGCTTTTGCTTAGAAGTTCACTAACTAAATACCGTACTTCTGTAAAAAAAGATGCTATATGCTTATATAAATCTCCTCAGGCCAGCAACAGTCCCACTGGACATTATATGCTGTGGGAAAATGAAAAAAGATTGTTAGCTCTTCAGCTTATTGGTTGATGGATATATTAATTAGAATTAGGTCAACTATATTAATTAATTAAGTAACTAATTAATTGATTAGTATTTACAAAAATATAGACATATGTATCTGTTTTTGTGATGAGTACAGAGGCTGCTCAGAGGAGCAAAAGTACACCAGAGGAGAGGCTCGCAATGAGCGCCGAAGGTCCTCACAGTACAAAAACCTTCATATTGTGTGGCAAACAGCATTGCCATGGCTACAAATTTTATTGACCGTCATTTTTTGACGGGCAACTCGCTAGTCTAAATATATAAGCACTAACAGCAGGCAGTTAGTCTTAACAATATGTTCTAGTGTTAAATATTAAATAGATGTAACATCCCAGCGTAGTCATAAGATAAGCTAACAGCAGGCAAATAGGCTTAATATATAAATATAAAGAGTCCCTGAAAATAGATACAGATTTTATTATAATTATAATCAATTAAGGCAGCTTCTTCTTATGCCATACAGGCCATATATTCCAAGGAGTTGACAATATCCCCAGGAGTTCTAGGACTTTATATCTCCTTTGATTATAAGCAGTGTAGGCCCACCACACAAGATGGTTTCTGCTGGAAGTCTCAAATTTTGTGAGGAAAGCCCCATTGCAAAATGGTAAAAGCAACGCTCTTCTCTTGTTAATTGAATATAGGAATACTCAATATAGCCACCTCACCAAACAAGTATAATAAGTAAAAAAAAGTCAGTAGACCCTCTTTAGGCTTTTAATATATTTAGCAGCATGTTCTTTCATCAGTGTCGATTATCTATGAGGACTCAAATCAGTTATTTATTTTTTCTCTATTGAATAAATGAGCCACTGTCCAACATATCTTTAAATCTGCACACCGATATTATATTCCAAAGCCTAGAATCTACCGACAGTACCTCTTTAAGGCACTTAACGATCGTCTCATTACTCCAGGGAGTAGAAATGTCCACAATCTTGGCTACTGTTTGGGTTCTGATATAAAGTGATGCCAGTGGCACCTATAATATAGCACATGATATTGCACCTACCCTTCCCAGATCTTCCTAAAGAGACTTTCCTAGTTTAATGCAGTTGGACCCCTTACATAGAGGACCCTCCGTAATACCTAGTACTCAGATCTCATGCAACCTCCTGAGAGTGTTCTGCCACAGCACCTCTCGCTATGAGATATCTGGTTCGGGTCTAGGGTAGTAGTGACAACGTTGAGAGCAATGCTCCCTAATAGGCACAGTAGAGAATCCCAAACCTTTAAGCCGAGTTGTCTCTGAAAAACGCCAGCTATTCCCCTCAGTCCACGGTTAGTGTAGGGCACTTCATCTGCTTTCTTTATCTCCCCAGAGTGATCCCTTGAGCAGCATTTCTTTTCCCCTGGTTTAGAACATCTTGCACAGAAGCCGTAGATGGCGTCCTCACTTTATGCACTTTCTTCACTGTCAAGGTTTAGCGCGCGCCCTGGTAGCAGCGCTAACACACAGGATACTGCCTCCTGGGCGGAGAAATGTCAAATACCACAATGTCCTCTTAGGCTCTAGAACACAACTGCTTCCCTGATGAGGAGTAACTTTAAATAATGTATTTCACATTAAAGGGATACTGAAGTCCATAATTCTATCTTAAACATAACAAAATTAGTTTTTCCATTTAAAATATTGTGTTTTTGTTTCATGAAAAACCTAAATTAAGGTATGTAGAAAAGTGGTTGCCTTTTACTGATTACTGGTATTTATATGCTACTAGTGCCACTGCACAATAAATCTATCAGTTGCGCAATCTGATTAGCTTCTCATCTTTTTTATTTTAGCCAATCATATTACAAAGCTCAGATTACCAAAGGTCTAATGGCTCCTCCTACACTGCGCACAAAAAGCAAACTAGGCAAGAGTCATGGCATTTACATACATACATTGACAGTTTTCTAGGCTTACTGAGCTACATGGTAATAACTCATGTGTACACTATGTTATAGGCTTACTGTGAGAGCTACATGGTAATAACTCACATGTACACTATGTTATAGGCCTACTGTGAGAGCTACATGGTCATAACTCACATGTACACTATGTTATAGGCCTACTGTGAGAGCTACATGGTAATAACTCACATGTACACTATGTTATAGGCCTACTGTGAGAGCTACATGGTAATAACTCACATGTACACTATGTTATAGGCATACTGTGAGAGCTACATGGTAATAACTCACATGTACACTATGTTATAGGCCTACTGTGAGAGCTACATGGTAATAACACATGTACACTATGTTATAGGCTTACTTAGCTACATGGTAATAACTCACGTGTACACTATGCTATAGGCCTACTGTGAGAGCTACATGGTAATAACACATGTACACTATGTTATAGGCTTACTGTGAAAGCTACATGGTAATAACACATGTACACTATGTTATAGGCTTACTGTGAGAGCTACATGGTAATAACTCATGTGTACACTATGTTATAGACTTACTGTGAGAGCTACATGGTAAAACCTCACATGTACACTATGTTATAGACTTACTGTGAGGGCCACATGAGAATAACTAACTTGTACACTATGTTATAGGCCTACGGTGAGAGCTACATGGTAATAACTCACATGTACACGATGTTATAGGCTTACTGTGAGAGCTATACGGTAATAATTCACATGTACACCATGTTATAGGCATACTAATGTCAGATATGCCTTATACAGTGAACATTTTTAAACATATGTCTTTAATAAGTGTATCTCATAAAAATATGTAGTTGTATAGATCTTTATTTATAATATATAGATTGTGTTCATCTAACCCCCATCCCTGAGAAACCGGAGGTGTGGCTATCTATTCATACTGTAACAAAGGCTTATGCCTGGGGTTGTTTATGGGTAAACAAAAGAACAGTTGGGTGTGGTGGACTCTTGGCCCTGAGTGTTTATATGTAAACAAGGGGACATCTGTGTGTGTGTGAGATTCCCATCTATGGAATTTCTATGAAGTTTGGGGGAAGGTAAGATGATTTCAGTTGAGTCACATATCAAGGGGGAGTGTCCAAGAAATATATACAAAGTCCAGAGAGTTTTAGTCAGTCTAGTAGGAGTCTTGTAGGAGTCCAGTCTGAGTCTAGGAGAAGTCTAGGAGTGTGGATGTCCATGAAGAGGTGTCCAGAAGAGCCATCCAGAGGAGTGCCCAGCTGAGCATAAGTCATGCCGTGCTGTGACTTGAGGCCTAAAGATATGGACTCTGAAGATATTGCTGACCTGTGGTGTAGTATCTAATAATAATGTAGTATATTCATATAAGTATCTTTTTGTAAATATCGTTTTATCCCTACTGTCTATCTGTTTGTCTAAAACCCATTGTGTAACCATATATTGATTTATGCAAAATATATCTTTTAATTATAAACGTATTCATATGTTTGTTTATTGATTTGTCCAATAAAACTTATTATTTGTAGAAATTATACATTAATTATTTAATTATCAATTAATTTCTTCCACTAAGCTACATGGTAATAACTCACGTGTACACTATGCTATAGGCCTACTGTGAGAGCTACATGGGAATAACTTGTGTGTACACTATGTACCCAAACCTTCCAACACTTGCTGCAATTGAACACATTTTAGCAGGATAACAAATCTGTCAATTTACTATAAGATTATATATGACAATAATTCTTTATTATTTAACAGATGGAAAATAAAAAAAATACAATATTTTAAATGTCCGATTATAACAATACAGTATATTCTTAAAGGCTCACAAGACTCCTACTATAAGGGGTCTGCGTTGTGTAACTAGATTATTACTTTTATTATTTATGGGTTTTTTGATGCTTAATTAAATATGACCTGGAAGAGAAGCATTTTCCACATTTCTCGCAATAAAATGGCTTCTCTTCTGTATGAATCCTTTTGTGTGTTACCAGATTTGATCTGTACGCAAAGCTTTTCCCACATTCCTGACAAATGCATGGCTTCTCTCCTGTATGAGTCCTTTTATGTACTGATAGAACATGCTTGTGTGAGAAACCTTTGCCACAATGATTACAAACAAATGGCTTCTCTCCTGTATGAGCTCTATTGTGTGTAGCTAGATGTGCCTTTTGAGAGAAACCTTTCCCACACTCTTGGCAAACATATGGCTTCTCTCCTGTATGAGTTATTTTATGTACTGATAGAACTTGCTTGTATGCGAAACCTTTGCCACAATGATTACAAACAAATGGCTTCTCTCCTGTATGAGTTCTATTGTGTACAGCTAATTGTGTCTTTCGAGAGAAACCTTTCCCACACTCTTGGCAAACAAATGGCTTCTCCCCTGTATGAGTTAAATGGTGTTCAATCAGTTGTGAACGTCTACAGAGGTCGTTACCACAATCAGAACCAGTATGTGACTTTTGTATAGTATGAGTTACGTGCTGCGCAACCACATCTGACTCTGCAGTGGCTACTAAATCACATTCTTGGCACATATGTGGCTTCTTCTCTGTATGAGTTTTATCATGGCCGGGCATTAGTGAGAAATCATTCCCACATTGCTGGCAAACAAATGTCTTCTGATCTGTATGATCACTTCGATGTGTAGACACTTGTGACTTCTGTCTTACATATGATGCTTTTCCATCCTTCCTTTCTTCTATTCTGGTGTGAAGCTTTGCACAGTTTGAGGTGTCCTTTCTTGCTCTCCTGGTTCTATAGATAAAGTTCTTACTTTGAGGACATGTTTCTTGTTCATCTTGATAGGACTCTGAATTAACAGCAGTAATTACTTTGTCACAAAATGCATATTCTTTAACCAGGATCATTTCAGAGCTTTGTTCTTGAGCGTGACCAGACACGGCGTAATCATCATCTACTTTAGAGTCTTCTGTAAAGGCTGGTGTCTGGGATTCTTCTTTCATCTGCCCGCTCATTAATTCATATGTTGTTAAGGACAGAACTGAAAGATAATAAATATACATATGAAATACCCCAAATAACAAGTCTATACAGGTGTGAAAAAATAAGGTTTTTATTGGGGCGGGGAAACAAGGATGTGTATGTGACTGTCCCTTTAAGGATGCCACCCCTTACCCACCCCTAGTTTCCAGCCTCTCCTGGTCCCATTTCCATCATGTCAGGCTACCCACATGATTGTACTGTTGCTGTAACCTGATGTTTCCTTTGTGAGAATGAGAGTCCTACAGGCTGTCTAATCAGACCGGCTGTCTTATTGAATAGTTTAGATGTTGTTCAAATGGGTAAGTAAACCAGAAAGGAGGTGTTACGGGCCTTACCAGCTATCCCTTTATTCGGGTTAAGTGGGGTAATTAATATCCCTTTGAACCACTGTCGGAGGTTAACTACAAATATATTACATGGTTTTTGACGCCAGTCCCTTGGTTTAGACTCCCTAAATCTGGCTATAGGATAATTATGACGACTCTTGTTAAAGAGAACAAAGCAGTGATAAGAAGGTTCCTAGGTGCTGGACCAAACCAGAATAAGGTCGTGTGACACTTACATTCAGGCTGCGCTGATATGGGTAGTAAGGATGAGGGAGGGGAAATCTGGTCAGGTGTCCTAGACTCTCGGGCCAATATCTCTCTATAAGTATAGTCTTATAATTAGGCTACCCTGTCCAGTCACAAAGTCCAGTAATTAGTAACCAAGCCCAACAAGTGGTCACGTAAATCGACCCTTGGGGAAACCCCATAGATTCTTTCACCGTTTCTGAACTCGAAACTCACCCAATCCGCAACAGGTCGATCGACCCATGTTTGCTGGATCCCCAAGCAATGTGCGAAGGGCCTACTATAATTATTGGTGATTGGCCCATGGCTGACATGGGAGGAAATATAAATGTGAGAAGGGACCATACCGGCAATTTGCACAATATGTTGTTCTGTGTCAATAATTGTACAGATTTCATTGTTGTAATGTGGTATAAGAAGGAGCTCCTAGTATTGATAACTCCTTGTTAAGAGGTGTGGATGAAGAAAGTAAAAAAAGGAAAATAAGTAACTCCTTACTCCTGTTCGCAAGTATTACATGTTAAGAAGTGTTAAGATAAGGAAGCTGGACGGCTGGCTTGATGTAAGTGTATACTTTAGGAAAATTGACCTGGTTAGGGACAATATCATAATATTTTGTGGGCTGGATTAACAGTGTAGCCATGGGCCATAATCTGTGTCTTTTTCTGTGCATGAGGAAGGAAGTGACTATTGTACTATACAATTTAACAATTGATTATGGATAATAAGCAAACAAGTTACTTTGTTTAAAAAAATATTCACGATAAGTCATTTAATGTAGTGTGTAGGGTTAGTCATATATATCCTGCCTTGTATCATGCATCCCTCCAACATGTCATACATGTACACTCACCCATGCTGGGATTTCCCTGGATTTCCATCTCCTCGGCTTCCTGTTGACTCCCCACACTCGGCTCTTGTACTTGTTCAGTGCTTTGCACAATATCAGTATTGGCCTCATCTGTGTACATAATTCAATAATAAATAAACCTTCTGTTTCAAATATGGCACTTTGTATTGCATTCTACTGTGACATATAATAGATAAAACACAGACTGTTCTTAAAGACCACTGTAGTCCTTTATTTGTAATATGCTCTTCTGAAGAACTAGATTTGATATTGGATAAATGTCTGCTTCTATAAGGGTGCGTGTGTTTGATTCAAATACTGATAAACTTCTGCTTCAATTGTAATGACAATCTATAATACCCATCTATAATACCATAATATGCACCCAAAAGGCCCCTATCTACCTGATACCCCAAGTCGTGAGGATCATGAGACAATACTGCAGAAGATCAGGGACTTCACATTCCTAACAACTCTCTGTTTTCTGTGAATAAGAAATCACAGGTGGTGCCGGATTACACTGAGATATTCAGGCTTCCTGTAGTCATGTCTCGGTGTATGATTTATGGTCACCCGGCATCTTAGGTCCTGTATCTTGCTTGGAGAATCAGTGAAAGATTCAAGTTTGCTTCCTGTCTGACCAAATCATTATCTGATAAATCCATCTACACCACAGCCTGGCAACTATAACTAATGTTCAGGACCTTCTTAGTACAATGCATAAATCCACCTATACCACAGCCTGCCAACTATAACTATTGTTCAGGAACTACTTCGTACAATGGATAAATTCACCTATACCACAGCCTGGCAACTATAACTAATGTTCAGGACCTTCTTAGCATCATGGATAAATCCACCTATACCACAGCCTGGAAACTATAACTAATAATCAGGACCTTCTTAGTACAATGGATTAATCCACCTACAACGCAGCCTGGAAACTATAACTAATGTTCAGGACCTTCTTAGTTTTTTCCTGTTGTATACATTGTACTAATTATCATTGTTTATGCATTTTCTATGGTTTATTTATACTATTATTATTTCAGATTAAACTATTTAAAAATCAGTTAGATCTCTGGGTTCTTAACAACCTTATATTACCATATATATTTTGTATAGTATTTAAGTTGTTAAGCTTTCACTTCTGACCAAATTAGGGTTTTGTATAACTTCTATAGTTTCACCTAACCAAATGATTCCATATATAGTTATATCTGACATTGGTGATGGCAGCTGTAAGGTCTCTGAGACATTGCTATTAGTGCTCTCCATCTGATCTACTGATTTCCACCAGCAGTATTAGCACTAGAGAGGCTGAGGAATAAGTGCTGTAACAATTAGGGGCCAAAAGAAAGAGAGCAACTTGAAATTACCACTTTAGTGTTCTTATAAAGGGGTCTCTAAAGAATAGATTAGTAAAACTTGATAAAGTCACTTTAGTCCTCTCCCCTTTTTTAGCTCCACTCCAGTCACAATACTTCATTCAAGGGTCTAGAGACCTAGAGCTTATATAGTCTTGGAACATAGAAGAAAAAGGTATGATCTGTATCTTATTATACCCTTGGTGCTTGACACCACTATTATCTAAACAGTATAAATAACTTTAATGGGATATTTTAATCCGGAAATAGCGCCGCTTAAAAGTTATAAAAATTGGTGCACAATATAGAATAAATAAATACTATATGATATAAGAATGAGGATAGATCAGTATCATCACCAATAGAGAAATCTGGTCATGAGAGGTACCCTAAATAAAGGGTTAACGTATTCAAAAATAATAGATGAATGAAGTATTGAATCCTCATATATCAGAATAAACTGATATACCTGAAAAAGTCAGGATATACTGATAATCATCGGATTATTCTATATAGGAAGCACTATAAAGAAAAAACTAATGTTAAAAACAAAATATTGAGTAAAACAGAGATCATAAATAAACTGGAGATATCAATATATATGTAAATATCAATATCAAAGATATTAGGGACATTGTGACTTTAAAAGGTAATGAATGATAATAGAAGCTGCAGATAACATATAACAGTATAACAATATAGCGTATGCCACACTTAGTATACTTGCTGTTCAGTTGCTATGCTTCATGTGTACCAACATGGCTTGTCCCATCAATTCACTATGTTAGATTGGTCCTCCAGTGGTCTCTGTCCTCTATGACTACTGATAAAAGTGCCAACGGGCCGTTTCGTCCATCCTCGTGGACTTTCTCTAAGGCTGTATTCTATGCTGGACTCTCTGGCTCATAAAGCCAGTTTATTTCCGGGTTTGATGATGTGTATTGCGTAATTGCGTCATTACGTTCGCGTAACTGCGTCATTGCGCTTTTTTTAAACTGTTTAACTTTATTTAAATGGACAGTGGGCATTTTCAAAAGACAACTAACTTTATTTGTTCCCGATTTTTACAAAGGTTAACAAAAAGCAAAATGCAATTATTTACTGAATGTATATGGGACTAGAGATCAAGATTTAAGATATGATATCCCAATGATCACAAAACTAAAGTGATAAAAGAGGTAATATAACTACTATTTTAGTCTGGGAACATGATTGAAATATAGCATTTCATTGCTTAAAAGTGCAGTAAGAGTTTAAATTAAGTTTTTTTTTTTTCTTACCAAATAATGATTTAGAAATGTCTGTATAAGACCACTAAATGGGTCCTGTAACCCACTTTTAAGTCTTTAATGAGGAAGCCATTGGTGAGAGCAGAATAAGCTCAAAAGCAAATACATGCAGCAGAAGGTCCGGGGAATACTGTTAGCTCTTGGGTTATTGGTCACATTTACACTCCATAAATCCTATATTAATGTGTGGTATTTAGAGAAGTTGTGACTGGATTGAGGAGCAGGTCTTGCAGTGCCCTCTGGGTGATTTATTACAACCAGATATGGTTATGTTTATCACTCACCTGTCACAGGTCCTGGACAGATTTCCTCCTGATGAATATCCGGCTTCTCTCTCTCACCCACTGCGTCCTCACCAATGGATAAAGTCTCTAAATCTTCATCAGGTCGACCTGTTTTTTCCCCGAAAAAGAATTACACGATATTAGGATTCATTACATTTAATAACATTTATATATATATTATATATATATTTTTTTAATCTTGCTGTTCCTATGAGTTCTCCCCTTAAAATGAGATCTTCCTAGTTTGTTGTTATTGTCGTGCTATATAGATTCTCCCCAATATCTGTCTATATGTCCTTCTGAACACACTGTGATCTTGTCTCATTAAGGAGACTTCACCTTGAAAAAACATAAAAGGACTATTGTAGTTAAGGAAAAAACTCACATTTTTCTGAAGTAGGCAACAAGAAAGATAACACTAGCAGCTATTATTATTAACTTTTATTTGTAACACACCAACATATTCTGTAGCGCTATACAGGGTAGGAAAACAAGAAAAGTACAATGATAACAAACTGCAGAAAATGGAGAGCCCAGTTTTGAGCTTAGAATCTTTGCAGAAAGTGTTTTTTTCCAAAGCACCTTACAAGATTTGAAGCTCATTACTTACAATCTAAAGGGAATGGAAGAGACAGAAGCCTGGGCAAGAATAGACATATAAGAAATAGCAAGGGTCAGGAAAAAAGTGAAGCTCACTTAGGTAGGAAGGTATGAAAAGTTTGAATTATTTTTATTAAGAAGGAAAAGGAAAGGGTTTGATTGAAAGTAATTTGAGGTGATTGGCTCTAGTATGTAATAGGTTACAGATCCAATAACGTGCAAATGGGAATATAAGGTTAGGGGCCTTGGTTAGGAGATATATCTCCAGAAGCCAACAGGTTATGTGGGAGACATGATGTGGAAAGGTTGAAAGGAAGAGCCTGGGGAGCAGGCAGGAGGTTATGAGGAAGAAAAAGGCAGGGGAAGACATTGTTTAAAGGATTAATTAGGAGTAGTTAGCAGGTGTAATTGATCAGCTATAGGAAATCTAAGAGACTCAATAAAAGAAGAGTAACCAGGGGTGGGTGGATAAGTGGGAGGGGGGAGGGCAGTGGTTGCAGTATCAGAGGGAGTGAGACAAAGTCCCAGAGGAATTGTGGACACTGAAATAGAAAATGAGAAGGATGGGCAATGTTATTTCACAGATAAGAAGAAATAAAACCAGGCTTTGCGGGTGGTAAGCAAGCAGCATAAGGGGGGTTTAAGACAAAAGCATTGTTGGGGAAGGAAGAATGGAATGATGGTGGCAGTGGGTCTGTTGTTTCGGTTGTCTGACTGGTGAACAATTTGACCTCTCGCTTATACAAACTGTTCTCAGTAGCTCCCTATCCCACATCAGTCTGGTAATCCTGCTTTCCAAGCTTTGTGCCCAACCTCTCGTGTATGAAATAATTACCATCATAGCTGCCTCGATACACTGGCAGAATTAATATTTTTAAAGAGACAACCTTCGATACTTTTGGGTCAGACAACTGTTTAGTTGCTTTGTTCTTCACAAACATGGGTAGTTTTCTTAAACTCTAGTGGTCTTTTAACACAGATTAAAATGATATATCAATATAACCATGTGCTTAAGTCAGAGATGTAATAACGATATGACGAATGAAATTAGGTCAGTATTATATAGTATCACATATAGTTGTGAGCATACGAGCCGTTGCTCACGCTTGCAGGCTCACACAGCGAGCCCGCAAGAACTGCATCCCTCGCAAAGCGAGGGATGCAGTTCGCTCCGCAAATACGGACCCTCGCGAAGCAAGGGGCCACATTTGCGGAAGGTGGAGGCTCTAACGTCGGCTGTGTTTGTCCGCAAATGCGGACCTTCGCGAAGCGAGGGGCCACATTTGCGGAGGTGGAGGCTCAAAGGCGCCTCACACGCGGGTAAAAACACACACACGACTTAGAAAAAAACCAACTGCGTCCCTCGCAAAAAAAGACGTGACACGCTACGACCTATTTCAAACACACAAAAACCTCGACGAAAACATCAGAAACACAATAAATAAACACAACTAACACATAAAAAGCTTACTTACAGCAAGGGGGGGCATCCAGCACCTCAAAAAGTGAACTTACATGTCCATTTAAGTCCAAAAAACAAGTTTAAACTGCCAAAAATCACCTTAGCGAGAGAAAAAATGGCCGCCGAACAAAAGGAAAATGAGGCTACAGACGCAACAAAACTACAGTGACTTGCAAAAACTGAAACAATGCTATAGTCAACTTTACGAGGTACGTAACACATACTATGCGGGTTACTCTCCAAAGTAAATGGGCGTTACCGGATGTGCATACGTGAGCTGAGGCTCATCTAGTCCGATGGAGAAGCCCACGCTGAAAACTCGATAATCCCTGTATCCTACCCCTCATCCTACCCTACGATGAACCGCCGGAATTGAGCCCCTCACCTTACTTCACGGTGACTCCCTTCCTCCGGACCCCGCACCTTACTCTACTTCACGACTTCGATCTCCCACCGGACTCGCGATTGAGGACAAGGCGGTGACAGCGCAGACTTCGGGACGGCTTAGGCAGGGGTGAGTGGACGGCGCTGAAGCACCACAGGAGGCCCTAGCGTCTACAACGCCCGCAAACTCCTGAATACTCCTGAAAACCCCTCCCTATACCTCCTCAAACCCTTTGAGTCGGGTGAGTGAAAGCTGCGGGGGTGTAAACCGTGATTTCGTAAGAGGGGGAAGCACAGGAGGCGGCTGCAGCGGGGGAGTCCACGGGGACTCAGAGCGTGTAATGACGGCTGGATGGATGTCAGTCTGAAGGCCTGAAAGAAAAAAAAAAAGGAGAAATCCCAGAGATCGGACACCTCAGACCACCCTCTGCCGTCGCTCTAGTTGGGAGCAAACACCACCACCTGAGGTCGGGTAAGGCTCTTGTAGAGCACCCTTCTATGTATTTAATGTGAAACATTGTTGTGCTGCCCTGGAACAAAGCTTGCAAAGCGGAGTATAGGTCCCGCAGAGACTTTACGTTATGCCTATTTGGGCAAATAATTGGGTAAGCTATGGACTAAAATCCTTTGGGCATAAATGACCCTATAAACCATAACGGGGTCTTGATCCGAGGGGGAAGGGTAAAGATAAAAGGAAGAAAAAAGGTGAAAAAGGGAAAGGAAGAAAGAGGGGAGTGCTATAGATATGACCAAGCATTCTTGGAGCTTCAATTATACAAAGGCTGGACTCTAAAGGGGGGGAATTACTATTTTTTCTCTCCCTTCTCTCCCTTTTTTTTTTGCTCTACATAAGTAGAAATATCTACAAGGACACAAGGAATAAAGAAAAAAACAGAAGATAAGGGTCCCTTAACCCATTAAAGGTAGACCTCAGTAATCAAAAACAAATCAAACTTGACTTCCTTTTTAAAATACTCATAATTGGAATACAAGATAGGGCATAAACAAAAAATGGGAATAAAATAACCAATTAAAAGACTCTGGTTAGCCCTATTTATTTTAATATTGGCTCGGTAATTCCTCCAGCCTACATTAGTCCATCTAATCTGAGCTATATAGGCTACTAGAATCTTGAAAAAACAAATAAAATGCCTCCAAAAAACAAAAATAAGGACAAAGTAAGGTCACCGCCCAAATCCAAATTATTTTTTTCGCCCAAAATGGCGTCCAAAACTACGGAGGTGTCCCTATTGGCGTCCCCAATAAGTGACAAATCAACAGAGGCCATTGGAGAAAACATGGGTGACACTCTGCCGGATACAAACACAGTAAATTTGGAAGATGAAATCCTTACTGTGGGCAAATTGGAAAAAATTCTAGAGAAATTTCAAAACAAATTCCTTGACGAATTTAAAAACCAAATCTAATCAAATTTCAAGATAACACAAGAAAACACTGCGAAATTAGTAGAATTAGAAAGCATCAGCGAACTAATTAAAAAAGAACAACTTATCTCCAAAGAAACCATCAAAACAATGGACGCGAAAATAAAAAGTTTGGAAAACAAGGTGGACTCATTTGAAGATCGATTAAGAATGAACAATCTGAAAATACGAGGCATTGACGAAAAAATTTCTAATGAGGAACTGGACCAATACCTTACTACATTTTTTGCTTACCTACTACTGGACTCTGTAGATATTAAATTTAAGTTTGATGCGGTTCACAGGCTTCCTAAGCCCAAAAATATTGATGTAGATTCCCCTAGAGATACTTTGGTAAAAATCCACCATCTGCCACTAAAAAATCAAATAATTAGAGCTAGTTTTGGCAAAACAGGTTTTGACCCCCCATACTCGAATATTAAAATATTCTCAGATATCTCCTCCTCTACGAGAAAATTGAGGGAAAAAGAAATTCCATATAAATGGGTTTTCCCTATAGGTCTCTCAATATTTAGAGACAATAGATGGTACAAAATTACATCATTCAAAGAGGGTGAAGATATATTTAGCAAATGGGGCTGGTGAATTGACATCTCTATTCTTATTGGATGGTTGGGGGATGCCCATAACGGGAAAGGGTTTTTTTTTTTTTTTTTTTTCTTCTGTATCTGGCTTTTTCTTTTTTTTTTCTCTCCTATCCCTTAGTGGTGGTTTCTGTCGTTTAGATGTCATAGGGGATATCGTAGCCTTAAACTATATAGATTGTTACATTTCAAAAGTGTTTAATAATTTATTACGTCTCTTTGGAAAATAAATTTAGAGTACACGGGTAATTAACGCGCTTTATAATGTAGTTGGAAACACGTGGATTTAAGGAGGAACAAGTCTTAATCTCAGGTGTATTTAAGACATTAGAGATTTATACTGCTCTTCCCTTTAAACAAAAGCACAGCACTTTGAAAGGAATGCACTTTATAATTTTGTTAAATTCTAATTGTGTTTAATATTTTACTTTGTCTTTTGAGAAAGAAAAGTAGTGTATATAAGGAATCAAAACACTTTATAATTTAGTATAAGATATGCACAGCACTTTAAAAAAAAGAATGCACTTTAAGACTGTTATGTAATGAAAGAGATAATGAGGAAAGTTGATTAATATACAGCTATCTCACTTAAACAACAAGGGGTTGAGCAATATTAGATGCCTTTTCTCTCTACATAAATCACTTATAAAAATGTTTTCTACACTAGAGTCACAATTGAAACGCTTGGTTGCTAGTACATCAAGGTTTTTTAGAGACGAGCCGAATAAATAGGCAAGTTTTATGGACGGCCCTAACAATAAAGAAATAAAGGAAAGAAGGATGGGAGAAAGAGATAGGAAAGAAAGGAGGGGGAAAGGGAAAAGGAGAAAGAAAAGAAAGGGAAGAAAGAGGGGAGGGGGGAAGGGAAGAAAAGAGAAAAAGAGATGGGAAGAAATGGGGGGAAAAGGGAAGAGGAAAGAGAAAAAAGAGGAGAAAAAAAAAAGGGGTAAAAACAGGAAAGGAAAGGGGGCAAAGAAATAAAAGAGGGTTATCTAGACATAAGAAGATTCAAATGCGTGGGAACAATCTCCATAGAGGACTGTACACATCTCAACACTGTGTACGCCCAAGGTTGTTTTGACCGAAGCTCATCCCATTCTAAAGGGGTGACGTTTGAATGAATGCAATAGACCTACAAGGTTTTAGGAGAGAATGCAGTAAGTATGGAAGTATGACTGTAGCCGGGAGGTGGGGGGAGATGGGAAAAAGGGAGGTTTCCGAGATGGGGGGGGCGGGCATGATGGGGTTGAAAATAGTGAGCTACAACGTTAGGGGCTTAAACTCTCCATCTAAAAGAGCCTCCATTACCAGAATGTTGAACAAAACCAACCCAGATATTGTTTTAATTCAAGAATCCCATTGGGACAAGAGTTATACTCCACATTTGGCCAAATATAAATTTCCACATGTATTAAATGCATGCCAAAAAAAAACCTCAGGAGGTGTGGTAATGATGTTTAACAAAAATTTAAGACTAAAAGAAGAAGTAGTGGTCGTGGACGATAATGGGCGGTATATTATCTGGGTAGGGGAGATAAATAGCCAACAACTATCTATAGTAAATTTATACGCCCCTAATTACAAACAAAACTCTTTCCTCAAGGGTGTACTTAAAAAACTGGATAAGATCGCTTTAGGAGGTCTAATCGTGGGCGGAGACTTTAATATGACTCCGGACCCCCAGATAGATAGAAATTATAAAAAATTACAAGTACATAGAAAAAACATCTCAGGACTTTTCTAAACTTTTGGTGAGACACCACTTGTACGATACATGGCGCCTTTTAAATACAACTGAGAGAGACTATACATACTATTCGGGTTCTCATAAAATGTACTCAAGAATCGATAATATTCTAGTGAGCGAGTCTCTGTTAAACACAATTAAATCAGCAAAAATTGGTTTAATAACTATCTCGGACCATGCTCCAATTACCCTTCTAGTACAGGAAACAAGAATTGCTTACTCTGGTAGGACATGGAGAATGGATGATAAAATTATGGAAGACAAGGACAGACTAAATAATCTTAGAGCGGAAATTAAATCATTTTTAGAAATTAATATGGGTACAGTACCCTCGAACATAACAATTTGGAATGCATTGAAAGCATACATAAGAGGCATCGCTATCAAGCTTAAAAGTATCTGGGTCAAACAGAGAGGATTATCTTGAAGATCACTACATGTAAAATTGTATGGAATAGAACAAGTCAATAAAAAATAAAAAAATAACACTCTAACTCAAGAGATAAAATTAATAAGAAAGGAAATTAACAAAATAAACCAAAAACGTTCAGACAATTGCTTGTGGCGTTTACAACAAAGATCCTTTCACTTCGATAATCGAATATGGAGGGATCTTGCTAATAAGATCAAAAAACAACACCATCAAAAACAAAAAATCCTCTATTTGGAAGACCGGGGTAAAAAAATCTTTAAGCCTAAAGAAATTACAGACTTATTTGCCAAATTTTATCAATCTCTGTATAATTTAAGCTCGGAAGATAACTTTATAACTCCAAATTCTAAAGATATAACGTCTTTCTTAGATCTAATCCATTTTCCAGTCAACTCAAAGGTAGACAAGGAGGAACTAAACAGCCCAATAACAGAGGTAGAAATTAGTCGTGTTATCAAGAACCTAAAAAATTATACAGCACCAGGCCCAGACGTTTTTTCTACAGCCTATTATAAAAAAACTAATGGAAGGTTCAATGCCAATTATAGCATCAGCATTTAACGAAATCAAAAATACAGGAAAGTTTCCCCCAGAGATGCTTAGAGCAAATATAATAACCATCCCAAAACAAAATAAGGAAGCACATACCTGTAAAGACTTCAGACCGATCTCGCTTATGAACATAGACACCAAAATATATGCGAAAATTCTGGCTTTAAGACTCACAGAAATTTCCCAAAAATTAAGAAACGTCTGATCAAACAGGTTTTGTCTCAGAGAGGCAGGGCTCAGACAACTCCCATAAAATGATTCACCTAATCAACCTAGCGAAGAACAAAGGCACTCCCACTCTATTCTTATCAATGGATGCGGAGAAAGCATTTGATAGGGTAGGGTGGGATTTTATGATGCAGACCCTCCTTAGATATGGGTTTGATGCCTTCGCATCGAAGGCAATAGCGGCCTTATACAATGCCCCTTCGGCTTCTGTATTGGGCAAGGGGGTACAGTCAGATTACTTTGGGATATTAAACGGTACCCGTCAAGGGTGTCCGCTGTCTCCCATTCTATTTGCCCTGATTCTAGAACCTTTAGCTATAGCAATACGGACCTCTGAAAACTTTAAAGGGATTAGAATAGGCAAAAATGAATATAAGATCTCCCTCTTTGCGGACGACGTGGTGGTCTATATGGAGCATCCACATACATATATGAGGGCGCTGATGGAAATTATCGCTAATTATAGAAAAGTGTCGAATTATAAATTAAACAGAAAAATCGGAAGCCTTGAGCATTAATATTGCAGAAAAAGACAATGAACTCCTCTTGGACAAATACCAGCTAGCCCATACAAAAGGATTCACACACTTAGGCATTAAGTTTAGCCTGGACTTAAGAAGTATCCTAGATCTAAACCTGAATAACTTATATAAAACATCTAAGGACCTAATTGAGAACTGGCCGGGTAATCATATCTCATTCTCCGGCAGAATTGCATCTATCAAAATGTCCTTTCTACCCAAGCTCAACTATGTGTTACGATCATTCCCTTTCCCAATTCCAAGCCAATGGTTGGCTAAATTCCAGAAGCTGATAGATAGATACATTAACAAAAAGGGTCAGATTAGAGTGAAACAGGAAATAATGTGCAGAAACTAGCACAATATATTAAGTGGATCCAACCTCTTGCGGGTCACACTGAAAACCAGGTGCTGAGTGATATGCTTAACTCCATTGATCTCAAGGCTCTTTTAGTTTTTCCAAATTCATCTATACCTTATATCGACCCCAATGCAACTGTCTTGATTGACATGGTAAAGGAGTGGATAAAAATGAATAAGAAATTTAAACTCTTAGAGAGTTACAATGATCTTACCCCTTTGACAACAATAACATGCTTAAATCATATCCATCTAGAACCAGAATGGAAAGAGAAAGGAATATACTTATTGGGCCACATTGTAGACAAACATAATGGTAAAATACTAGATTATGACATGCTAAAAAAGAAATATAACATATCAAATAAAATATGGTTCACTTTATATAAATTAACACAAGTGCTGAAAGAAAGAATTAAAGTTAACAATTCACTTAGTTCAAACTATTTGGTAACTTTGATAGTGTCTCAAAATTTTAAACATTTGATATCAAAGTGCAGTGAGATTATTCACATTCAAACACAGCGGGATATAACCAAACCGATGGAAATTTGGGCCAAAGACATGCATATATGGGCATCTAAAGACTTATGGCAACAAGCCTTAAAATCCATAAACAGGTTTGTGAAAAATGCAAACCAAAGAGAAATCCAATTTAAAATCCTAAATAGATGGTACTGGGTTCCCGTCAAAATATACTCCATATCATTTAACCCAGAAACCAAACTATGTTGGAGGAATTGCGGGAATCCAGCAGATATGCTCCATATATGGTGGAATTGCCCCACATCTCTCTCACTTTGGGAAGATTGCTTTGAATACGTTTCCAATATACTTAAGACAAACATCAAGGCTGATCCGCAGATAGCATTGTTTAACTTGTTTCCTACTAAAACGTTAACTAAAAATATAGGGTTTATGACCCAAATTTTTATAGTTGTTAAAACTGCAATTGCAAGAAATTGGAAGAAAGCACTTCTCCCTAAATTATCTGAAATCTTGACTATGGTGGGAAAGAATCGGGAATTAGAGAGAGACTTTAACACCGCACTGCAGTTAAAACAAGACCCTTTGAAATGGACTATTTGGGATACCACTCTCAACTAAAACCCCTGCGCTGACACCTCACTCGCCCACCAGACCTCTTCGGGCACAATCCCTCCTTTCCTTTCCCTTACCTCCACTTTCCTACCCGGCTAGAATTAATGAAGTATGACAGTGAGAAGTCGGGTGATAGAACATGATTAGAGAGGAATCATAATGGGATGAAGTCCCCAAGATATTGAAATTTCCAAATCATTCCCCAAAAAGGCGAGAAAAAAACAAATATAACAATCAAGACTCAACGGCCCAAACACTTGAGAAATAAATTAAGGAACTTCTTGATGATAACCCCATTCGCTAACTAGATTCACCCTAAACTATACTTGGGGTTTAAAAAGAAACAAAAGATGGAATTTGGACAGTCTGAGGTCGATAGGGATGTGAAGGGAGTGAAAGTCGAAAAGAGCTCATACATGAGGGACCTTGTTCAATCGTGATTAAATTTAGTAATTCTAGAGCTAAATTTCGACAAAAAGGATATCTTTGTTTAGAGGAAACCCAACTTTCTGTTTCGAGTGTGTTTGAGAAATACAATTTACAAAGAAAGAAAGTTTTAGAGAAAAAAAAAAAAAAAAGAGGTGGTCACAAAACAGGATAGCATCTGAAACATTAGCAACATACATAAAACAAAAGTATTTCTCCTCTTTACTGTAAAATAAACTCCAACCATCACCCACAAGCCAAATGCAGCAACCAAAAAGTGGTGAACACAAAACAGGATAAAACAAAAAAGCCTACCATGATATAGAAAAGGCAATTAACATTAATTTTTACTGTCCAACATCATTTAATACTCATAAAGAAGACTAATTAAGCAAATAAAGTATGCAAAATATGGTGGACACAAAACAGGATAGTACCAAAAATCACACAAACAGATAGAAAAGTTAATTAATATCTTCTTTACTGTTTATAACCTATAAGCCTTACAAAGAAGCCTAAATAAGCATACCAAAAGTGGTGGACACAAAACAGGATAATGCTACAAACATTGTGATCAGATCCAAAATACTAAAAACATTAATAATTACAGTAAAAAAAAGGATAACTGTAATATACAAATACAATTAAAGTATTTGAAAAGGTTGCACAAAAAACAGCATAACAGGATATGTAGCATAGTCCACAAAAGTAAAAAAACATACTAAATAAAATGTTTCATCCTCAATTACCAGTTCTTATGTAGAATATTAAGCATAAAACCTAATCACACACATAAAATACATAAAATAAAATACAATACTACAACAAATAGTACTAACACCCAAAAAAACAACAATAGAAACATTCACAGCCCCAACATATAAGCCTTTAAATAAAATATAAAAATACTATTATAACAATCCCCTGTACGATAAATTACAAAGACTAATTTCTGCCCTCTACTATGCCTTTAAGCCAAAAGTACAACAAAAAAATAAATTAACAAAACAATACACCTACTACATGTAGAAGCAGCTATAGTGTATTTACCTTGAGTGTGCTATGCATGTAAGGCAAAAATTTCAACCTACGACAGAAAATAAAAGCAAAAAAATAAAAAACACTTATTTAAGAATACAAAGAAAGTACCGCTACAATGAACTATAATCACATAGAAACAAACTGTTGATAATAAAAAAATAGAAAAACAAACTTAACATCTCAAAATAAACTAATGATACATATAAGACGGCAAGCTAGAGAACGACAACAGAGATTGGCCAGCCAGCAGACACCGGAGCAGAAGGAAATTCGACGAGAAAAAGAACGCAAAAGAATTGCAAGCAAAAGACTATCACCTGCTAAAATTAAAGATACACCAAAAAAAAGCTACGAAGCAAACAAAGCCTTTAGAACCTGTTCCTGAAACATCAGATGACATTTTACCTTAAAAAAATTAAAGATATACCAAAAAAAGCCACCAAAAAAACAAAGCATTTAGAACCTCTTCCTGAAACATCACATGACATTTCAGCTGATGAATTTGAAAATGAAACGGATATATGCTTTGCTAATTGTCCTTTACTCAAGTCTTTAGCAGTAGAGGTTCATAATTGTGGGGACATGAATACTCAATGTCAGTTTTGTGAGGCTTATCATTTTAAACAGGAGAGACTCAGAGATGGCCAATTTATTAGTTGCTGTCAAAAAGGCAAGGTCAAACTTCCAAAAAGAAATGAATTTCCAATCTATTTACAAAACATTATGACTGAATCTACTTTTCCAAACTACAAAAATGTTAAGACAAACATAAGATCCTACAATAGTGCCATATCCTTTACATCTATGGAGGCAACATTAGCTGCTAATGTACCAGGACATGGTCCTTACTGTTTTAAAGTCCAAGGCCAAATTTATCATCGTACTTCCCATTTACATCCAGAGGAAGTAGAGCAAAGAAAATTTGCTCAACTATATGTCCTAGATACAATGGAAGCTGTTGACCAACGTATGCAGCTGGAAGAAAATAAAAAATGCTTACCCAGTGTTTTTATAGAGCTAGATAACATTATGGCCAATAACCCCTAAACTAAAGCTTATAAAAAATTGGCAGAAGTGGAAAATGAACAACAACTTAATGCACATAGACATCAATTATCAATCCCAAAGGTCAATATGGTGCTTAAAAGAGATAGACATACTGATCAACGTCGTTATAACTTGCCAACATCAAATGAGGTTACAATGGTGTTTCAAAATGAAGGAGAATCACAATTTCAAAGAGACATTAGAAATGAGGAGCAACCATTCATTAATATCAGTATCTTAAGTCCAAATTTAGATCCAATGACATATCCCATTTTTTTCCCCACACGGAGAAGCAGGTTGGCAACCAAAATTAACACTTCACAGTTACCCAAATGCTAAAGCCAGAATCCGAAATAATGTTTCTATGCTTGAATTTAAAGTAGCTCAAATTGCCATTCGAAAGACATTTAATCCAATTTTATGTGGTGGAAAACTAACACAACAATGGATTATTGATTCCTATTTGCAAGTTGAGGCCAATAATTTAAACTTTATAAAATATCAACAAGATAAACTACGTGTAGAACAATATTGTGCACTAATGGACTATGTTGCTGAGGTGGTTACAAGCAGAGACATGACAGCTGGCAAAGCCATCGTTATACCATCTTCCTTTCAAGGATCTCCTCGAAATATGAGAGTCAGATACAATGATGCTATGGCTATTGTCACCAAAATTGGGAAACCCGATTTATTTCTTACATTTACATGTAATCCCCAATGGCCAGAAATTACACAAAATGTACTTCTTGGTAAAAGTCCTTCCGATAGACCAGATTTAGTAGCCAGAGTTTTTAAGATTAAATTAAATGAATTAATACGTGACATCACTATAAGTCACTTATTTGGCAAATGTCTTGCTTATGTATATACCATTGAATTTCAAAAAAGAGGCCTTCCACATGCACATCTTCTCCTAATACTTTAGGAAAAAGATAAATTAGATACTGCTGACAAAGTGGATGCAGTCATTGTTGACTGAACTACCAGATCCAGAACTATATGGTAGACTATGTGAGATTGTTACTCATGGCATGATTCATGGACCCTGTGGTGAGCTTAATCCACAATCACCATGTATGGAAAATAATAAATGTTCCAAAGATTTTCCAAAAGATAATAGAGACAAAACCTATGCTAATTGTGATGGCTATCCACTTTATAAAAGAAGAGAAGGAGATCGTGCCATTATTCATGGCAAAAAAGTTGACAATAGATATGTAGTGCCCTACAATCCACATTTACTGATGAAGTATAACGCACACATTAATGTAGAAGCCTGCACTTTCATCAAATCCATTAAATATGTGTACAAATATATTTACAAAGGCTATGATGCAGCTACTGTAGTCGTCAAAAGTGCAGACAACCCTGAAAGCACTGAGTTAGTACATGATGAACTTGCATCTCATGTAGATGCTCGCTATGTAAGTGCACCAGAAGCTATGTGGCGCCTTTTAAAATTTGAAATGCATGATAGATCACATGCAGTATATAGATCAGCAGTACATTTGCCACAAAGACATTTAGTGTATTTCCATGCTGGGAATTAAAGTAATGCATTGGCCCAAAGTGAACATCGTCACACTACACGAACTGCATGGTTTGAATTAAATTCAACAGATTCAGAAGCAACACAATTCTTATATATTGAAATTCCATATCACTATGTTTTTGTGAATGGATTATGGAGACCTAGAAGCACAGGAAATAAAATAATCCCAAGAATTTACACAATCAGTCCAAGAGATCTTGAACGTTTTTGCTTACGAATATTACTTTTAAATGTTCTTGGAGCACAAAGTTTTGAACACTTAAGAACTGTTAATGACATAGTAAATGAATCCTTCCATTTAGCTGCAAGACATAGAAACTTACTAGCTGATGATACAGAATGGGAAAGATGTTTAGAAGAAGCAGCACTATGTCAAATGCCACGGCAGATGAGAGAACAATTTGCATTTATTTGTATCTTTTCAAATGCTCAAAATGAATTAGCTTTGTGGGACACATTTAAAAGTAATATGGCTGAAGACTTTATGCAACGATACAATGAACCTATTGCACACTTAAAAGTGTTAATGGAAATCCAAGAAGTATTTTTAACTCATTGATTAAGTTGTGCAAGTTTTAATTTGCCCAATCCAGGTCTTATAGATGACATACACTTTGAAGACTATGACATTCAACTTCAAGTACAAAGAACAGAAGAAAGACTTGCAACTTTAAATACGTTACAATTGCAAGCATTTAATGCCATTAAAAATGGAATAGATGATGACATGGTCACAGAGCGTTATTTCTATCTTGATGGACCTGGCGGCTCAGGAAAAACATATCTATATAATTTATTAATGAGTTTTGTACGAACACAAGGTCAAATAGCACTGCCGTTTGCCACTACTGGAATTGCTGAACTTTTGTTAAAAGGTGGAAGAACTGTACATAGTGGCTTTAAACTGCCAGTGCCTATTTTAGAAACTTCTGTGTCAGATATTCGCATGACATCATTACAAGCAAAAAAATTTTTAAAAAGTAAATTAATTATAATAGATGAGGCCACAATGATGTCATGCTATGCCCTCCAATGTATTGACTGTTTGCTTCGTGAAGTTATGGATAATACTTTTCCATTTGATGGAAAGGTAATGTTGTTAGGTGGCGATTTTAGACAAACATTACCTGTCGTTGTACATGGAAATCGAACAGACATTATCGAAACCTGTATAAAGTTAAGCACACTATGGAAACATTTTACCCATCTTCAACTGCAACAAAACATGAGATTAGAAGGCCAAATTGATTTCAATGACTGGCTTATTAAAATTGGAGAAGGCAAAACAGAAAAAATACCAAAATTACCTGACGATACTGTGCAGATCCCACCTCATATGATTTGTCACCAAGATATTATATCGGCTATATTTGAAGGTAGCATAAATAACCAGGAATATTCAGAGCTTGCCAACCGAGTCATACTAACGTGTAGAAATAAGGATGCATTAAACCTCAATAATGAAATCTTTAAAAAAAATTATGCACCACAAAGAAATTATCACAGTGCTGATTCTGTCCTTGCTGATGACAATGAAAGTCAGGCAAACTTTTCCACTGAATTCATAAACTCACTAACTCCTTCTGGAATGCCACCACATATTGTGCAGCTAAAGAAAGGTGCAATTGTCATGTTACTGTGAAATATGAACCCCCAAAAAGGCCTATGCAATGGGACAAGATTAATTGTTCAATAATTAAAGGACCATTTCATAGATGCTGACATTTTTACTGGTACCCATAAAGGAGAGAGAGTTTTCATACCAAGAATAGATTTAGCACCAAGTGAAAGTAGTCTCCCTTTTATACGTCAAAGAAGACAATTTTCCATCATTATGGCATTTGCCATGACCATTAATAAATCACAAGGACAAACGTTCAAATCTGTGGGTATTTTCTTAGAACAACCAGTATTTGCACATGGCCAATTGTACATTGCGTTATCACGGTGCAAATATCCACAGGCTATTAAAGTTTACATTGAAAAGAATGAAAGTCAAGATGATTTATTAGAAGATGGACGTATTTTTACTAAAAACATTGTCTACTATGAAGTACTTTAACTTTTCATTAAACAAACAAAAGCCATGCAAAACAAATTTAAAAGCAAATGCAAAAATACAAAAAACCACAATATAACCACCACATTTTTCAAACAAATACACATAAACGTTCCCATCCAAAGGTCATTATTACGCAACAGAAATTACATTTACCAAAAAAATATTTTCCTGTTAAACTACATTAAATTGTCAAACACATACAGAACAGTGCTTACACAGCGTGCAACAACTTTAAGTTCTTGCGTTCTCTTTTTAGAGAAACACTTTTCCAGAGACCAAACTATATGTGCGATTTAAAACAATTACTATAGCAACAAACAAAGGTTAACCATTGAAAAATATAAATCAATAAACAATTCAGTCATAAATAATGGAAATACTGTTTATGGATGATTAGCCTCACAAAACACTTGCCTTGCATTATTTTCACAAATTATGTTAAAATGTTAATTAACTATGTTACTGTTTCTAATGTTACAAGTTTGAAAAAAAAATGTTCAAGTTCCTTACTTAGACAGATAAGAAAGTTCAAGTTTTAAAAAATATACTTTCAAGTTCCTTACTTAGACATATTACAAAGTTCATGTTAAGAGCTCAAGCACGTTTTAAGTCACAATGTAAATGTTGTCTTTTATGTTAAACATTAATCCAGGGAGTAATCTGATCGCCAGTTAATGGGGTCATGAGGGAATTATTTTTTTTCCCTCTCTGATACAATGGCTACGTTTCAAGGAGGGTTTTTACTGTTTGCCTTCCTCTGGATTCAATGTATATTTAAGTTAACAATTATTGAGATAGAACTTGCATGTTAAAAAAACATTACCTCAAGTTTACAATACTGATTAATTTAAAGTTCAACTGTTCTTGCATTCAAATGTTAATACTTTTAATACAAAATGCCTTAACAGTTACTGTTGACCAAAAGAACATTTTACAAAAATAAACATGTTTAATATCACAATAGTACTTATTTCATCATAACTAAAATCTTACAAGTGTCAAATACGTATATTAATAACTAAACAACTTTCCAAACATACACATCTCATTGCCGTCATTTTTTGACGGGCAAGTTGCTAGTAATTGTATAGATGTCACCCACCTGCACAGGGTTCACATTGGATTTTCTGTTGCTGATAATCATTTCCATCTCTCTCATCCTCTTGTTCCTCTCTAACTGACCTCAAGTCTAGATTATCATCAGGGAGCACTATTAACATAAACAGAACATAAAGCCAGTTATGTGGTATTATTACATAGAATAAATAGGTCTTATTTAACAAAGAAAACAACAGGGAATTCACAATTCTCAAAAACTTGTCAGTTGTTTGACTTCTGCTGCCAATGTGAGGACGTGCTCCAGGGGTTTAGATACTGCCAGACATTCCTGGATAGTTTGTCCAACTTCTCATAGAAACATCATGGGATATTTTATATCAACTTCCAACATCACAATGTTACCTGAGCTCCTGTTTTTTGGGATTCCCGAAGTCCTGAGTGTTTGGTGATTCTCCATCATCACATCCTTGTAAAGCTCCTTGTGTCCTTCTATATACTCCCACTCCTCCATAGAGAAATAGACGGCAACATCATCACACTTTATAGGGACCTGAAACACGCAAAATCCCATTCAGACATGACACAGAGACTGGTTCTGTTAGAGTCTGTTACTGATAAAGAGTCAGGAGAGGAAGATAATGTTACAGAGAACATGCAGGGAAACAGAAAAAGAAGATAGGAAAACACACCCAGGTCCAGATAAAGCTTGGACAGTACTGGGAGTCACTGTGTCCTGGTATAATGTCACATTGTCCAGCAGTGCTCACCTCAACAGTCACAGGTCCAGATACAGCTTGGTAACTAATGGGAGTCACTGTGTCCTGGTATAATGCCCCATTGTCCAGCAGTACTCACCTCTCCAGTCAGCTGGTGAATGTTGGGGGAATTCTTCTTCACAATGGTGTATTCCTACAGGATGATAGAGGGACATGTCAGACATCAGTGCAGGTAGTTAATGTGTGACATATTCTACTATATCCCTCACCTTCCCACATCAATATATCCTTTTCAGTGACCTCTTCTAATCCAGACTGTAAAAGCCTCTCACACACACAGAGCTTATGTATCTTCAGGCAGCTTATTATATTGTACCATATAGATAGTATAACTTGTACAGAGAAATGGCCAAGAACACATTATAATGCATCACTTTCTCCCTCCATTCAAACATTTCTCCACCTCCCCCAAATTCAGTCACAAGGACCTGTTTGTTGGTCTGTGATCGTTCTCTACTTCTACCAATTCTTATCTATTTATAACATAATAGTTAACCATTTGTTTTCCTTTTCCTCTATTACTAGACATTGTTTAACATCAACACAGATTTAGGTGATAATAAAAGTAAATGAGATAAAAGTGGAGTCATTATGACGTTGTCCAGAAGCTCTCACCTCTCCAGTCAGCAGGTAGATCATCTCCAAGGCCTGGTGTAAGAATCTCTCAGCGACCTTCTCCATATTCTTTTTATCCTCACTCATTTTGTTTCTAATTAGTAAGTTAACAGGATTCTGCAAAAAAAGACAAAATAAACTGCACTTTATTTTCGATTAAATGAGTTACAAGTGCATCTAAAGCTAATTCAGAAATACATCTGTTTGTTATCAAAAAAGTTATGGAACCCCATGACCCATAAACATAGTACCTAAGGAACTCATGGCTCTACAGGACATATTAAAGTACCACTGAGTTTAAAGGGGGAAAAAAAGACACTTGTTTGTCAAGTATGTAGCTGTGACGACAGCCCTTATGTGGAGAAATGTGTAATAAGGTATTGTGGTACCTGCTTCTCTTTCTTCCCCAAAGGAGCCAATTCCAGTATTTCCCAAGGGAATCTCTTCCCTGGACATGACACTCTTGGGGTTACCCATTTTATAACCATGGTTTCTCTGTTTTGGCTTTCTATGGTTGGAAACCCTCATCCCAAGTGAATACTTCTTGTGTCTGTGTTTTTGTTTTGGCATTGTGTAGCTAATTGCTTGTTATTTGTATATGTCGTTTTGTAATTCATATATTATGGTTCTAGTATGGTCTGTGAGGACAGGTCAAATATGTCCATCATGAAACTAACACAGTGGGGCATCATTCTGAGTGATTAGGTTAGCTTCCTATCTGAATTGTGTTACATTTTGTTACTCAGCACCCTTATGGAATTACCAGGACTTGTTTCTGCTCCCATGTATAAAAGTCCCTATGTGTTTCTGTAAAGATCATTATCCCTTTTTTGAAAGTTTATTTCAGTCCCAGCTAGCAGGGAATCCTGCATCGACCTTCATGAACTGCCTTCCTGCTCTCCACAGATCCTAGAGCAGCTCCTTCCAGGGAAATCCCTAGCTCTGATACACAGAAACCTGCAGAGGAGCTAACCAGTGGGTCCACTCATTGGCCGGCCCAGCTTGACCCTCCTTGTTACAGTACCAAACGTACAATATTAGCATTGTTAGATAAATCTGAGTTTTAGAAAATTCTGTTTATGAGTATAGAAATCCATTTTGTGTTTTGTACATCACATCCTGAGAGCTGGACGATGGGGTGGGTGTTTGTAGTGGTCAGTGGAGCGCGTGGTGGTGGTGAAAGGAACTATATATTATAGATATATCATTTTTGCAGACCTTAAGCAAGATGAAGATCTGACTATAACAGCTTATCAGTAGGTTAAAGAGAAGGACATTCCCGTGAATACCAACAAAGGCGAGTAATTAAATTAACCATTTGAGACATAACATGAAATCCTCTAAGAAACACAGCATGTCTGAATAATTGGAAGAATTGGTTGTTTCCCCCTGTTACGAGATAGATGAAAGAAATGGCATATGTACAGAAAAAAGCAGTACAAGACTGAGTGGGGTCAGTAGTAAGGACTACCAAATGACCGTACAATAGGCACATGTGGAGATTCACTCACCTGACCATTATTTGGGCTGGGTCCTACAATATGTTACAGTATATGTCTCTGTATATGGCACAGCTGATCTCTCAGCTTATCATCATATTGAGTGTCTCTGATTCATGGAACTAATAAACATTATGGACACAGACTTTCCGCTAATTTGTCTCTTACTATTTGGCCTTTGCTTGCATTACTTACTATTAGTGTGTGTATTTGTATCTATCAGTTGTGTCCAACTCTCTGTGGCCTCATGGACCGTAATACACCATGTTGATCTACTTGGTATTCATGGCAGAGATACTGTAGTGAGTTACCAATTCATTCTCCAGTGGGCCACAGCTCCTGGTATTCCTAGGTGGTCTCCCATCCATGTACTGACAAGACCCAACCATGCATGGCTTAAGGGTGGTGTGACCTCTTGGTTCTCTGACTAAAATCAAACCCAGGTCGCTTCAGTAAAACCACCAAATCCTAACCACTGGACCACCAGGGAATCCACTATTAGTAGATAAGCATAACAAACATCATTATCATAATGATAAATAACTAATTATATAAATGTACTCATTTTATCATGAATATAAATACTAACAAAAACACTCATTTAATTTGCTATACAGAATGTCGAATTTTCAGATCTTCTCCTCATGGATATTGTGCAAGAAAAGATGGTTAAATGTGCACTAAAAATCACTAATTTATATTTTTAAGATTGTGTTTTTATTTAAGCTCCACTTCTTGTTGTTACTCGTGGTCACTGGTGCTGTAGGAGTGGGCATGCTCAGCCATGATGTTTAAGTATATGTTAAAGGGACATGGGAGGGTTTTTGATTTCACAAGAATATAAAATAAAAGGCTATCTAATATGACTGTGAGTGACAGTGTGCGTGTGACAGTGAGTGTGTGTGACAGTGGGTAAAAGTGTGTGTGTGTGTGTGAGAGAGTGACAGTCCTGGGTACAGAATGGGATATAAGTAAAGGAGGTGTGTGAGGATGAGCGAGTGCCCTGGGGGTGTTAGTGGGGTGTTCATACCAGGCGTATGTTGGGGGTTCTCCGTGTTGTACCCATACCAGGGGTGTAATTGGGGGTCTTAGTGGGGTATCCATACCAGGGGGTGTGCTGAGGGATGTTAGGGGTGTACCATTTACAGGGGTGTCATGGGGGTCCTAGTGGGGTAACCATACCAGTGGTGGGGTGAGTGATGTTAGTGGTGTACCATTTACAGGGGTGTCATGGGGGTTTTAGTGGGGTACCCATACAGGGGTGCCCAGGGAGTGTTATTGGACAAAGACATAGGAAAAAGAGACAGCTCAGAGATAATCTCAAACCAAAGTTACTAAAATAATTGGATTGAACCTTCACAAATACTTTACTTTTAATCACTATGTATTAATATGTACACACAGCTCCTCATGCTGATACAATATAATTATATTATAATTATACACACAGAACTTTATATTATAGATACTAGCATGACTATATGTTACTTGCATGCATTACATACATAATTGGTTTGCACTATTAATTTTTTTATGTATTCATTTAACGAAAACACACTGAGCTCTACTGTCCTCACTCCCTCATCACTATATATACACTCAGGATAGATAGATACACAGGGGTGTGCTAGGGGTCTTGATGGTGTTCCCATAACAGGGCTATGTTAGGGGGTCTTGGTGGTGTTCCCATAACAGGGGTGTGCTAGGGGGTCTTGGTGGTGTACCCATAACAGGGCTGTGCTAGGGGGTCTTGGTGGTGTTCCCATAACAGGGGTGTGCTAGGGGGTCTTGGTGGTGCTCCCATAACAGGGCTGTGCTAGGCGGTATTGGTGTGCTCCCATAACAGGGCTGTGCTAGGCGGTCTTGATGGTGCTCCCATAACAGGGGTGTGCTAGGGGGTCTTGGTGGCGTTCCCATAACAGGGGTGTGCTAGGGGGTCTTGGTGGTGCTCCCATAACAGGGCTGTGCTAGGCGGTATTGGTGTGCTCCCATAACAGGGCTGTGCTAGGGGGTCTTGGTGGTGCTCCCATGACAGGGCTTTGCTAGGGGGTCTTGGTGGTGCTCCCATGACAGGGCTGTGCTAGGGGGTCTTGGTGGTGTTCCCATACCATATACTCACTCCCTCTACACTATACACAAACATCACTCTGTATTTACACGTGCAGTAACATCACTCCTACAATAGTATTATTATATTCCGGTATATTTGATTCTACTCACACCAGATAACTAATCAGTGATCCAGATAACCCCTAAATTATCTCCTTGTCATTGATTAGAACATTAATCACTATATTTACCTGCTGGGGAAACACAGGGATCAGCTCCCGGCCGCACAGCCGGAAAAGGAGCAGGTGGTGAATGTTTACTGAACTAAACTACAAGTACCAGAATCCGCTGCAGTATAAGCAGTAGCCAATCAGCACAGTAGAGGGGTGTGTTTATGGTTATAACCCGGTTCCCATGGTAACCCGGCGTATGTGTTTAATATGTCTCACTCTCTGCATCTCTCTGGAACAAAAAGCAGAGCTGTTTTTAAATGGTGATGTAGCCGCCATCCAGATTATTTCATTGGCAGGACATTTGTGATGTTATTGCTGCCCTATAATTTGTGTATCGTGCATTATATCTACTGCCTGAAGTGTCTTTCTGACTTACCCAAAACAAACATGGCGATCCAAGTGATCTTCGTATGGGCTTCCTGTACAGCGTGCGTCATGACGTCAAAACATCTTTCAAGCAACCGGAACTCCACTGAATAAAGAATCAGGTGCACAGACTGGAGCTGTGAATCAATCAATCAATCAATCAATCAATCAATCAATCCATCCATCAACCTATCTATCTATCTATCTATCTATCTATCTATCTATCTATCTATCTATCTATCTATCTCTCTCTCTCTCTCTCTCTCTCTCTGTCAGTTTGGAAGGAGGGGTGTATATGTTTTTATTTCAGGAGAGAGCGAGGGAGGACATAGGAGGGGAGAGAGATTGCCTGCTGGGGGGTGGGCAAAGAGACACAGGGGAGGGTGAGGGGTACAAAGAGGTGGAAGAGCCACAGGGGAGGGAGAGGGTGGAAAGAGGGGGAAGAGACACAGGGTAGGGAGAGGGGGAAGAGACATGGGGGAGGGGGAAGAGCCACAGAGGAGAGAGAGTGGGAAGTGACACAGGGGAGGGAGAGGGTGGAAAAGACACGGGGGGATTAAATACTATCCCGTCTTTTGTGATGGCAGGCCCGTAATGAGAGGAGAGAGAATGAGACAAGAGGGAGGTAGAGGACACAGAAGGAAGGAGAGAGAGGAGCTGCGCATAGCGTGGCTCGCATTGTCCGGCTTTGCCTCGCATTGTGTGGCAAACAACAGCATTGCGACGCTTGCAAATATTATGCCGTCATTTTTGACGGGCAATTGTTTAGTAGATATATAATGGTGATAAATACTTCTGAATTGTGCAGTTTGTTCAGGAAATGTTTGTATCTAATCTCCAGCTCCTACTAATCTTCTAATAACCTATCTTTTAGCTCAAGTTTCCAACTGCCTCTCTAACATATCCTCCTGGATGTCTACCCGTCAACTCAAACCCAACATGTTTAAGACTCCTAATCTTTCCACCCTCGGGTGCAGAGAGCTAGATTTGAGTATCATCTGCATAGAGATGATACTGAAGTCCAAAGGATTTTATGAGGGTGCCAAGGGAGGAGGTGTAGATGGAGAAGAGGACGGGAACGCCAACAGACAGAGGGAGAGGTGAAGAAGAGGTGCCAGAGAAGGAGACGCTAAATGTACAATCTTTTAGATAGGATGTGAACCATGAAAGAGCTGTGTCCTGGATGCCAAATGAGCAGAGAGTTTGGATTATGAGAGTGTGGTCAACTGTGTCGAAGGCAGCAGAGAGATCCAGGAGAATTAGAATGGAGAAGTGACCCTTTGATTTGACGGTTAGCAAGTCATTGGTGACTTTTGTGAGGGCTGTTTCTGTTGAGTGTTGGGCCCGGAAACCAGATTGGAAGTGGTCAAGAAGGGAATTGGAGGAAATAAATGAAGTGAGGCGATTGTAAACAAGCCGCTCAAGTAGTTTAGAAGCCAGGGGAAGTGAGATAGGGTGGTAGTTGGAGGCAGAAGCTGGGTCAGATGAGGGCGTCTTGAGAATGGGTGTAATTATGGTGTGTTTTTAATAGGATGGAAACTTGCCAGTGTTTATGGAGAGGTGGAATAGATGTGTGAGAGCTGGGATAAGTGTGGTGGATAGGGGAGGGATTAGCTGTGATGGAATAGGATCATGTGGACATGTTGTAACGTGAGAGGTTGGTAATAACGTAGATACTTTATCCTCGGTTAGAGGATCAAAGGAATCCATAGTGGAGGAGGAATTGGGGAAGGGGAAGGGCTGAGTACAACTTGTACAACTGCAGACTCTATAGCATTATATCACTTACACCCAAAATCTACAGTTCAACACACAGACACCTCCACTTGCTTGTGCCTATTACCTTCATGCTGCCATCTTGAATCTAAGACCCTCCTGTATCGCCCAAGCCATTTAGTTTGTGAGTTTTCAATCTTGTGTCAGAGCTCTTGGAACAAGCTCTTTGTTCATTTTATTTTAGTGCTAATTTAAACCTGCAACCAGGCCTACTGAATCTGAGATCCTGAGAACACTGCCCTCCCTGTCCCTCACCAACTCACCCCTATTCAGATTTCATTTATATAGTCATGGAAATCACCTGACTTCCTATTTCAGATTATATTTCTCACCACTAGGGGTCAGACAACATATTACATACTAGAGCCTTTCACCTCAGATCCCTCCCCTCTCCCAATCACATTTTATAATTGTCAAACTGCGATTCGTCGTCACGCTTTGCGACAAATCGCAGTTTGACAACAATCTGATCGCAAAGCCGTAAGGTGTCCCCACACACACTGCATTCCCAGCCACGATCTCCTCTCTCATCTCGGTGCTGTCAGTGCCCCCCAGGCCTCCTTCACCATACACACTGCTCTGTCCTTCTCTCCTAACCCCACACACTCACTCTCTACTTTGTATTATCCCTGTCCCTCGGCAAGCCTTCTCCTCCTCCATACACCCCGCTCTCTCCTTCCCCAGTCACTCTCTCCTCTCACCTTCATGCTGTCACTGTCCCCTCCGCAGACCCTCTTCAGTCACTTCATGTTGATCCGCAGCCCCTATATCCGGATCGGGGTTGGATCGGATCCCTCCGGTCCGGCTCCCCCCTCCTCCATAGAAGGTCACCTGGCTCTTCTTAGCTAGGCTCCCACTCTTTCCTACCCATGGCTGCCCGAAAGTGCTCCCCCCCCCCCCCCCCGGGACCAGCCACGCCCCCCCCAGGACCAGCCGAGGCCGCAGCCGCCATCTTAATAGCAATAATATGAGAGACAGATGGGTAGAGAGAGAGAGATGGGTAGAGAGAGAGAGAGATGGGAAGAGAGAGAGAGATGGGAAGAGAGAGAGAGAGAGATGGGAAGAGAGAGAGATGGGAAGAGAGAGAGAGAGAGAGAGATGGGAAGAGAGAGAGAGAGATGGGAAGAGAGAGAGATGGGAAGAGAGAGAGATGGGGAGAGAGATGAGGAGAGAGAGATGGGGAGAGAGAGAGAGATGGGTATAGAGAGAGAGATGGGGAGAGAGAGAGATGGGGAGAGAGAGAGATGGGTATAGAGAGAGAGATGGGGAGAGAGAGAGAGAGAGATGGGGAGAGAGAGAGGGAGATGGGGAGAGAGAGAGATGGGGAGAGAGAGAAATGGGTAGAGAGAGAGATGGAGAGAGAGAGATGGGGAGAGAGAGAGAGATGGGGAGAGAGAGAGATGGGTAGAGAGAGAGATGGGGAGGGAGAGAGAGAGAGAGATGGGGAGAGAGAGAGATGGGGAGGGAGAGAGAGAGAGATGGGTAGAGAGAGATGGGTAGAGAGAGAGAGATGGGTAGAGAGAGAGATGGGTAGAGAGAGAGAGATGGGGAGAGCGAGAGATGGGGGAGAGAGACAGATGGGGGAGAGAGAGAGATGGGGAAGAGATGGGAGAGAGAGAGATGGGGGAAGAGATGGGAGAGAGAGAGATGGGGGAAGAGATGGGAGAGGGAGAGATTTGGAAGAGAGAGATGGGGGAAGAGATGGGAGAGAGAGAGATGGGTAAGAAATCGGGGAAGAGGGGAGAGAGAGAGATGGGGGAAGAGATGGGAGAGGGAGAGATGGGGAAGAGATGGGAGAGACGGGAAGGAGACGGGAGAGAAAGAGAGGGGGAAGTGATGGGAGAAGAGATGTAGAGAGAGATGGGAGATAAGAGAATGGGTGTGAGAGAGTGGGAGAAAGAAGATGGAGATGAGAGAGAGAGATGGGGGAAGAGATGGAGAGAGAGAGAGAGGGGATGAGAATGGTGAGAGAGAGGGGAGGGGGAGAGAGAGAGAGATGGGGGAGAGAGATGGGAGGAGAGAGAGGGGGGGATGAGAAGAAGGGGAGAGTGAAGAGATGGGGAAGAGATGATGGGGGAAGAGATGGGAGAGAGAGAGGGGAAGAGGATGGGAGAGAGGCGAGAGAGGGGTAGAGAGAGAGAGGGGTAGAGAGAGAGGGGTAGAGAGATGGGAGAGAGAGAGATGGGGAGAGAGAGAGAGAGATGGGGGAGAGAGAGAGAGTGGTGGGGAGAGAGAGAGAGAGAATGGGGAGAGAGAGAGAGATGGAGAGAGAGAGAGATGGGTAGAGAGAGAGATGGGTTAGAGAGAGAGATGGGGAGAGAGAGAGATGGGGAGAGAGAGAGATGGGGAGAGAGAGAGAGATGGAGAGAGAGAGAGATGGGGAGAGAGAGAGAGAGATGGGGAGAGAGAGAGAGAGATGGGGAGAGAGAGAGATGGGGAGAGAGAGAGATGGGTAGAGAGAGAGATGGGTAGAGAGAGAGAGATGGGGAGAGAGAGAGATGGGGAGAGAGAGAGATGGGGAGGGAGAGAGAGAGAGATGGGGAGGGAGAGAGAGAGATGGGGAGGGAGAGAGAGGGATGGGGAGAGGGAGAGAGAGAGAGAGATGGGTAGAGAGAGAGAGAGGGAGAGAGAGATGGGTAGAGAGAGAGAGATTGGTAGAGAGAGAGAGATGGGGAGAGAGAGAGAGATGGGGGAGTGAGATGGGGGAGAGAGAGATGGGGGGAGAGAGAGAGATGGGGAAGAGATGGGAGAGAGAAAGATGGGGGAAGTAATGGGAGAGAGAGAGATGGGGAAGAGATGGGCAAGAGAGAGATGGGGAAGAGATGGGGGAAGAGATGGGAGAGAGAGAGATGGGGGAAGAGATGGGAGAGAGAGATGGGAGAGAGAGAGAGAGATGGGGAGAGAGAGAGATGGGGAGAGAGAGAGATGGAGAGAGGGAGAGAGAGAGAGAGAGGAGGAGAGAGAGAGAGAGGGGGGGAGAGAGAGAGATGGGGAGAGAGAGAGAGAGAGGGGGAGAGAGAGAGAGGGGAGAGAGAGGGGAGAGAGAGATATGGGGGAAGATATGGGAGAGAGAGAGAGAGAGGGGGAAGAGATGGGAGAGAGAGAGATGGGGAAGAGAGAGATGGGGGAAGAGATGGGAGAGAGAGACATGGGGAAGAGATGGGAGAGAGAGAGATGGGGGAAGAGATGGGAGAGAGAGAGATGGGGAAAGAGAGAGATGGGGAAGAGATGGGGAAGAGATGGGAGAGAGAGAGATGGGAGAGAGAGATGGGGGAAGAGATGGGAGAGAGAGAGATGGGGGAAGAGATGGGAGAGAGAGAGATGATGGGGGAAGAGATGGGAGAGAGAGAGATGGGGATGAGATGTGAGAGAGAGAGATATGGGGAGAGAGATGGAGAGAGGGAGAGAAAGAGAGGGAGAGAGAGAGAGATGGGAGAGAGAGAGATGGGGAGAGAGAGATGGGTGAGAGAGAGAGGGGGGGAAGAGATGAGAGAGAGAGAGAGAGATGGGGGAAGAGATGGGAGAGAGAGAGGGGGAAGAGATGGGAGAGAGAGAGATGGGGGAAGAGATGGGAGAGAGAGAGGGTAAGAGATGGGAGAGAGAGAGATGGGGGAAGAGATGAGAGAGAGAGAAATGGGGAGAGAGAGGGGGGGAGAGAGAGAGATGGGGAGAGAGAGAGGGATGGGTAGAGAGAGAGATGGGTAGAGAGAGAGATGGGGAGAGAGAGAGATGGGTATAGAGAGAGAGATGGGGAGAGAGAGAGGGAGAGAGAGAGATGGGGGAAGAGATGGGAGAGATGGGGGAAGAGATGGGAGAGAGAGAGATGGGGGAAGAGATGGGAGAGAGAGAGGGTAAGAGATGGGAGAGAGAGAGATGGGGGAAGAGATGAGAGAGAGAGAAATGGGGAGAGAGAGGGGGGGGAGAGAGAGAGATGGGGAGAGAGAGAGATGGGTAGAGAGAGAGATGGGTAGAGAGAGAGATGGGGAGAGAGAGAGATGGGTATAGAGAGAGAGATGGGGAGAGAGAGAGGGAGAGAGAGAGATGGGGGAAGAGATGGGAGAGATGGGGGAAGAGATGGGAGAGAGAGAGATGGGGGAAGAGATGGGAGAGAGAGAGATGGGGAAGAGATGGGAGAGAGAGAGATGGGGGAAGAGATGGGAGAGAGAGAGATGAGGATGAGATGGGAGAGAGAGAGAGATGGGGAGAGAGAGAGATGGAGAGAGGGAGAGAAAGAGAGGGGGAGGGGGAGAGAGAGAGATGGGGAGAGAGAGAGATGGGGAGAGAGAGAGAGAGATGGGGAGAGAGAGATGGGAAGGGAGAGAGATGGGGAGAGAGAGAGAGAGATGGGGAGGGAGAGAGAGAGATGGGGAGAGGGAGGGAGAGAGAGAGATGGGTAGAGAGAGAGAGAGGGAGAAAGAGAGAGATGTGTAGAGAGAGAGAGAGAGATGGGGAGAGAGAGAGAGATGGGGGAAGTAATGGGAGAGAGAGAGATGGGAGGAGATGGGGAAGAGAGAGATGGGGAAGAGATGGGAGAGAGAGATGGGGGAAGATATGGGAGAGAGAGAGAGGGGGAAGAGATGGGAGAGAGAGAGAGGGGGAAGAGATGGGAGAGAGAGAGATGGGGGAAGAGATGGGAGAGAGAGGGAGAAGAGATGGGAGAGAGAGATGGGGGAAGAGATGGGAGAGAGAGAGAGATGGGGGAGAGAGAGAGAGATGGGGGAGAGAGATGGGGAAAGAGATGGGAGAGAGAAAGATGGGGGAAGAGATGGGGAGAGAGAGAGATGGGGGAGAGGGAGGAAAGAGACACAGGGGAGGGGTTTAGAGACATGGGAGGGAAAGGGGGTAAAAACACAGTGGGGGGAAGGAGACACAAGAGAGGGAGAGGAGGGGGGAGGAGACACAAGGGAGGAAGTAGAGAGGGGGAGAGACTCGCTTGATGAAAGCTAAAGGCGCTCATCGTGAGGCAAGTAAAGTAGAGGGGGAGAGACTCCCATTGTGTGGCAAACAGCATTGCCAGGCTTCACTTTTTATTGCCGTCATTTTTAACGGGCAAGCCGCTAGTAAATAATAATCTTTCTGACTTTCTCTTTCTAACCCTTGTTTCCTATCTTGTAGGGTGCTTTGGAAAAAAACTCTTTCTGCAAAGATTCCAAGCTCAAAACAGGGCCCTTAATTTTCTGAATTTGTTAATATTGTATTTTCTTTGTTCCTATTCCCTGTACAGCACTACGGAATATGTTGGCGCAATACAAATAAAAGTTAATAATAATCATTTCTCAATGTATTAATATTGTTTTTGCCTTGTACCTAATCTCTGTATAGTGCTATGGAATATGTTGGAGCATTACATTGTTATTATTATCCTTTATTTGTAACAAATCCCATCATGTGACCATCTCATGTTTATTTGTACAGACCATAAAAAGACATGCTACAAATCCCAGCGTGTGACCATCCCATGTTTATTCATCCAGACCATAAAGACGTGTAACACATCCCAGTGTGTGACCATCTCATGTTTATTTGTACAGACCATAAAGAAATTTAACAAATGCAAGTGTGTGACCGTCTCATGTTTATTTGTACTGACCATAAAGACGTGTAACAAATCCCAGTGTGTGACCGTCTCTTGTTTATTTGTACAGACCATAAAGATCATAATGTCCAATGTCAACTCTGGAAACCTTAATAATTATGTGTTGATCTACCAAACAATAATCTTATCTTTTATAAGACTTATGATGATCAGAAAAAAAAGTAAAATCTATCTCCCTACAGTGAACATTGGCTTTTGGATTGTTATAAAGGGAGTTAAATATATTTATAACGTTTCCCCCAATGCCCATCTTGTTCAGAACCGCCCTCAAGTATTCCCACTCTAGGGAGTCAAAAGTTTTTTCTAAGTCAAGTGCTACAGTACATATAGGTTTATTTTGTGTTTTTGCTATGTGTAGCACATTTAGCACTCTTCTTATATTATCCCCCGCCTGTCTAAACTGTACAAAGCCAACCTGGTCCTTGTAAATTAATCCAGGGAGAAAATGTAAAAACCTAGCGGACATAATCTTTGCTAATATTTTCAAATCTCCGTTTAGTAGAAAAAGTGGTCTAAAATTGTTTGCCTCTAGTGGATCTCTTACCGGTTTAGGAAAGAAGACTAAATTAGCCTGATTAAATTCCGCAGGTACTTGTTCCCCTCTTAAAATAGAGTTGTATAACTTTGCCAAGTAAGGAACTAGAAGTTCTGAAAAGGTCTTGTAATAGATATTAGAACAGCCGTCTGGCCCGGGAGATTTACCTAATTTCAGATTCCTAATTGTGCTGCTAATTTCTTCTAATGTGATATCTTTGTTCAATCGTTCTAGGTCTTGGTCTGCAATTTTTGGTAGATCCAAATTGTTAAGAAAGTTTTGAATTTGGAAAGTCTTTGCTTCCGCTTGGATGAGTATATTTCTTTATATAGATTTACAAAGGTTTCCTGAATTTTCGTCTGGCTTAACGTGTCTTGACCTTCTATGGTTTTGATTCGATGTATCTGATTTTGGGCTTGTTTAGATCTAATTATGCTGGCTAGCATTGGGGAAAGTTTGTTCGCTTGTCTAAAGAATTTGTAGTGTGTTTTTCTTAGTGCTTTTTCAGTCTTAATGTTCAGAAGATTATCTATTTGTAGTCTTGTTTTGTCGATCTTTAGTTTAACTTCAGGGAAGAAAGTAAATTGATTCTGTTTTTCTAATAAATATAATCCCCCCAGAAGAGTAGTTTCTTTTAAGTGGAGGTTTTTTTTGTATGATGATGCAAGTCTAATCATGGAACCGCAAATATACGCCTTATGGGCTAATATCTATTCTTCAAACCTGTTTCCAGGTCAATGTTAAGGCTTACCACCACGTGGTCCAACCACATGCAAGGTATAATCTGGGCTTTTTTGGAATGGTCGAATAGTCCAGAGTCAGTTAAAAGAACATCTATTCTGAAGTATGTGCTATGTGTAGAGGAAAAAAAATTGTGTGCTCCCTTTCGCTGGGATGATGTCCATTGTTGAAATGACAAATGTCCCAGTGTCTGCATCTCAAGTTGAAAATGCTTTAATTGACTTTGGAATCGATTAAATTCTTTTTCTGGAGAAGCATAGTAATTCTTTTGAGTTTTTGTGCAAATCTCAAGCTTACTTTGTTGCCTGATCTGTCTAGTGTTGGTTGAAGAGTTAGATTTATATCCGCTCCTAAAATTATTTTACCTGTGTTCATTGGTATTAGTGCATGTAGGAGTCTAATTACTGTGTTGTGTGGGGAGATCGTTGGAGCATAAACATTTAGGGCTCTAAATAAGCACATAGCATATTTTTTTTAAATACGTTTTTAGTTAGTGAAAAACTTGCTTTTGGATAGATGTAAACTAACTAAAAACTTCTTTAAAAAAAATATGTTGTGTGCTTATTTAGAGCCCTATTCAATTGGCCAAATTGCAATTGAATGAGGGCCTTAGTAGGGAGATCATTTTGTTTTGGACCATTCCGTTAAGTATGATATAATCTTCTTCTTTATCTACTATTTTTTTGGTGAAGTAGGAAGGGGAACAGTCTGATGGAGCAATATTGCTATACCAGCCTTCTTGGTCTTTTGGTTTAGGGTATAGAAGTAAGGATAATCCTTATGCATAAATTTAGGGGTTTTATGGGAAGCAAAGTGTGTCTCTTGAAGGAATTTTACTGAAGGCTTATGTGTCTTATAAAATATAAAAGCTTTTCTTTGCTTAAAAGGCGTATTAAACCCACTGACGTTATGAGTTAAAAAGTTAAAGGTTGTGTCATTCATGTTTACCCTTTGTGTTATGTCTGGGAGTGATGCCGTAGTTACCCTCTCCTGTCGCCCTTATGGGAACCCCACGTGAGTTGGATGGCCGGCTTGCCTCATCTCTGGGGACCTTGGAAAAGAAACTGAAATAACAAAACATTAATCTAAACCAATTAACATTCAAGGTTACACAACAGGTTCTCCTTACACTATACCTAGGCCCTCATTCTATTATCGGCCGTAAAACGGCCGCAAAGCTGCCATTCCTTGCGGGGCTCCCGTTACCTTGCAATTCAATTATACGGCGCCGCAAGTCTATCCCCTTACGGCCGGCCGTATATCTTGCAATCGGCCGTAAGCTCAGAAATCTTTAAATGCAAAAATAAATTCAAGACGGCACTGTAAAGCTCTGTAAATGCTAGGGATCATAATGGGGGACATGAGGATTAATAGCAACCCCCTCTCAAGCTTGCACATCAGCCCAAATCCGAGATTACATTAACTGTTTATTTTCCGGCCGCAGCGTGGGCAGGTCTGAGGTGCTCCAAGCCCTCTGGACGTTTTACATGGATATGTGACATAAATTAAAAAAACATTTTATTTACGGATTTGAGTGTAGGGGAATGTTGTGCTATGAATGCTAACACCTAAAATCACTTTATAGTCTCCTCAGAGTGCAGGATGGCTTTATTATGGCTTTAAAATGTGCTTAATTGTGTGCCAGCTGGACCTTTTTGCTGCAAGTAAGCTGCGGCTCGGTTTTAGCCTTGCAGAGAGGGTTCCCGGAGCAATTGAATAGCAACCAGGATTTTCTTACGGCCGGTCCTTGCGGCCCCGCATCTCCTACGGCCGATAATAGAATGAGGCCCCTAGTGTATATTAGATCTGAAGTAGAGAATCCCCCATCTAGGCATTCTACCGTCCCCGAAGGGAGGACAGATTGCAACTCTATTCTGGATAGTTGCAGCGATTTCCTTGTTAGGGAAATCCAATACCTTACAATTAGGGAATAAAACATCAAAAAAGCAAATAATGTAGTTCTAAGTTTTGTTCCATATATTCTATAGCGCTGAGTCTCCCCATCAAGGGATGTTTAGATAGGCCTGACCATTAAAATATCAGTGTGCCCAAGGCTGATAATCCTTCACTTAACATTTTATTGTTTCAGAGTTGTGGCTGGGCCTTGTGGCGTATGGGGCCTTTCCTAGATGTTGGTACTACCACCCCCCGCTGCGATAACTAAATGGTGGGTATTGTCCATATAGATTAATTAATTCACTGTGCAGCTCTGTATAGATGCAGGTCTCAAGTTGATTCCTCTTAAGATTTTCTTATAGAGTCAAATAGGTTTCACTTGATTGCACAGTCCTTACATGAGCTCTGTTCACTTTAACTTGTAGATTTGTCAGCTTGTCAGTTTGGTCAGGAACAATAAAGAAATCATTTTATGAGATCTAATGTAATTGTGAAGCTTGCTTGCCCTGTTTAGGCCACAAGATGGCAATGCATGTGCCTGGGGTTGAGCAGATTCTCTGCCTAGCTCATCAAGTGTGCACTAGCAGTTATGCTACATGTTGGTGTGCAACCCCATACACCAGAGCCACCTAACTTATAAGGTCAAAATGTAAGCTTTGTTCGTTATTTCCAGTGAGGTTGTCAGATTGGGTAAGCACAATATTGATATGTATACACAGGCTTATGGAGTAATATGGAGCTTCTGTGCTCTGTGGATCTCTGTTAGATATATTACACCCTCTGATCCATTGGTCACTATGTGCCTCGTTTTAAGGTGTTAACAGGCCCTGATCTCCCTGGCCCTTCTGCCTCTGCCCTCCAGTCAGGCCCGGGTATGCTTTAGCAAATACCTCACTCCTGTGTTGCTGTATTACTCTGCCTGGGTGGTTGTGATTCCTGGCTCCATTCCCTCCAATTAAAGTGTATTTTTACTCCCTATCGCTTTAGGAGTTATAAGTGGTACCTTATGGGCAAAATGACCCCTTCAATCAGGTCCTTTTATATACAGTATGGGTCCAGAGCTGCAGTTCAGCACGTCTTTCTGCTTTGGAAGTTACCACGCCCCCCGACGTTGATTGAATTTAAGGATTGACACACATTCTTTTAAATATATTACCAGCGTTTTTACCTTGATTCTCACAATTCCCCAATTAAAACTTTACCCATTTATATTATTTAGTGTTAACCACTAGGGAATTATACAGGTCACTGTATTACATAAAAAGGAGAGGACCTAATACTGAACCTTGAGGAACCCCACTTACCACATTAGTTCAGTCGGAGTATGTTCTATTTACAACAACCCTTTGCTTCCTGTCTTTTAACTCTCAATCCATGAGCAGATATTTACTGCAAATCATGTATCCCTTAGTTTGCACAATAGTCTCCCATGTGTAACTGTATCAAAAGCCTTTGCAAAATCCAAAAAGACTACATCAGCTGATGCCTTGATCCAGGTTCCTACTAACCTCCTCATAGAAACTAATTAGATTTGTTTGACATCACCTATCCCTCATAAATCCATGTTGACTCCTACTTATAATCCTGTTCAAATATACATATTCTTGTATATTATCCCTTATTAACCCTTCTAAAAGCTTCCCCACTACAGAAGTGAGGCTCACTGGTCTATAATTCCGCGGATTTGCTCTTGCTCCCTTTTTAAATATAGGCATCACATCTGCTTTTCACCAGTCATCTAGGAGAGGCCCTGTGTTGAGTGAATCTTGAAAAATCACATATATAGTTCACAGCAATATGGGTTGTTGCTAACGCTTGTGGGGTCGCTATGCGAGCCCGCCGCACTTGCTGGCAAGGAGCACCTTGCACTGGTGGGCATGAGGGCCGTAGGGGATCATCATTTCGACCACGTACGACTTAGGCAGGGAGCGCTGAAGGCTCTCACTGTCCTGATGGAGATGAGCGCCATAGGCGCTCATCCCTACGACCCGCAGTACTTCCCGTAACACTTTCTAAAGGAAAGCTCCAGGAAAGCGGTGTCACGACCCACTCTCTGGCTGGGGTCTGCTGACCGGATTTGGGTTACTCTGGACCGGAGCCGTTTTGACTACAGGAACATCATGTCTCAGCCCTTGGTTTAGACTGAGAAATATTGACAGTAAGTCTGACGAATCTTACTGCAAGCATATGTCCCCGGGTAAATAATACATCTACACGCCACGTCTTGATGAAAATTATGAACAACGTTTTATTTTGGAACAACATATTTAAAACATTTCACACACACACAGTGGAGGGAGTGGATCAACCTTTCCCCTTTCTCTGGCCAATAGGCTAACCTCCAGAGTAACCTAATTACCTCTGTCCAATGGGAACCACCAGACCCCTCCCATGGGCCAACCCCAGGCGTGGCCACCAAGCTCATTCTGACCCAGGCATTCCCAGGGGAAACTTCCTGTTTGAGCTCCTAGGCCCCCCATTGTTATCTAGGTGCCTGGCTGTCTGGCAAATCTCTTTGTTCTGCTATCTCCTTTGTTTACCCTAAGGACCATATGGCCAACTCCTGACTGAGAGTTTATACAATGGGGGATGGTTAACTAAATACAATCACTCCATGATACTACTGTATATACAAGTTTATACTGTAATTAATCATTACAACCCAAACCATATTTCCCCATTCCCACATGGTATCAGGGTGGGGCAGGTTTTCCACGTCCATCCATTTTATGCAGTAATGCTGACTTTATTTAATGGTGACAGTGGAACCCCCCTATTCATACCCTTCACCAGCAGTGACTCTTTGAGCCCAAACCTTTTGTTCTTCCACATGGCAACAGCATGTGGAAGATAACCCAGCCCAAAATGTCCACTGCTGCCAGTCACAAAATGGCCCCAGCATAGTTCACACCAAATCCAATATGCCCCTGGGTGATTCATGACAACAGTTACATGTTAAAAACAATTTGTTCACCACTGTTTCCAATATAAGTTGCATGTTACAAAGCTTTATGTAATGCTTCACAATACGTATTCATACAAGTTTCATGCATTGTTATATTATTACTGCATACATGACAACACCTCCCCAAGCGTGGCAGGGGACATCCCTGATTTTCCCAGCTACGCTGATAGTCATGAATCTGCTGGTTTGGCCAGGCCCTCTGTATGCTATGCCAGTTCTTGTCTGTCCCAAGGTGCAGAGTAAAAACCTCCCCCAGCCCTTGGCCTTGCACCCACTGTATAGAGCAAATTGCTCTTCTCATTTACACCCACCCAAATAGTCCAGGGTCCCTCCCCAATAGTCTGGGATCCCAGAGTACAACAGGTGGGCCACATTTTCTGTCCCATAGCTACCCTGTTCCCCCCCAGCCAGTCCCCACAGCTGGGCTGGGATTCTCTAAAACAGTCCTCTGGGCCTATGGGATCGCAAAGGGACAGCTCCTCTTGGCTTTCTTCCTCTGGTCCAGCTGTTTCCGTTGCTGCTTGGGGAGCCTACGCTGCTCCCACCCAAGCTATGCTTACACTCCTCTGACTTGGCTGGGGGGCTATGCTGCTCCATCCAGCTGAAGTGCCGGACTCCTCCATTGCCCTGGAGGTTGAGCAACTTTATCCCAGTCCTTTATGTTGAACTGGATCTTTGGAGTGGTGTCTGTTCCAGTGGGCCCCTGGACAATGGTTATCCAGGGTATCTCCCCACTTGGTACACCCTCTTTCATGGTGCACTCTGCACCCATAACGCTTTTGCCAAGGCTGGCAGGCTTGCTGCCCCCGGCCTGGCTCTTTGTGCACCCTGGCACACTCTTGCTGTGTGAGGTCAGGTTCCCTGTAGCCAGAAACCAATTCCTTTCCCTCCCCACAGTCTCTTAAACAACCCTCCTGGGCTCTGTGCTTCACTAGCACCTCTGGGAACAACTCCCCCTGTGGTGTCAGGGTACAGACAGTGGTTATCTGATGCAGGCTGGGGAATCTCATCACTCCCACCCAGCCTGGCCTCTAAGGCTCCCTTCCCACCATCCATCACATAATCATCCCGAGCCTCTGGCTCCATTAGCAGTTCTGGCCAACACACTTTGCCTAGAACTTCTGAGGGCAGACTTAACTTATCTGGCCCTAGCTTGTGAGCAGTTCGCACTTCCTCTGGGATTAAGTCTCTTGGGGTATCAGGGGGCAGACATGGATTATCTGACCCCACCCAGGGAAACATTCCACTGGGTCTCTGGCTCTTTGGGCTGGTGACTAGGCCCTGACACAGTCACTGCATGTTCTAGGGGCAAACATTCTCCATCCCCAGGAGTTGGCAAAGGAACAGTGTTTACCCCTTCCCACTCCTCACTTTGTTTACCGTCTATAAAAGCCTCTCCCCAGTTCCAGTGAACATACTCCCTCTGGTACATACCGTCTGAGTTGTAAAAATACTTCTTGGGTATCGCATCCCACAATTGAACATACTCAGCCTCCAGTTGCTGCTCTTGCCGAACCAGGGGTTCTAGCAAAGGAGCCTCTGGGAACCATGGTTCCAGTCCCAGACCCCGGCAGCGTTCAACAAACAAGTTTTATGCCTCCTTGCAGTTCCCATGCCACATTCCGGATCACCATTCAGAATCTCACCGACCCCATATTCTAGATCCAATTGAAAATAGAGATCCTCTCTCCGGCCACCCAAGGACTCTATCCTGGCAAGGTACTGTTCCTCCAAGTCCATCTTTTTCTCTACCAGTTCCTCCAACCAGCTTGCCAGCTCATGGCCATGCCATAATTGCATGAATGCCATCCATTGATTTAGCAGGAGTAGTCTGTAGTCCTCTGCTTCCCTCTGCTCCATTTTCTGGTCCTTCTCAGAGTACCCCACCACTATGCCACCAATTGTCAAGACCAACTCTCTGGCTGGGGTCTGCTGACCGGGATTTGGGTTACTCTGGACCGGAGCCGTTTTGACTACAGGAACATCATGTCTCAGCCCTTGGTTTAGACTGAGCAATATTGACAGTAAGTCTGACGAATCTTACTGCAAGCATATGTCCCCGGGTAAATAATACATCTACACGCCACGTTTTGATGAAAATTATGAACAACGTTTTATTTTGGAACAACATATTTAAAACATTTCACACACACACAGTGGAGGGAGTGGATCAACCTTTCCCCTTTCTCTGGCCAATAGGGTAACCTCCAGAGTAACCTAATTACCCTCTGTCCAATGTAACAGAGGAAGGCTATGGGAACCACCAGACCCCTCCCATGGGCCAACCCCAGGCGTGGCCACCAAGCTCATTCTGACCCAGGCATTCCCAGGGGAAACTTCCTGTTTGAGCTCCTAGGCCCCCCATTGTTATCTAGGTGCCTGGCTGTCTGGCAAATCTCTTTGTTCTGCTATCTCCTTTGTTTACCCTAAGGACCATATGGCCAACTCCTGACTGAGAGTTTATACAATAGGGGATGGTTAACTAAATACAATCACTCCATGATACTATATACAAGCTTATACTGTAATTAATCATTACAACCCAAACCATATTTCCCCATTCCCACATGGTATCAGGGTGGGGCAGGTTTTCCACGTCCATCCATTTTATGCAGTAATGCTGACTTTATTTAATGGTGACAGTGGAACCCCCTATTCATACCCTTCACCAGCAGTGACTCTGTGAGCCCAAACCTTTTTGTTCTTCCACATGGCAACAGCATGTGGAAGATAACCCAGCCCAAAATGTACACTGCTGCCAGTCACAAAATGGCCCCAGCATAGTTCACACCAAATCCAATATGGCCCCTGGGTGATTCATGACAAGCGGGACTTAGAAAAACAAAAATACGATCAGACTTTGGAAAAAATAAATATGAGGTAGAGAAAATATGAAGTTAATGCTTGAAAACCCCCCCAAAAAAAAAAATAAAAAAAAAATAAAACATTACAAAACATCACACATAGCAGGGGGGGACAGCCAGGACGTCTGAGAGTGAGGTTGCACGCAAATTTAAGTCAAATTGGCAGAGTTTTACCACTCAAAAATCGCCTAAGCGAGAGAAAAAATGGCCGCTGGAAAAAAAAATGTGGCTACACGATCCCTAAGCACTCAAAACACCGCCAGACACATATGACTTTTACCCAGGAACGTATGAGGTACAAAATACACTATTAGGCAGGATGGAAAATGTTCGAGACCTGCGTAACACACTACACACTCGCCGCCATTTTACAACACTTAACTTAAAACTAATAACATTACCATTCTAAAATGCCACTTTAGACAACCAAACAAACGGTTTAGCCTCGTGCACGCAGCCTATTTACACATGCACACTTGCTACATTGCTGACACTTTCTCTTCAGGTTACCAACAGCGATTGTTAGCTCTTCAGCATATTGAGTGCTGGATTTCTTAATTACAAATAGGTAAAGTATATTAATTCATTATTTATTTAATTAATTATTATAAAAAAATATGTTTATATAAAAAAAAAATAACAGGGGAGAGGCTCGCAATGACCGCCAAATGCGCTCATTGCGAGACACGCAATGAGCGCTGGGCTAACAATGAGCAAAAGTAAATGAGGGGAGAGGCTTGCAATGAGCGCTGAAGGTACTCAGAGGACTACAAGCCTTACATTGTGTGACAAACAACATTACCTGCCTTACAATTTTATTGCCGTCATTTTTTGACAGGCAAGTCACTAGTTAAATATAATGGTTTGGCTATTACAGTACCCAGTTCCCTCAGCACCCGTGGATGTATTCCATCAGGATCTGGGGCTTTATTAACATTTATTTTTTCCAACCACTTTTGGATTACTTTCTGCGTTAACCAATTATTTGGTGAAGGTAGTGTAGCCCCCATTATGTTGCAGAGTCCCAACCACTTGTACCTCCCTTGTGTATACCGAATAAAAGAAACTATTTAGCTCATCTGCCTTTTCCTGGTCACTAATTATCAGACGGCCTGTGTCACATTGTAATGTTCCTATAGCTTCCTTCCTCGCCTTCTTCCCATTAATATACTTAAAAAATATTCTAGGGTTAGTCTTACTCTCTTTTGCAATTATTTTTTTATTTTCTATGTTAGCCAGTCTAATAGCCCTTTTGCTGCCTTGTTGATTTCCTTGTACTCCTGTAAAGCAGTCTCTGTCCCCTCTTGTTTATCACATATATAGTTGTGAGCATACGAGCCCTTGCTCACGCAAATGCGGGTCCTCGCGAAGCGAGGGGCCGCATTTGCGGTGGTGGAGCATCCCCAACGTCTCCGCAAATGCAGGTCCTCGCAAAGCACTTAGGCAATGAGGCAATGAGCGCCGCAGGCGCTCATTGCTGGCGAGACTGGCGTAGCGAGGCGAGCCGTTAAACCCACCTCGGAACCAACCTTAACGTAACAAACACCCACACGCCGACCCGCGCGCAACTAAAAACAGTGAAAACACACCACATACTCACACAAACTACATAAAAAGCTTACCCATAGCAAGGGGGGGCACCCAGGACCTCTGAAAGTGAAGTTACACCTCCATTTAAGTCCAAATTCCCGAGTTCACACACACGAAAATCCCCTAAGCGAGAGAAAAATGGCCGCTGAAAAAAATGAAAACGAGGCTCAAAGACCCAGGACTGCCCAGCCACCTACAACTTACCCAAGAAGGGATCCGAGATAAGCTCGGAAATCCGCATTAACCGCAGGGGATCCGCGATAAGCTCCGAGCCCTGCATTAACCCCACCTTAACCATCGCAGTGGGGGTCCCGATTGCACGTGATCGGGGACCCCCGCTGCAATCAAAATTCAAAATTCCCGCGTTACAGGTCCTTAAAGGACCCGTTGTAAAAGAAAAAATATATATACACTGTCAATACAGACCCCCATAAAACCCTCATTAACCCTTTCACTCATGGGGGTCAATATAGACCCCCATAAGCCCTTCATTAACCCTATCACTCATGGGGGTCAATACAGACCCCCATAAACCCATCATTAACCCTTTCACTCATGGGGGTCAATAGAGACCCCCATAAGCCCTTCATTAAGCCGGTCACTCATGGGGGTCAATACAGACCCCCATAAGCCTCTATTTAACCCCATCAGTCCCATAAGGGTATATTAACACCATTATGGGCCGGTTACAACACTACATTAACCACATAAGTGCCAAGTGCCAAGTGCCTCAAGGACCATCATGACACTAAGTATAAACACTATACTGCACTATACCACCCCCAATAAAACATTAAATATCAACTAAACACCCTCTACACTAACCTATTAACATCTACACTACCTACCCCCTATTAACCCCCACCACTCTAATTACAGAAAATAAAAAAGCCTAAAGTCACAAAAAAAATCTACATTACATGAAATAAAAAACCTAAGTCACAAAAAAAAAATACATTTCACAAAATAAAAAAACCTAAGTCACAAAAAATAAAAAAGGAACATTACAGAAAATTAAAAATAAACATTACAACCCCCCACTACAGAAAAAAAATACACACCTGAAAAGGAAATACATGTAATACAAATACATACAATACAAATACATACAATACAAATACATTAAATTACAATACAATACACCCCTATACATCACACAATCTATATAAATGAATAGCATAATATAATATACATGCTATCTATATAATAATACAATCCCAATCTATCTAAATAAATACCACAATCTATCTACAATACATCCTATGCTATCGATATAAAACGCATACCCCTAGCTAACATACAATAAATGCTATCTATATATTAACTAATCTAAGTCTAAGCTAAAATAAAAAAATTAAGACCACTTACCTTTGCAGATGTCCATTGGGATCAGCCACCTACGGAAAAAAAAAAAAATTAGTGCAACACGTTTACAGTTCTAAAATAAACATTCTATACCTTCTATACATTCTAAATATTCGACTCACCTTTCCGTCATGTCCCCTCCTTATTCTTTTAGTCCTTCGCCGGCGCGGCACCTGTTAAAAAAAGACAACATTAATACACATACATCAAAATAAAATAAACATAATCTACATTCTACTTACCTCCCCGCGATGTATATACTTACATCCGCACTCCTGGACATCCCCAACGCTAATGAGGCTCCAGGAGAATTTTCCAGAAGAAAATAAGCAATGGCGCCTTCTGATTGGTTGAAAACTCTGTCTATCAAATTCACCCAATCAGGAGGCGCCAATGTGTGAACCACTCACAAACGGATACTGTCACAACCTACAATGATGATGGAGTATAGAGGATCCTAGTCCTCTTATCTCCTGTAGGTTTTAGATCTAAGATTTGGGTGACTCAGACCAATGGACCTTCTTTGCGGATGCAAGAGCATAAGTCCCAGCTTAAGGTAGTGTGCCTGGGAAAACCTTGGTAGGGAGTCAGAAACGATCTCCTCTGCCAGCATATGCCCTTGGGTCAATAATACACCTGCACACAAAGTCTTGATGAAAATTATGAACCATGTTTTATTTTAGAACAGCATATTTAACCACATCACACAAGAATGGGGGAAGTGGCTACCGTTATCCAGCCCCAAATGACGTCTGGCCAATCACGAAGGGGAACTGTGCGTGAACCAATAGTCCCCTCCCAGGTCCGCCCACTAGGCGAGGCCAACTAATTAATTTGGGCTTTGAATGTCCAGGGGAAAGCATGTCTTTTACTCTCCTCTGCCTATGCTATGAAGGCTGAGAAGCCTCAGGGCATCCCATTGTTTCTGGGTGCCTGCCTGTCTGCTCTCCAGCTGTGAGCTTCCCATTGTTAGTTCTATGCTGGATACTCAGCTAATGGGATTAACAGGCATTTGGGAACAAAGGAGGCTTGCCTGTATTCACTGGCTTCCCCTCTACAATATAATGACATACTAATATAATACCATACATTCATATTTACAAATACAACACACAATGTTTCACACACATAGAACCAACACATCCCACCAGCTCCCTCACATGACACCCATTACAATGAGCCTAAACATGGAAGGGATGGGGATATGCTAAGGGGTAAACTTATAATACTTTATCCCCTAGACCACAACACAACAATATATCCATAACAAGTGGGCCCCAAAACTTTTGTTCCTCCCCATGGCAACAGCATGTGGAAGACCACCCAGCCCAAAATGGCCACCGCTGCCAGTCACAAAATGGCCCCAGCATAGTTCACACCAAATCCAATATGGCCACTGGCTGATTCATGACAATCCTTCCCCAAGCGGGCGGAGAACATCCAAGATTTTCCCAGCTCCGCTGATAGTCATGAATCTGCTGGTTTGGCCCGGCCCGCTGCATGCTAGGCAAGTTCATGTCAGTGCGCACACAGTCCCAAGGTGCAGAGTAAAGACCTCCCCCAGCCCTTGGCCTTGCTCCCACTGTATAGAGCAAATTGCTCTTGCCCTGCACCCCCACCCAAAACAGTCCAGGATCCTATCTCTCTGTTTTTGGCAGCAGCATGGAAGTCTCTGGGGACACAGTGGGTTGCACCCATACACTCTTCTGAGGCAAAACCGAATTTTTGGGAGCCCCATAAAACAACCCCTGTCCCATAGCAACCCCTTTCCCTCCAGCCAGTCCCCACAGCTGGGCTGGGGTCTCTAAAACAGTCTCTGGGCCTATGGGATTGCAAGGGGGCAGTCCAGTACTTCCCTCAGCAAAGTCATTATTGTTGGGAGCCCAATAACACCATAACTGCAGTAAAGTACATACCGGTCTGCGCTTGACTCCAGCGTCCCTGATGGAGTCCGGACTTGGATGCTCTGACTCCTGGAAATCTGTATCTTTGGACAGAACCTCCTGGTTTTCTTCCCCTGGGTCTGTCTGTGTTGCAGCCTGGAGAACTATGCTGTTCCCACCCAGACTGTGCTTACACTCCTCCTTTACCTCCTCTGTTGCCTTTGGTTGAATGACTGTGCTTTGGCTCTCTGATGTAGGCTGGGGAGTCTCGCAATTCCCACCCAGCGGGTTCTTTGGGGCCCTCAGCTGACCCTCTTCTTCTATGGCCTTTTGCTTGGTACCCTTATCCCAGTCCTCCAGGTTTAACTGGGCCTTTGGAGCGGTGTCTGTTCCAGTGGGCCTCTGGACATTGGTTATCCAGGGTATCTCCCCACTTGGTTCACCCTCTACTATGGTGCCACACTGCACCCACGGCTCCTTTGCCAAGGCTGGCAAGCTTGCTGCCCCTGTCGGGCTCTTGGTGCCCTGGCACTCTCTTGGTGCCCCTGGCACTCTTGCTGTGTGAGGCCTGGTTCCCTGTAGCTAAGAACCAGTTCCTTTCCGTCCCCACAGTCCATTACATAGCCCTCCTTGGCTCTGTGCTTCACTAGCACCGTTTTTAGCAACTCTCCTGGGGTGTCAGAGTACAGATTTTGGTTATCTGTTGTAGGCTGGGGAATCTTATCCTTCCCACCCAACCTGACCTCTACGGCCTTCTCCCCAGAGTGCATTACATAGCCCTCCCCACAGTCTCTTGGGTGGCTATCCTGAGCCCCTGGCTCCATTAGCAGTTCTGGCCCATACACATTGCCTAGAACTTCTGAGGGCAAACTTAGTTCATCTGGCCCCTACCTGTTGAGCAGTTACTGGGGTTTCTGCCAGGATTTGTGCTGGAAGGTAGTCCTCAGGTGAGACCTGTTTGGAGAAACTGTGCTCTGCTAGCATTTCCTCTGGGATTAAGTCTCTTGATGGTATCAGGGGACAAACATGGGTTATCTGACCCCACCCAGGGAACATTTCCCCTGGGTCTCTGGCTCTTGGAGCTGGTGATTTGGTCCCAAGCTGACTTTACCATCCCTTCTAGGCTCTGACACAGTCTCTGCATTTTTTAAAGGAACGCATTCTCCATCACTATGTTCTCCCAGACCCCTTGCACACAATCAATTCGGTGCATACCATCTGTGTTGTAAAGATCTGGCGACCAGTCCTCTTGACTGGGTTGTTCCCCTCTTGATGGGCAAAATGTCTCCCCATAGATCTCGTCCCAAAACTCAAAATACTCCTCCTCCAGCTGCAGTTCCTGCTCAATCAGGTGTACCATTAAATTAGCCTCCATGGACCACGGTTCCAGTCCCAGACCACGACAGCGTTCCACAAACAAGTTGTTGTGCCTTTTAAAGGTTCCTATGCCCCCTTCAGGATCACCATACACAATGTCTTGGAGGCCAGAATCTATCTCCAAGCGGAAATCAAACTCCTCTCCAAGGCCACCAACTATTCTGGCGTGAAAAGCGTGATATTGGTTCTCCAAGGCAACCTCTTTTCTTACTAGTACTTCCAGCCAGCCCATTAGCTCATCGTCCTGCCACAGATTCAGAATCGCCATCCATTTCTCTAGACGCAATGTCTCTCTGTAGCCAAGTCTTTGCTGAGCTGGAGTTCTCGCTCCATTGCGCTCCTGCCAGATCCTCTGGCAATGCTGGTCTAGTGAGTTGGACACCTCTTGTGCGGTCATCTTACTGGGGTATAAGTGCCTGGCTGCTTTAAACCGTCTTGTTGCTTCTTTGGTGATATCCGTCTGTTCCATTGCTGGTCTTTCTGTGGAGTCTCTCACCAATGCCACCAATTGTCACAACCTACAATGATGATGGAGTATAGAGGATCCTAGTCCTCTTATCTCCTGTAGGTTTTAGACCTAAGATTTGGGTGACTCAGACCAATGGACCATCTTTGCGGATGCAAGAGCATAAGTCCCAGCTTAAGGTAGTGTGCCTGGGAAAACCTTGGTAGGGAGTCAGAAACGATCTCCTCTGCCAGCATATGCCCTTGGGTCAATAATACACCTGCACACAAAGTCTTGATGAAAATTATGAACCATGTTTTATTTTAGAACAGCATATTTAACCACATCACACAAGAATGGGGGAAGTGGCTACCGTTATCCAGCCCCAAATGACGTCTGGCCAATCACGAAGGGGAAACTGTGCGTGAACCAATAGTCCCCTCCCAGGTCCGCCCACTAGGCGAGGCCAACTAATTAATTTGGGCTTTGAATGTCCAGGGGAAAGCATGTCTTTTACTCTCCTCTGCCCATGCTATGAAGGCTGAGAAGCCTCAGGGCATCCCATTGTTTCTGGGTGCCCTGCCTGTCTGCTCTCCAGCTGTGAGCTTCCCATTGTTAGTTCTATGCTGGATTACTTAGCTAATGGGATTAACAGGCCTTTGGGAACAAAGGAGGCTTGCCTGTATTCACTGGCTTCCCCTCTACAATATAATGACATACTAATATAATACCATACATTCATATTTACAAATACAACACACAATGTTCACACACATAGAACCAACACATCCCACCAGCTCCCTCACATGACACCCATTACAATGAGCCTAAACATGGAAGGTATGGGGATATGCTAAGGGGGTAAACTTATAATACTTTATCCCCTAGACCACAACACAACAATATATCCATAACAAGTGGGCCCCAAACCTTTTGTTCCTCCCCATGGCAAACAGCATGTGGAAGACCACCCAGCCAAAATGGCCACCGCTGCCAGTCACAAAATGGCCCCCAGCATAGTTCACACCAAATCCAATATGGCCACTGGCTGCTTCATGACAGATACACCCTAAAATCCCACTCTGATTGGATAATGCACCTGTCAATCTTTATTTAAATCAATAACAAGGCGCAGATGCCTTCAGCCAATCACAATGGAATACACCCCCCAAAGGGTGATT